>CM042333.1:9157602-9222602 GCA_023566125.1 Zingel zingel
ATAGTAAAATAAGTAAGTTAAATAGTAGTAGATCAGCTGCAAACATATGATAAATGTTTGCTAAAATGTTCATTTAGAATATAAGATTATGATTTGTTTGGAATACAATGTAATATACTGAGAAATAATTAAAAAGCTGTTAGACACTGCAGTTTTAAATGTGCCATTAAATGCCATTGCCATTCAATTCACAATATCACAATGAGGTGTTCAAACCCATGGCCCTTTTAAACACACTCTGAGCATCCTCAGCAAGCATGTTGAGGACAGTATTAATAACCTTGTGGGTGGTCATAAAAGAGAGGCCCATTGCTGCTGTAGGGGCAGCTTCCTCATGCTTGTTGTCTATGCCTCTGAAGGCATTAACAAAGGTGGATTTACCAGAGCCTGTCTCTCCTGTGATGCCAATATTTAGTGGAATATTTTTCTCCCTCTCCAAAAGCTCCTTGATCTTTTCAACAGCTAAGATGGGATCATTGTTTTGTAGTGCTTCTTTAATGGCTTCAGTTGATACAAAAAGTCTTTTTGGAAACATTTACACTGCATCTTTCAGAAATCCCCTCTTTAAAATATCATATTAAGATGCAGTATCACCTCAAACACACCAGATCAGTTTGGCATACCAAAGTGTGTACATAATTTCATCAGCATTACAAAAGCTGAGCTATTATTGATTATTTACTATTATAAGGTGACATCTATTTCAAGTTTACTGGATCCTCTATATCGTAATGTGTCTGTTTTAGATAGGCAGATAGATCAGCAGCTTCCTTGTGTTTCATTGAAATAAAAAGTAGGATTTTGCTAAATATTAGAGGCTACTCAACCTGGAGTCTTAATGTTGAAACAGACAAGACAAAAGTACGACCCTGTAATTACTATGACTTGTTCAGCTGGAAGAAAAGTCTACATCTTGTTTCTTAACTCTTATAAGAAATGATAGGAGTGTAACCAGAGTTCAGACAGTAACAGCGAAGACAGTGACCAATGAAAATGTCCTAATGTGAGTGAGAGACAACCGATTGGTTATCTGTAAAGCAGCTGACTTTCAGGAAACGTGCTGATTTACAGGAAACAAGGAGAGCTCCATGCCTTCACACCCCCTGCAGGCAACTATTTGCAGGTGAATGACACTTCAGCACTGTCCTATGGTTTACTGCCTTTTGGTACTCATTAGTAGTTTTTGTAGTAGTAATTTTTGGTAATCAGTGTTAGTCAGTTAATCCTAATTAAAGGTGCAGTAGGTAAGACTTATAAAACTAACTTTCTGTCATATTTGCTGAAACTGACCCTATGTTCCAGTAGAACTACATGAAGCAGGTACTGGCATTACAACTGGAGTTGGTGTAGAGGATTATGGCAAGCCTTTTGAGCATTTCTTTCATATCCTTGATATCAAAAGTCAGGTTCCTCCACTAGTTATAATAGTAAAATCCAAAAAATTTACTAGTTCACTAGTTGGACTGCTTCTGGACTTTACTAGTTAACTAGTGTGGTCCAAAATGTCTACTGGTTAACTAGTAAAAGCCAATGTGTGCAACAGTTAACTAGTTAGACATAATGCTAATGAGGAGGAGGGGGATTTGAGGCTTCCTATTGGCTCTCCATTTCAAAATAAAAGAGACAAACCAATCAGGACTCAGGATTTCGTTCTATCCCGCCTACTTCATTTGCATGTTGTGCACTAGTTAACACGTTGGCCTGAGGATCTGTAACTAGTGAACTAGTGACTACAGGTTGCCGCTTACATGTTAATGAGTCAAGGCGAAAACATTCATTAGTTAACTAGTTGATGCCTCTTTGGACCTTACTAGTTAACTAGTGTGGTGGTGCAACTGTCATACATGTTAACTGGTGCAATTACATCACCAGTTGAATCAGTGGAGCGTACACTTACACGTTAACTAGTATTCATGTTGAACTAGTACAATGGGAACGTCAACTAGTGCGCCAGAAAAATCAACAATTGAGACAAAAAGCCCAACATGGTGAACACATGTCTCACTGGTGGTGCCCAGTTGCTTACAAGTGCTAAGGGAGGCTCAACTAGTTAAATGAAAGACCCAACATAATGACCATAACTTCATAACTTGTTGTACACACTTTGGAGATGAACCTATGTAAAATGAGGCAGAGGCTGCTGAACCAGTCCCAGGGATTTCAAAGTAAACACACGTTGTTTTTTTTTACCCACATCCTGGAAACACACGGACGGCCACAGTAGCATGACCACAGTGTGAGCTGCTGCAGTCATAAAGTAGGTCAAACTTTTTGTATGGACTTTTATAGAAAATTGCTTGCAATGTGGAACACACCTGTTACACAGAATTTGTACTGCCTGGGAACAGTTGTGTGATGTAACTGTCCACATGCTGGATCAAGTTATTGGCGTATGGTTATTCGAATAGTGATGAGGCTGCCGCAAAGGGGAGTGATACACATGGCTCAGGGCAGTGGGGGAAATGTCCCAGGATGTACTGCTGTATGCTCCAGTCAATGTTGTACACATGTCAGGAGACAAAAAAATGAGAAGCCTCTCGAGTTGTATGAAGCATTCAATCCGCAAGTAGAAAAAAAAGATTTAGATTTAGATTTTTTATATGAATGGGAGTTGTGTATAGGGGGACACTTAAAAGAGTTACACAGATACTGAAAACAAATTGATGTGAGATTTAAAGTAAAGTGGTAGTTAATAGTTGACTCACACTTGTTATTGTATGAATTAATGACTGTTATTGGATTCATAATTATTTATGTTACAAAGACACAGTATTCCATGCTGGATTCCAAAGCTCGTGGATGGTTCACAACTGGTTGAAACGGCTCATTTCTCTGCTTCTGAAGTGAACCAAAACAAGTAAGTCTCTGAACTGTATTGATGTGGAGATATTAAATATGAGGTGAGCTCAGAGCGGGTTTTGATAACAACATCGATGCCGTTGTGATACTGTTAGTATTGATGATAAACAAACAATATCAGTATTATTTTCTTTGAATGATGTGTTGTAGTTCTTCACTGTGTCCACTGTGTCCAATAACATACATCACTGTTGGTCATAAAACGATTAAAAAAGATAATGGTGCTTCTAGAATTCAGTCCTTCACCTACAAGATCCACATGGAGATAACCAAACAGCCATTTCAAAATATTTTTATTTAAAGATGAAAAGGTATTCATTTCAACATGAGGGAAATATTTAGCAACCATACTGTATCTGTTCTATACACAGTACTTAATAACAGCAATCAATCACAAACAAACTCTCTTTAAACTGATACATACAAAAATAGGATAGTATTCCTTCCTTCAAAGTATAAAAAGGCATGTTTTACCCTGCTTTTAGGCTTTTATTAATTCCTGATCTATTAGAGTAATGATACATACTGTAGAGAGATCAACTACAAAACATATGATGCATGTTTGCTAAAATGTCCAGTTAAAATACAATATTATGAAAAAGAGTATAAAGAAATACAATGCAATCTACGCATGAAGATCATTCAAAAGCTCTTTAGTACACTGCAGTTTTAAATGTGCCATCAATGCCATTGCCATGCACTTTACAATATCACCCCAAGGTGTTTGATTCCAGGACCTTGTTTAATATGCAATGAGCATCCTCAGCAAGCACGTTGAGGATGGTTTTGAGAATTTTGTAGGTGGAGACAAAAGAGAGGGTCATTGCTACTGGGATTCCAAGTATTGGAATGAATCTGCACACTTCCTCTGCTGCCATTAATGCTGCTGTGCCTGCTATTTGACTAATCACCTTCAAGAGAAGATCAGAGGTTATTTCTGTTGCAGCCAGTGGTGAAATGATGTCGGCAGTCAGATCAGTGTATGGCACATTTGTCCTATCAGAGAGTCTCTTCAGTGACGGGATATCAAGACCAAACCCAAATACAAAATATGTGACAACACCAACCAATATGCCCACATCAACAGCAATAGAAAGCCCAGGAACTGGTACAGCTGTTACAGTTGCACTCGCTGTAGCCCAGTATTTGATTTTATTATTGAAAGCTTCTTTCTTCTTGTTGATGACCTCTGGGCTGATATTGGGCATGGCAAACAGCAGGACATCTCTCTTGTGTTCAGGAAGTTCTCTCTCTAAGGTTTCCCCTAAGAGAGGGAAGTCATACAGCTGGAGATCTAAGCTGGCCACCAGGAACACTTGGGGGGAGACCACACCTGCTTTTTCAAGACCTGTGTCACAAACAAAACAAAATTATGATGATAAGAAATATACTGTAAAATAATTTGAACTTGTAATGTATGATAAAATATGCATATCGAAGGACACATTTTATTGTTTTATTATATTTATTTTTCCCATGTTCTGAACTTGCCCTCTTCCAAATTGCATTTTTACTTTACTTTTTCCTAGTGCAGTTCCAACATGCCTTTTGGTAACCGGTCTGATTGTTTGTAGTTTTGCTGCTTCCAGCTTTCTCGAGAACAATTTAACAACTTCACAGTCAACACTGCACTTCCTTTGGTGCTGAGCAATACACCTGCCATGACATGGCTGCATCACATACCCAAGTAGCAGCTACTTATGGTCAGAAATATAAGGGGGCCCAGAAGTGCAAACTACAGCAGAAAATCGCACCACACTACAGCATTTCGCCACAACGCAATAGCATTTTTCGATTTTTGTTTCAATTAAAAAACACATGAATGAAAATGCAGAGCCGCATTTCTGTTTTTGATTTCTTAATTTCAAAAACAAAAAAAGAGAAAACCAAACTTAAAGGGATGGTTCGGAGTAATTTCACCCTAGGGTCCTTTGCACCATCACCTCGAGCCAAACAACCCCCCAAAAGCTTTTTTTCCTTTGGTCTAACATTGGACGAGTTAGCATTATCAGCCGAATGGCTTAGTGCAGGTGCTATTCGAACCAAGTGTATCTCGTAAATTACCCCAGTAATAATGCCCAGAATGGTACCAAACTTCTACAGTAGTACAAATAGGTTCTGTACTCATAAAACGAGGCATTAGAACATTTGTAAGTACACCAGGAGTTTATTTAAATAGCACTTGCCTGATGGCTTCTACTCTCTGCTGCTACACTTTAAGTTAGTTTTTTTTTCGTTTTTGAAATCAGAAACCAAAAATCGGAAATACGGCTCTGCATAAAAAAAAATATGAAATGAAAAAACAAACTATCAAAAAGTACACTGACCCATTTGCAAATGACAGACAGTGCAACCAATCAGGACGAGGATCAGTGTTCAATTTGTTCCCACACTTTCCGTTTCAGTCTTACTAATGCTGTCGTGCTGTGGTGAAATGCTGTTGTGTTGTGGGATTTGCTGCCATGGTTTGCACTCCAGGGCCACCATACATAGTAACACCTGTAAAATACACTCTAGTTCACAGGAAAAAACACCAAGTGCACTTTACCCTTAGGCAAGGTAGGCCACTGTGTGGAGCTTGAGGTCAAAGGGCCCCACACAGGTTAAATGAAATGCTGGTTAAATTGCAGATGTAGATTTTTCACAAAATATCACAACTAAAATATGATGCTTTATTATTTATTAAACTTTCCAGCATTATAAATATTAGAGTTATGATATCCACCTTGAACAGATTTGAAGACCTTGAACAGACATGAAGTACATTTAAGTACATTGTGATGATGATGATACCTCTTTCACTCGTCACTTGAAATACAGTAAACATTATGTAAGGACCTGTAGTGTGCCATATTAATAGATTACTTCAGAAAAAAACGTTTTGAGTAAGTCTGTTTTTTCTACCACTGACAATACCAACATTCTAGCCTGACATCGTCATACTCAGATTCTAGTCAACTAGTGAACTTCCCGACCTCGAATGTTGTGGGCGTGGCTAAGTTCGGCTGGCATCCAGGCTACCAACATTCACCATTAGCCTACAGAAAGGGTGAACAGTAAAAAAAGACTTTTGCACGCTGGACAGACCGACGGACAGATATTCCTTCCTTTTTATAG
Organism: Zingel zingel; assembly: GCA_023566125.1. Lineage (NCBI taxonomy): Eukaryota > Metazoa > Chordata > Actinopteri > Perciformes > Percidae > Zingel > Zingel zingel. The sequence goes on from CM042333.1 coordinate 9,163,579, forward strand.
GTTATGATTTATGTAAAACCTAATTTTAAAGTGAATCACAAATATGTTGGCTTTGCTTGTCAGGAGAGGCAGCTGAGTGATATTAATGAAAGTCGGTAAAGCATGCCTACATTTAGTTTTTGCAAAATTGTGTTCCATAATTTTATTTTGTGATTTTAAGAAAAACTATAAAATGTTTGGAAAGGTGCCTCTGATTCATTTTGATGATAAAGTGAGAGAAGACCTGAGACCATTCTCTCAGATTTGAGACTATTTTAGACAGTAATACATTGCAACCCAGTCTCACGGCAGACGTGAAATGTTCATGTATTTTAATCTATTGATTCGTGTACACGGACGCGTTTAACTCGTTTTTTTCAATTCACTGCACACAGGTCTATGTTTTGGTAAAATATGTAAAAGTACTTGAGTCTTTGTGCAGTAGGCTGAGGTAGAAGTTTGCCAAAAATGCCAAAACACATGTTGCATATGTACACATACAAATACAAAGCTATATACATCTCATTCTGTGAACAAAAACCGTGGCAACAATCTGCTTATACTTTTAATTTCTTGAAAATTCTTCCTAAAACTAATCCTTAATTTTGAAAAGGTAATCTCTCAGTAAAGGCTACAAAGGTTAGGATGGCTACAAGCTGTAACCATGGTGATTGATATGAGGATCATCTTCTGAATATAAGAATTAATATGTTAGGCCTACCATAAATTGATATTTCAAAAAAGTCATTTATTTAAAACAACTAATAACGCAGTGTGATGTTAAATCAAACAAAGTCCCACACATAAATATGCTCATGTTTTTCCCTTTAGTCTTTGCTATTAACATTCATCAACCGCAAAATTAGAAAATTGCGTTTTTAAATAACAATGCATGGAAAATAAAATAAAAAATGCTTCTCTTTATATATAGTTTATTTTTTGTTTTTCACAAATTCAAAAGTCAAAACAAATGCACATTTGTCAAACAAGCCATTAGGCTGTATTTCTAAACACTGGACTGTAGGTTTTTTATATAGTGTAGCCTATATACAGTTTGACTTCTGGATTTTCTTTTCTCATTTTGTCTCTCATAGTTGAAGTGTACCTATAATGAAAATTACAGGCCTCTCTCATCTTTTTAAGTGGGAGAACTTGCACAATTGGTGGCTGACTAAATACTTTTTTGCCCCACTGTATAAGGCAAATCAAAGTGCTTAGCATAAAACACTATTTTTTCCATTATTGGTATTTTTATTGTATAAATTCTCACGTACAACGTACAGCAATCTTTCACAGACACGGAGTGGTAATTACTACGCCCAGCTTGGCCCATATCGTAGTGTTCTGTTTTACAGCATACTATAATATTTCATCGGTAATAAGACCGAAATATTCTTAAAATAAAGCAATGAATACATCTAACATCTAAATAAATGTTGATAGATGTAGCATTATAGTTTTAAAAAGATCAATAAACAACTAAGCAATCCAGCTTCACTGGCAATAAGACCGAAATAATAACATTAAAAGAAATACATATAAACCATGATAAGATCTGGTGAATAAATGTTGATTAAAACAGCGGTTATTGGGCTAAAAATACCAATAATAGCAAAGCTGTATACAGCTTCTCTGCTGCAGCCCGACTGGCAGAAAGAATCGTGCTGTGATCAAGAAAGATGCTTACCATTGAAATTTGTTTAAAAAACGTGCTGATATCACGAAGAAAAAGAGATATACGTGTCCGTGTGGATGCATGAATATGTGAACATTTCACAAACTGCCGTGAGACTGGGTTGTACATTGACATAACACGATTGTTGCAACAACTTATTAATCCAATATTTTGTTTTATATTTACAAAATATATTTTATCATCCATCAAATATGTTGTTTCAACAAAATCTAATCCAGTTAAATTAAAAGTTATAGCAACTAACTCTTGGAATACTGCATAAATATTAAATTTGTTGGATTCTCATGATTCATAAATAAAGCTTTTTGCAAAATTCCAATACAACAATATCAGCATTTAATACAAAATATCAGTCTGTTCTATAAGGCTAAATGATGGCTGCAAGGAATGGTTGTCAGACTTGTTTATTTGAGAAAAGAAATACAAATAAAAGAGATCCGAGTGAATTGGGGTCAGACAAACACAATGACCAACATAAGCACTGAAGTAAAACAATAAACTAGTTCTTACTATCTTGGCTTTTTGTGACTTGTTTTATGGACATTTTGTAATTAACCTCACTATTTTTATATGATTTAAGTCACTTACCTTGAATGCAGTTTTCCCTGATTTGTGAAAGAGTGCTTTCTGCGTTGAACTCCCTCTGGATTCTTGCCTGATTTTGTAAGTCAAGGTCTATCTTTGAGCGAACAAAGTAGAACTTTTTCCCCATCTTCTTTATCTTCTTAGCGAGCATCACATCATTTTCTCTGAAGCGATCGGCTGAGATGATGATGAAGAAGTCAAACCTTTCAAATTTAACAAGCTTCAGGTACTTGTTAGCTGGAAAGTCGGGGGTGCCAATACCAGGAAGATCCCATAGTGTAACATTGGGATAGTTTGGATGGCGGTATGGTGTAACCTCCATGGTGGTTTCCACAGTACCAGTAGGGGCGGCTCCTTCATTCCCGTCCTGTATGCCTCTGTAGGCATTAACAAAGGTGGATTTACCAGAGCCACACTCTCCTGTGACAGCAATATTTAGTGGAGTATTTTTCTCCAAGTCCAAGTACTGCTGGATCTTTTCTCGATCATTGTTTTGTAGTGCTTCTTTAAAGCCTTCAGTTGAGTTGTGATCAATTGAATTTTCCATGGTAATTCTGAAAACTGCAGTAAAAGAGAAGTTAAAACGTCACTATTGTCTTTTGGGAGATAGTAGAAAATGTCGTCCTATAATGACCTACATCATTAATATAATTTCAAATCTGACATGTACACTACATCTTAAGAAACATCCTCTTTAAAATATCATATTATCATGCATTATAACCTTACACACCACATGAGTTTGATGTACTTAGGGGTGTACATCATTCTATCAGCATTTTACAGAGGAAGGTGACATCTCACATATTATATGTTTACTGGATCCTCTATATTGTTATGTGGCTGTACAGTGATTAGCAGCTTCCTTATGTTTGAGTAGGCTTTTGCAGAGGCTACTCACCCTGGAGTCTTAATGTTGAAGCAGACGAGCCAAGAGTACACCACCCTGTAAATTGTTCAGCTGAAAGTGAACTCATCATCCTGTTTCTTAACTTTTATAAGAGTTCAGACAGCGAAGGCAGTGACCAATGAAAATGTCCTACTGTGAGAGACAACTGATTGGCTATAAGTAAATCAGCTGACTTCCAAGAAAGGTGCTGATTTAGAAGAAACAAGGATACCTGCATGCTTTAACCCTCAGAGGTCTATGGTTCGTCTGGTCTCCTTGTGTAATGATGCTCGTATTACCTCAACCCTGTTATGCACAAGTTCTAGACATCATTTCTTTCAGGAGAACCTGGGCTATCAGGATATGTATGCTGCAGGGATGTCACATGAATGTGTATATATACTGTATATATATATATATATATATATATATATATATATATATATATTATTTATTTTTTTGCACACATTCATAAAAAAAATATAACAATACAACATAAATCTCAATATATCTCTTTCACATAGAAAGAGAAAAAGTGTGTGCTGGAGGGGCAGGAAACCCGTGGGGGCTTATAGCGAAATCTCACCAGGGTTCTCATTTATAAACGTGGCGTACACACAGAACGGGGCTGAAAATGTGCGTACGCCACTTCCTACGCAAAGGTTGTGATTTATAAAAAACAAACTTGACGGGAGAGTAAAGGAATTATGATTCCTTAAGTTTTATTAATCATTTGAACATGTTTACGTATGCATCGTGTTCAAAACTGCTCACACTGACTGAGCTGTGAAGAAGTGCGTTAGACTGTAGACTTGCCAGATGAGTCAAAGAAAAATGCTTTGTGTTTTTCTAAATATGATAACAGAGCATTATAATAAAAATATTGAATCCTCACTACTACAGGCAAACTAGAGGAAGGTTATTGCTCAGGATGTGGGGAAACTGATTTACCTTATTGTCTCAGTGGTGATCATCAGGTGATCTCTGACGTACAGTCTCCTGGCACTTCATTTATCTCACAGATCTCATCTGATTGTTCCGTTTCCTGGTCACAGAACGTGTTTTATTGCGAATGTACTGAACGCCAAATAGTTTCTGCATTGTCTGTATATCTGTGATATTACAGGTGCATCTTGTCATGCACCACTGGCAGGCTCTGTTAGGAAAAGAAATGCTGAAATGGATCACATACACCTTTATAAAGTGCAGGTGGTAATCAGTAAAACAACATGGCTTTTTTAAACATACAATGAGCAGGCGTCATATACATGGATACAATACTTATTAGGCTGGCTGATTGAGAGATCAAGTAAACTTGATCAAAAATAGAATTTAGTTCCTGACAGAATTTGTTATTGCAGTTGCATCAACAGATTTTCTAAAATTCTTCCAGAATCTAATGCATTACTAGATGTTCAGACAAATAAAATATTCAGAGTGTTGTTACAGGAGGAGGATGCAGTTGACAGACCAGTTTGTTATTTCTCCAATTCAGCGATAGAGAAGGAAGCGCTGTCCCTTATGTGGGTGCGTCAACACATTGAGGTTTATGTTGGTGCTGGGAGTGTTCCTCTAGTTGTTCACACTGACCACAACCCTTTTACCGTTTTTGAGGTCATTGCGATGTCTCTATGACAACGCTGCTATTAGTCAGCAGTGTCTCTGTGGTCAATTGGTTGATTTTGGGATTGTGGAATGGGCTGTCTGGTTTCACCTGGGAACAGTGCTCCAAGATTATAAATCTAGGCTCCGCTACTCATTCTTCATTCTCTCTCTCTCTCTCTCTCTCTCTCTCTCTCTCTCTCTCTCTCTCTCTCTCTCTCCGACAGGCACTCTCCCTCCATCTCTGGTGATGCGGCATCTTTGGTTAACCTTGGTTCTCTTTTGCTCATTTTGTACACTCTCCAGCATGTCACATTGTCATACAGCTACCCCCTTCATTATTGACCAGACTAGTACCAGGTACTTCTCAGCTGGAAATCTGGGGGTGCCATTACCAGGAAGATCCCATCGTGTAACATTGGGATAGTTTGGATGGAGGTATGGTGTAACCTCCTTGGTGATTTCTACACTACCAGTAGGGTCAGCTCCCTCGTCCATGTTGTCTATGCCTCTGAAGGCTTTAATAAAGGTGGATTAACCAGAACCAGACTCTCCTGTGACAGCAATATTTAGTGGAATATTTTTCTGAACAGATGATCATTGCAGTATTTTGATTTAGGGGATTGCAACATCCATAAGATTTCCTCATCTAATCATGCATACAAATAGAATAAGTTTGAAATATATAATATATAATGTCATGTACTATTTAAATACATGCATTTTCCCCAAACCCCCTTAAATAGCCATTGTAACTTCATTACATAAGACTACATGCCACTACAAAGCTGCAGTGATGAGCACAGGAAAGTCACAAATATTGATGGAACATTAACCAGATGTAACTTTAACAGTTATAAACACTACATTGTAATAACTGTAATAACTATGTCTTATGTATGAGGTACTTGGGACGTTGCTACTCAGCAAATACAGTTTAACTTATTTTTCTGTGAGTTCCGTCCCTTGAACAGTCAATGAAGAGGACAATGGAATCGTCCTGCTGTGAGTGACAGAGATCTAAACCAATCAGTGATATGTTTCTCTCACTGAAAGCACATGGTTTACAAGAAACAAGAGGTAGGGTTTCTTTATCATAGTGCTGCACCCCCCTGTGTGACTGGTAAGCTCGCAACTACGTCGGCAGATTTGTGAAAAAATTGGTGTTGTAAACTTTTAAAAAAGCTCTGGAAGAAAAGTCTGCTATTTGAGTGCAAGTTTGTACATTTGCAATATTCAAAACATAGATTCACCCTTTCATGAACATGTGTTGGATAAACACTGTAAAAAAAGAGTGCTGCAGCTGTGGAGAATTCAAATACAAAATACTGTTTGCAGATATTTGAATTTCTTTCAGCCTATCAAAACATTATGAAGGACATCAGAACTTCAATCTTGCAAAACCTTTTTTTTAATTAGTTTTAAAGCTTTCAAACAGAGTTTTAACCTTTCAAAGCTTTTATCAGTTTTAAATTATGATAGTTATTTACAATAGCAGGGTCCAGGCCTAAAACATCTCCATTTCCTGTGCTGTTGATTGTTGGGCTGGTTTGTGGACTTTTACTGATTATTCTCCTGCTGCTGTTTCTGTATCGCTACAGAACAGTGATATCTTTTCTTTCTGGTAATAGATTGATTCTGGTGTGATTACATGTCATGTAGTAACTGTAGAACAATATGCAATATAAAACCACGTAAGAGCAAATCGACTCGTGCTTTCGGTTGTCCAAAGACCAGATCAGAGAGGATCATACCTACAGAAAATACTGACTAAATGATTGTGGCATGCAATACATGGAGACTGCATCAGTTGGCATTTCATCAGGCACTTTAATCATAAATAACGCAATATTTTTAAAACAATTATACATTTTGAGCTACTCCAATCAATAAACACAATCAAGTTCATTGTAGGGGGAAAGCATCAAAACGTAACTAGTGTAATGACTTATTGGTGTTATTAGCCAGTATATGAATTGTAGATATTTAGAGAAAAGGCTAAAAAAAAACAAAAAAAAAAAACAGTTGCCTTACTGCCATCATCTACTGTAATGTGACATGAGTACAAACATCCAGTGTTTCAACTATACTACTGTGGGTATAAGGAAAAGAATAAAAACTCTAAAGAAATCCAGTAAACTTGGGAGTAAATTGGTTACCCATTACTTTCCCTGACAAAATGATAAAAGCAATATTTCTGAGAAGAGTTGCAACTGAATTAACCCCAAATCTCAATTGTAAACACATTCTTAGTGCTGTTCGTTATGGCAATGCAAAGCAGGCTATTAGAGGAACATATAGAGTCTGTGATCTTTCAGTTAGACGTGATGTCTACCAGCAGACAGACTGGGAAAAGACATCAAGACACACGACACATACACTCTTTGCACCTGGGCTTCATTCTGAATAAAATTAACTTCAAAGGTGATGTAGGCTAATTAAAGATAAATACATTCAACGTGACTAGCATTGAGGCTGCTCTCTGTTTGTTCTCCCAGCAAGGCTTCTGAATCTAACACTTGAGTGCCCTCTAGTGGTACATTGGTGTTCTTATGTCAGATATTTATTACAGGAAATAAACATGAATGTGACCCTGAAATTAGTAGCAAGGCACTGCTACATTTAAGGTAACATTAACATTGTTTAAATAACATGATTGATATTGTGACAGGTGACAGATCAAGTCATTTAACTCTGGTAATTCAGTCACTGGAGTAGGCAATCAAGTAGCAGAGGTGGGAAGGGTGGGGGTTAATCCCTAAATGTGGAAGTGCATGATAAGAGTATCTTTCAAATTATTGTGATGGCACACATTTTAAGTTTGTAGAAAAATATGACAATTGAAAATGTTGTGCAGTCTTCATGATACAATGAATGAATTCTCAGATTTTCTGCGTTGGGATTTAATGGCGGGGAAGAAAGTCATGGATGACGATGAAAGTCCCTCTTCCCGCCTGTCTTACTGACCAGTTTCACATCTGTAATGATGATGTCATGACTCACTGCCTTGCACATGTCATAGATGGTCAGCGCAGCAACGGAAACAGCTGTCAACGCCTCCATCTCGACTCCTGTCCTGCCCGTGGTGCGACACGTTGCTGTGACGACCGCGGCGTTCCGCAGCTCATCGAGGTCAAAGGTGACGGAGGCCTGGTCTAGAGGGAGCGGGTGGCAGAGCGGGATGAGGACCGAGGTCTGCTTGGAAGCCATGATGCCGGACAACTGTGCCACGGCCAAGGCGTCACCCTTGGCCAGCTGGTTATCCCGAAGCAGCCGAAAGGCAGTTGGGCCCAAAAGGACTGTGGCGCGAGCCGTGGCGGTTCGACGTGTGGGAACCTTGCCACCGACGTCTACCATGGCGGCTCGGCCCTGGGCGTCTGTATGCGTCAGCTTTTCTTCTGTGGTTCCGTCGAGGTGAGTGTTGTAGACATCTGTGCCTGATAGCGTCTGATCACTCGCAGATTGTCCGAGTTTGACACTTGGGTCTTCGCTGGAACTTTGATTGTGGCTCAGTCTAACATTGTGTTGGTTAAGATTTAGTTTGGCATTCATTAGTAGTGTGCAAAAAATAGGCGTTCCTGGGGTCCTGAGCAAGTGGCTCTTCAAAGCATTATGACCCCTGGCTTGTGCGTACCTGAGATGGCCTTCATTAATGAAGCTCCTAACAGTCGTGCGTGCAGTAAAACTCGCAGTCTTACCATTACCAAACTCAGAGGAGGGAAGGGGGGCTGCTCTGTGGAGGCTGTCCGTCGCGTTAGGTTTTTCTTCGTCGATTTGTGACATAATGTGGGTACCCCCACTTATTAAGGTTCTAGAGCAGCAAACGTGGGCTGCCTGTGTTGAAGTAGTGCAGTCTGGAAGGCACAGAAACCCCTCTCTGTTCAGGTCTGTCCTGCTGCCTGAGCGGGGCATGTGAGGAGCTGCTGTTGGAGAGAGGAATGTGTCGTTTGTATGACGGGAAACATTGGGGGAAGCTCTCTGGCTGTCTTGTGCCTTTGACAGAGACAAAAGCCTTTGGGATGTGGTGCCTTCTGGGGAAAAAAAGACAACATTAATCAAGTTATTAGTTCAAATGTAAATGCATCTTGGAGCTGCATATTTAACTGTAAATAATAAATAAATAGAAAACATATGCCCAAGTCACAGCCCAAGATGATCATAACATCACAAATAAATGATGTAGGGGTGGTGGGGGGGGGGACAAACTGAGTGTGAGAGATTTGTACGTACAGCCATGTCACCCACCAATGAGGATCATAGGCCTGTTCTTCATCTGGGAGATACTGAACATGCCTGAGGAGACAAACAGGAAGATATTACATTCCAATAGAACAAATGATCCTCAATAATCTAGAGTATAGCCCACAAATGGTGCGTTGCATATAAACTAACTGAACACAAGTTTACCTGCATGTTGTTTCTTCTTCCTGCCGACAGCAGCTCCAATGATTTGCAGTAGCTCTTCATTTGACGCCCCGGAGCGCAAGACATCTCTCAGAGACACCTCGGAGTTCCCAAACAAACACACCTGAGAGAAGACAGACAGGTGGGAGTGTAGGTAAGACATTCAAAATAAAATCATGGATGGTTCCAAACCGAAGAAAAGATGAGATTATGAATAGCTAATATGCAAATCTATGTGTGCACATACTGTACACACACAAAGTGTGCGCTACATTAACACAAAAACAGACTCCATTAACAGCTCCTTGAAGCCCAACAAAGAACAACTGAAGCTTTACCTTTAGGCTGCCATCTGCAGTGATACGTAAACGGTTGCAGGAGCCACAGAAATGGTCAGACATGGAGGTGATGAAGCCCACCTGACCTTTGAAGCCTGGCACTTTAAACGTCTGTCAAAGATCAGAAGAGAAGAGCGTCCAACAATTATCCCTATGAGGATTTCTTTAAAGAATGGTTTTGAGCATTCAAACTAATGACAAAGAGCTTGATTTGGCTCTTACACCAGACACTTTGTTTTCCTCACATCTGGACATGAATAAGATTTGTCAGAACATTGTGAGTGTTGATTTTAGTTTTCTGTTAGCCAATCAATCAATCAATCAATCAATCAATCAATCAATCAATCAATCAACTAACTAATAACTACAATTGTGTGTCTGTTAAGATACTACAGTGTATTCTGAAAAGAGTCGGAATGACTTACAAGTGGTTAGAATGATTCAATAATGTGCCAGAGGGAATTAAAATTGTCAAGACAATACTTTAGAGAGATTCTGAATACTGCCCAATCACCTCAAAGAACAGAGTTTGCATCATTTTTAGAAAAATCCGGATACTAAATAAATGATTTTTACCAGTGTTCCAGCCCCTGACAGCAGCACATCAATACCACTGACCTTGGCAGTTTCGGTTTGTCCAGTTTGAAGCTTTTCCAGGTTGGGCCACTGCTGCCTGATGTGGTCCAGCATCTCCTGGTAACTCACCATCTTCTTGAAGTTCCACTTGTTGCCTACGAGACAGTGAAGGTCAGTGTAAGGTGTAGCATAGTCTCGCTTTGCCAGACCCTCCTCCAAAGCGCGTTGGAGGAGGGTCTGGCTACTCCACATAGCATTCATAGGGAATGGGAGGAAAACGTGCTCTGGTTTATTGCCATTTCTTTAAACCAATCACAATCGTCTTGGGCGGTGCCAAGCGCCGAGTGGAGCCACGGTGGCGCTGCAACACAGCCTCAGAAAGGAACTTGTTTTGGCGGAACATGTGTACGTTCAAAAGTAGTTTTTGTTGTGTTTGTTTTTAAGATAATTTTTGGGGGCTTTTTCCTTTATTAGATAGTGACAGTGGATAGCCAGGAGCGAGAGAGGGGATGACACGCAGCAAAGGGCCGCAGGTCAGACTCGAACCCGGGCTGCTGTAAAGGACTCAGCCTACGTGGGGCGCACGCTCTTACTGGGTGAGCTAGAGGTCGCCCCCAAAAGTTGTTTTAGTCGTGCAACAGAAAACTCAGATTGACAGATAGTCTAGCTAGCTGTCTGGATTTAACCTGCAGAGATCTGAGAAAAGGTTAACCATAGTCCTCATATACATCGACCGGAGTTTAAAATGCCAACACAAAGGAAGCCCAAGGCAACGGATATCCGGCCTAAATGAGTGAAATCCGGCAGATTATTCGGATTGCAACGGAGCAAACTGACTGGCTTAACAAGAGTTTGATAGACAAATGGTTCATCCAATCACCTGCCAGGTGTTGTTGAAAGTGCCTGCCCTTTTCCAAACAGTTTCCAATGATGGCTTCTCAGATGGTTCTGCGTAATGTGTAATAAACCATCTGACGCGTCAGGTTAGCAGCAATGAGCAATGTGGGCAGAATTACTGTGCATTTCTTCATATTCTGTTAATATTTACATTTTATATATGAATGTCTCAACATTGTCTAAATAGTATATGAAAAAGACCCAGTAATAAAATCTGACTCTTTGGATAACTTTCTGTGTAATAAGGCACTGTGGGAAAGGAGCACTCACCATCAAAGGGCATGTATTCGATGAAGCGCACCTCCAGAGGCTTCTTCTCCGTCAGCGCCACAAAATCTAACAGCTCATCCTCGTTGAGGCCTCGCATGACCACGCAGTTAACCTACAGAGGGCAGCACACAACAACAGGCCACTGTTACCTGTGCACTCATGTCCTCAGGTATGTCCCAACTGTAAGAATGCCAAGTTCAGGGCTAAAACCACAAAGTAGCTGGACATTTTAGCGACCACACAGGCATTTGCACAAACAAAATGACTTACTGGAGATACATGCATCAGTATTTAATTGAATAGCATGTGCATGTGAAAGTTTAATACAGCAGTAGTAATCTTAGTCTTGAGTTTTCTTACACATCTGAACTATCCCTCAATCAGTCTTTCTCAGTCAGGGGCGTCAAGCTAACCAGTTTAACATCTAAGCCAACATGCCGTCACCCCTAAGCTGTAAGACTCACACTCTTCCTGTATTATGAGGTCTCAGGATGGGAGCCAGGTTATGTGAGCCTATTAAGATGTTACAGTAGTTCCTTCATTAGTTAGTTTCTCTTGCCATTCTTTCCATGCACAGTGCATTGGGGAACTGTGGTATGCAGCAATTAGTCACATACAGCCAATCAGGGAGCAGCTCTGTGATTCTCTAACTTGTATGGGCAAAGGGTCAGGACATCGTTGAAATATTATACTCAGCGAATATGTTGCAACACTGTCCTGCCACAACATTTTGACAATTAGAGGAAGTAACAGCCAATGTTTTACCTCACTCTAATAACAAATACACTCATCCATACATTTAAAAATTCAATAGAATTCACAGATTTTTAAAAAGAGATACAAAAAAGAGAAATTTAAAAAGATGAAATATAGTAAACATTTTTAGGTAAAAGCAAGTTTGAAAAGACGAACATGATACCTTGACTGGGTTGTAGCCCATTTCAATGGCCTTATCAATGCCCTCCATGACTTTGTGGAACCCTGGGAAGAAATGTAAATAGAAGTTGATGATGAATGTTTAACCTTAGATACAATAACATTTTGCACTTAACAGATGTATCATACCTTTATATCTTTGAACACTGTGCTACAAAGTCAAATCTAAGGTAGAGATGGTGCATGATGGGAGGGAAAAATGGTAAAAATGTATTGAGCGATACGGCACAAGACGAGCTGAGTGATGCACGTGTCTGAAATGTGGGATGCTTCAGCTTTACAGGTCTTTACAACATACGTTCAGCTTCCTCTGTTCACTGTCTTTTAAACAAAGCCCATGATTTGCAAAAAATCACTGATATGTAAACATCTATAAAAAAATCCCTTAGCAGCAGCCAGAGCTTTTTAATAGCAAACTGCCGAGGTCGGACTCATTTGCACAAAACCTAAAATACATGCAGATGTTTAGTCATCTAGAATTCTCAGAATTGCAATTAAACGTATTGGACTTAAATCTTTAATAAAGTTACTAAAAGCTAAGAGACAAGATCTCTTTCAGGCGATACCACAGACCTAATGTTTGCTAAACCTTTTAGTTACAAAAAAATCTTGTATTGTGAAAAAAGTACTGGTGCAGACTAAGCTTTTTTCATGTGCCAATACTGCCATCGTTGCCTTTCCTCTTCCTTATTTCCTGACCAAAGTCGGTCCATCTGTTTCTACCTTCCATAAGCCAACCACCCACAGCTCTGCCCTGCTGTTATCTCCACTCCATTTAGAGTGTAGAGGCTCCTTCAGTAACCTAGTGGGATTGGGCAAACCAGCCACATATACACATTATTGAATCTGCCATTCACAACTTGTGGTTTTGAACAGACCTTCCTTTTAGTCTTGCATCTGACATTATGGGCAAAATATTTTTCTGTACCTTTCCGCCTGACAATGAACTCAAATTTGGCAGGGACCAGTGAATCCAGGCTGACGTTTATAAGGTTGAGGCCAGCATCTTTAAGCTTAGGCAGAAGTCTGGCCAAGTTCATGCCGTTGGTTGTCACAGCAATGGTTTTCAGGCCCTCCAACTTCCTCAGTTCTGCTGTAGAGGGAGAGCAAACGTGGAACAAGGAAGTGAAAGAAAGGAGGGAGAGTGAGACACAAAGAGAAGTAAGCTTGCTAATATATGACCCCTTTAGACTGAAGAGTAAAAGCAGTAATATGAAAATAGCATATACAAATATGACATATCTGATCGGATGGTTGACCATAATGCTGTTTAATTATGACGTAAATTGGGAAGACTTAAAGAGTACTCCACCGTTATGTCATTGCACTCCTTTAACACTGTCAATGATGGATAGGACAGTTTTAAAGAATCACAAACGGATGCAGCAGAACCAGAGATATTGTCTCTCTTATTTCATGTGTTCTTCTTTATCAAAATCTGGCACCTACAATACCAGCAACGCACTACATCCCCTAAAACTGCTGGTGTTGGCAGTTATGTTACAGCTTGTAATGCGCTACAGTGACTCAGAGTTCACATACTTGATTGCTTTGAATGAGTGCTACAATTGTTTTCCTACAAACTGCTTAACACACTAATTAAGTCTTTACTAGCTAAGACATTTCTTAAGTCTTATTTGTGCAACTCAATTTGGTAAATCGCTACTTTTAAACTAGCTAGTATTTGGGGCTTGTCAAATAGGACTTTACACACAAACTTTAAAAAATGAACGCATAGCTGGTGCAACCCCAGTCAGGTGATGTAATACCACCAGTAAATCAGGTGAGAGAATCACATAATGTACCTGTACAGTAATCTTGAGCTGCATTTTAGCACAGGAGCACATGATCGATATGTGAAAAAGCTTTACGTAACCAACATTTTACTAACATTATAGATGCATCATGACATTGGAAATAAATGTCATGTCAGTGAACAACAAACACATGACATCAAAAATCCGGTTACTGTTTCCACTCAATGCAAATGATTGGATCCGGTGCAGAGGATCCCAGGGTCATGTGAGGTCACAATGGTGGCTTGTCACATGACACCGAGATAATTGCTGATTTTTATGGAGCGGTTGGCAGCCTATGATTCTCTTTCTACAAAGACATTACCCATTGGTCACACCACATTGCATGGTTCATCAATGTCATGCTTCAATGTTGTTCCCACTCGCACTACTGTCAGTGTGAGGCTGAAACTGTAAATCAGGCTGTAAAATTTAAAAATGATTTTCCATTCCACAAGTATGTCTTCTCTCTCTCTCCTCTCTTAAGAAAGCTCTACTGTAGTCTTGTCAACAGGGTTAGAACATGAATCATTGATAGCTTTAGATAGCAATCACTGAATCATTTCTCTGAAAATACTGTCACTATATCCACTAAGTTATATGGTAAACCACAGTTTGTGTCCGCAACAACTTGCTTTCAAATGTTGAGACAACTCAAAACTGCTTTTTTATATCCTGGCTTTATTATTAAAAAAAATAATAAACCGCAATCTTAGGGAGTACTGGTCACAGCCGTGTTTCTACATAAATGATTGTGAATTAATGTGACAGAATCACAAAGGACAACAACACATCTTAACAGGCCAGCTAGCTGAAATAACCAGCCCCAATCAACTCTATTTTACTAGTTCCTTACCGATGATATCCAGCACATCAGGTCTGATGAGGGGCTCTCCTCCAGTGAGGCGGATTTTCTCCACCCCCTCCTGGACGAAGAGGTGAGCCAGGGTTAGTATTTCAGAGGTGGACAGCAGTTGGCTCCGTGGTGTAAGCTTCACCCCATCCTCTGGCATGCAGTACTGACCTGAACATGGGAAGAAGGTAAAATAGTAATATTTTGATATTTTTATCCTACATTATCACAAGTTCACATATTTTCCAATAAGTGGGGCACTGGTGTGAAGTGAGACCTTCAAGGTGAAAGTGCTACAGAGGTGGATCTACTTTATACTGTACTATTAAACTAGAGATGTAAATGTTACTATATCCTCGTAAAAACCATTTGGTTGATCAGTTTTTTTCCCCTCTGTAGTCACCATTTACCATATACCATCTATACATTTTTAATACAATATATGAAATTAAAATAATGATGCTGTTGATCTGATCCTCTTCCCAGACTGATTTGATATCTCAGTGAGTTATTTTGATGTTTCTGCTTTTCTTTCCATTGAAATGTTCTCAGGTATCATCAGTGTGTGCCCTTACTCAAGATTATACTGCCACTATTGATGACCAACATGCTAATTACCCTGCCCACTAATTCATATGGTTTTTAAATTGATTCGATACCCTGGAAATCTAGAGTTCTCGCGAGAGCACAATTTGAATTTGCTCAGCGAGTCACTCTGGCATTCTGTAATGATGCTCATTAACTATGCCCCTGTAGCCAAGCTGCACCAATCACATCGGTGTAGCTGATGTAGGCGGGCCAGAGGCGAGCTAAACGGATGACGACAGTTTAATCTACCAGTTAGCTCCACTGGTAGCTAAGTGTATGGGGCTTGTTGTGATTGGTCGTAGTGTTATCCAATTGCGTGCAGTGAGATTTTGAAATGCATGCTTGGTGCCACCCCTTCGAGTTGGGCCATTTTCATTACTCAATGCCAGCCCTTAATCTTTTGGATTTGGGTCTGGATTTCCAGGCTATTGATTCGAGCTAATTCCCCAAAATATTTGTAAACATGTATACCTATTGTGCAGTACTTTATGACATACAAGCTGGACCAGTATAACATTTATTTTGTCGACTTTACTTTTATGCTTTACACTTTCTGGTTGGATGTAAATTGATGATTGGCCATTTAAAACAACTATGTTCACAATGTCACTCTATTTGCTCTTTGGTAACTAGGTGTCGTGATGTTTGGAATGACTGTTCTTCAGATAACAAAAGTTCTGCAGTCTTTTGAAGATACATTCTATTGCTAAAGCATCTTTGAATCATCATCAACTCCAGATGCTACAGCTGACCGTGCCCTCTCCAAGGGAGGAGAAATGATGTTCCCCATCAGTAGGAGTTGTGGTGTTGGTAGTGGTTATAGTGGTAACCTCTACTCACAGCGCAGGTTGCATTTCTCAGTCAGGGACATGCGCAGGTAGCTGTGCCTCCGGCCAAAGTTGTCAGTCAGGAACGCTGAAAAGGGAAGTATGCTCTCCTCTCTTAGCCTCTCCTGGGGATAAAGCCAACAGGACATAGCATTGTGGAGTGGATCTGTCATGTAGAAATAGGTTATAATGATGGTACAATAGCACTGCGATGTCTTGATTTGCAATATTATTTTGCATCAAACAGAAAATTTCTACTGTAACATATGGATACTTTTATTTCTATATATATGTAGCATATTTGTATGTCTTCTTGGAAAATATTGGTGCCTCAGTTTAAGATTGTATCTGTGTCCATAAACCAAAAAACAATTCAACCATTTTTAGTTTTTGCAAGATATGAAACACCAAGGCCAATTTCTGGTGAAAACACAGGGACATATGATAATCCTTACATTTAAATAAAAGTATTAACGCATCCAAATGTCAGTCACACTGAGGAAGTTGCATGTGGCTTTGTAAATGGCTTATAACCTTTGGCTCTCAATTGTGGGCTACTGTTATGTCAGAAGTTAATAGCATAAAAGGCAAGCATTACCAAGCCGTTGGTTGACCACACTAAAGTTAATCACAGGACCCAGCCAGATAGTGAACATGTATGGATCCCTATTTATTTATGTGTAAAGACCTAGTATAAAATAGTAATCTGAGGCTACTAGTTTTAATCCACTGGTCCCCTGGATATCATTCTAAAGGCCCAATCGCTTTAACAACAGCCATCTTTTTTTCTCAGAAAGACCCTTAACATGCTCTAGAAAATCATTTTCCAAGTTCATTCACCCTGTCACTGATAGTGCCTGCCAGGCAGACAGACAACTAGCTGAACAATTAACTTCACATTGCAATGGCTGTGTGTTATCTGCCTTAGTGTAAGTTAATAACATCCTGAGGTTAACAAGAGCTAACATTATGATCCACCATGCAAGAAATATTATTATATTAACTTAGTTAAACTGATGTAAAAATGCAATTAGCTGGTTTCCTCCTACAAAACCATATTACACCACTGTCACAGTGATCAACTTAGTGGTTTATTATTTAGTCTTCAACAGAGTTAGCTAGTTTAGCCTTCATGGGCCTTAACTGGACAGAGATTGTGGCTGTTAAAAACTGACACAACTTGTCACCTAACATGCCTCTGGTCATTTACGTAATAACTTCAGCAACTAAACCTGAGATTAGAGACATTCAGTGAAAACCTCAGCAGCGAGTATATATTGTAGGCAGTGTCTCTTGGAGTCATTAAGTTACCTGGCTTGACCTGGTTTTTAGAGAAGAGGCGAAGTTGGGAGCAGACGAAGCAGTCGAGTCTCCAAGTTCAAGTTCATTTTCCTTGTGCGTAGCGTACGGTCGCTGAATGTTCCCATTTAAGCATTGGACGAAGAGTTTTCTGAAATGTGTTGAACTTGTATGTCTATCAAACAAGCGGTAGCACATGCTAGCGTGAGTAGCCATGGTATTATTTTATCTGAGGTCTTCTCTAGTTGTTTTCGGTGCTGCTTGGTGTGAGCTCCTAGTCTGCAGTAAAACATGTCAGTTACCCGAGGAGAGTATCAGGGGCGGGGTCACGTCAGCCAATCGTGCCAACATACGCAGGTGCTGGTGCACGCTGGGTAGTGTAGTCCGAGGGAGATACATAACTCTTCAAAGACTGGTGCTGGGTGTGAGCATGGATGTATTATATAGAGAGACTCTGAAGCCTTTGTATGGTATGCCATTTTATTCGATAGTAAATAAACAAATAAATATGCCTATACAATACATCTTGAAAAATTAGATAATACATATATAAAAGTATGAATAAATGTAAATATAAATATATACATAAGTCAATATAGTTCAATAAATAAATAAATAGGTTATTATTTTAAAAGTGACATATTTCAAATGACTACTTTTATATATTTAGGGGACTAAAATATTTATTGCCACATGTATTTATTCCAGAGGAATTTTATTTTATAAGCCCACACTTAATTATGTCAGGAGAGTTTTATTTCATAAGTCCACATTTATTTTTTTCAGGGGACTTTCATTTAATAAGCCCAAATGTATTTATTTTAGGGGACTTTTGTTTCATATTGCCACATTTATTTATTTCAGGGGACTTTCATTTTACTAGCCTACATTTATTTAAGGGACTTTTATTTTATAAAGCCACTTTTATTTCACTTCTTTTTTTATTTCCACACACTAGAGCAAAGTAGAAATATTCTTCTAGATGTGTCACTGCTGATCAGGGCAGGGAAATGAGCCATCTACCGTTATCGATGGTTTCTAACTCACACATAGAACTTCAGGTATATTACATGTGCTTTTTCCAGAGCCCAGTTTGCACCTTGTACCACTCGCCCACAGGCAAACACGTGATGTGATTATATCACTAAGGTCACGTGATAACAAACTGAACCATCACCTTGACAACTTAGCAAAGTCCATGCGCAGATAAAGCATAAAGCAGAGCCAACAGATATGGTTGAAACTATTTTCTTACTCCAATGTCCAAGCTCAATGTGATGGCAGATTTTAAGATTACTACATGAGCATATGCTTATGCAATATATATATATATATATATATATATATATATATATATATAATTTGGGCTATATTTTAAACACGATAACTGACAAACAAGAAAGTCAAATCTTTACAGTACAGACAAGCAATTCTATTCAACAGAAGCAATCCAAAAAAAAAACATTATTAGGGAGAATGCATGGATTATAATACAATGGGCTCCTGCATGGGCACAGACATGTACATAGCCCCCCTTTCCTACAAACCATAAATGTATAAATGTATATATTTATTAAAATTTATAGTAAAAAAATGTCTGATATAATATAGCTATAGGTTTTATAGCAAGTAGTCTCTGTCTCTGTTTGCAATGTGTAGTGTCTCCGTTAGATGGCAGTACAATCTTGGTTTTCTTTTTTGGATTTCACAAGACACTTACAAGAGAAACAGGCTGGTTTATCTTGTACATAGAACAACAAAAAACATGTTGTTACTGTGGTAATCTTTATAATCTGCATAATCAACATATCTCTATACATGATGATAGAAAATGAAAATGTTAAATGGAGGAGGGTAACAAGAATGTTCTGGCTGTCAAATACCTGTATGGCAAAGCGTTTTTGGCAAATACAACTGCAGTTATTTCATGCTCCTAGAGAATCCAGTCCATATTTGTGAAAAGTAATCTTTTCCAAAGCTATAAATGGATGGAGCGCTTCTGTTTCCTGATTAGGGATATCAACACACCTAACTAAAAAGCTGTAGTATATAGATTTACAGTGGCCCTGCTGAAAAAATCCAAACATATCTCCATTTCTCCTAATTGTACATTTATGTAATTTCAAATCAACTTAATTTCCATCTCCACCACACTTAAGTGTGAAAATATTGTGTTCAATATTCAATACACTGAGCTGATAAAACCCAGTTATACAGGGTGTTGTTCGTCAGCGACATGCATGCAAGGTTAATCTGCAAAATCAAAACTATGTACCACAAACAAATAATCTGCAGAGTCCTGTTTTATTTAAATCATGTGTGTATGGGTCAATATGTGCTCATGAGCGGGGGAAAAAAAGCTATTTATCTAATGTTCACATTGTCGTGCCAATGATATTACTTTCTCTCAACAGTGAGGTGAACCCATAGGGGTGATTTTGTTGAGGAATCATCCAGAAGTTGATGTCTTGGGCCAGCATACAAGCCAAAAAGATCTGGCAGTGGGTGGCAGAGGGCTGTCACAGGACAGACGGCTCCTCCAGTGCAGAATAATGAACCAACATGTTATTCCATGCATCATCACATTAATGCATTTCTTACATTTAAAGAGCAATTGATTTATTGACACTGCAAACATACCCTCAGTTTGGAATCAATTCTTCAATTTTTGTCATGTCATTGCTACATCTAAAATAAGATAACTGTCAAATTCCCCAAATCTCTATCAAATTCCCTTTTGACAGACAGACAGAGCAACTCATCCTCATACCCACACGACGGAATAGGTTGATTATCAATGCCTTCCAAAACAACTTTTATGACCATTCTATATTTACGGCCACATGGGGCTGTTAACATAAGACCATAACGTGTGACTGTGGAAGAAATTTAAATCATGTGACCTACCGTTCCATTTAACGTAAAGGCCGCAGTTTTAAACACATAGTTAACGTTGTATTGCTTAAAATGAGTTTAAAATAAGTTACATAGCTTAATTAGCTTAAAGGTCCCATGGCATGGCATTTTCACTTCATGAGGTTTTTTAACATTAATATGCGTTCCCCCAGCCTGCCTATGGTCCCCCAGTGGCTAGAAATGGCAATAGGTGTAAACCGAGCCCTGGGTATCCTGCTCTGCCTTTGAGAAAATGAAAGCTCAGATGGACCGATCTGGAATCTGCTCCTTATGAGGTCATAAGGAGGAAGGTTACCTCCCCTTTCTCTGCTTTGCCTGCCCAGAGAATTTGGCTCAACCATGAGAAGGAGAGAGACATCGTGGCTTTCAAATGAGCAAAGTGGCAGTTGGTCAAGGCCACACCCCCACTCTCCACTCCCCCCCCCCCCCCCCCCCCCCTCTCCTCCTCAATAGCTACAGACACAGAAATGGCACATACTAAGGAAATCTCATTGTGGGACTGGCTCTAGTGGCTGTAATTCTGAACCAAGGCTGAATTTCGGGAAAGAGACTTCAAATACAGTATTAGGGACCACTAAGGTCTATATAAAAGAGACTTCAGATACAGTATTATGGACCACTAAGGTCTATATAAAAGCATCCAAAGAGCACCATGTCATGGGACCTTTAAAATGGGTTACACAAAACTACTAAGGCCATGTTTACCTGATAACGCTTGCGTGTGAAAACGACAAAATATTTTATCAGATGTGCCTTTCGTTTAGACGCCGTTTAGTGAAACCACCCTCCAGAGTGGAAATCCTAAAAACGTTCCTGTCTAAAGGGTAAAAACGCAAAAGTCTGCTCCGATCTCTTTCTCGTGTGGATATGACGTCCCTCCAGGTACTGCTGAAGCAATTCGGTCCATATGTCTATATATTTTGACTGGCACTTTCAGTCCACGCCCTGTTGTGCCTTTATGGCTTTGTAATCTAAGGTTGTTTGGAGCAATAACACCACCTCCTCGTCTGTCCATGTCAGCTTTTGTTTATTCGCTTCACCATGTTTTGGTTTCGCGCTACTAGGGAGAGAAGTAGAAGGAAGGTTCTACGCAGGCGCGCGGACTTGGTGGTGTTGTGTGGCAGTGATTCACACTACCACCTAGCCGCCTGGTGTGCATACTAGATCTGAAGATCTCTGCCCAAACCCGCAGGTTCGGTCAGGTTCAGTCTTAATTTCTATAATTTTACACGGGCTCGGGCCGGGCTCGGGCTTGCGCTCCAGGTTGCGTGGTAAATGAGCGTGGTACAGCTCTAGTGCATACTACATCGAATTTCACACACGTTTGCGTCACCATATGCATGCAGATTTCCCCCCCCCCAAAATGGTCGTCTAAACGCGGAATAAAAAGTGAGAAGTCAACGCCACTTTTGCACTTTCTCTTCAAATCGTTTCCGTCTAAACATAGCCTAAAATGAGACGTGAAAGTCCTGTGTTTGTTTTGACCATAGACTGTATATTATTAACAGTCTATGGTTTTGACCCATCCATTATCACCTGCCTATTTTGCCGCACTTATCAACTCACTTTCTCCTTTGCTAAAGCGATAATTACTACAGCCAGGAGAGGTTGATGCCTAACAAGAAACGTAACAATGGCTTGTTATGATGAACTCCTTGCATAATCGACCTATACGGTCGTTTTCTGGGTGAGGACGGGCTGGACAGAGGGGGTAATTTTACTGAAATGCTTCCTTTTTTCTGTATGATGGATTTTATGCTGTTCAGCCCTAATGTATTAATACATTAGGCTCGCCTGGTAGAGTGTGAGCCCATGTAGGCTGAGTCCTTGGCAGCGGCCCCAGTTCGAATCTGACCTGTAGCCCTTTGCTGCATGTCATCGCCTCTCTCTCCCCCCTCTTTCCTGTCTATCACTATAACTGTCAAGAAAACTGTCAACTACACACAAAGCTAAAATATGGTCTCAAAAGTGATGATTAGACCTATAGACTTAAAAAAATATATAGACATTGTTTTTTGATCCTCGACACTGCTTTGTGACAAAGAAAAAAATGCATTGCTGTGTAACAATGTATGTCCTTTGTGTAGGTGGATAGTTTATTGATCATAAATGTTATTGATCAGCGTTTCTTCTCCATGCATCACTGCGAAGCACATTTCCAAAGCCCTCTCTATCATTGATGGCTTATGCAAGTTTCTATCGCTGTTCAACCCTCTCCTTTATGGGACGTGAAATGCATCCAGCTCCACTGACCGTTTCGGCTGGGCAGAATGGTAAATGGACTGCATTTATTATCGCGAGGAGGTGGAGAATGTTGTTCAATGGAGTAAAGAAAACAACTTGCTTTTGAACACTTCAAAAACTTGTGAACTTGTTATTGATTTTTGTCACAATAGGAATCAGTTGCCTATTACTATTCATGATTCTGATGTGCAGATTATTGAAAAATGTAAATTCTTGGGTGTGACTCTTTCTCATGATTTGAATTGGAGCTCTAATACGACTAACATCGCTAAGAAAGCGAGACAGCACCTCTTCTTTTTACATAGGCTTCGAGAGTTTACTCAAAATACTAAGATTCTTTTGAACTTTTACTATTGTGTAATTGAGAGTGTCCTAACCAGTTGTATTACCGTGTGGTTTGGTAATCTTACTCTGAAAGAGAAGAAGGCTTTGAATAAGGTGGTTTGCTCAGCCAGCGGAATTATTGGTTGCACTTTACCGCTCCTGGAGGTCACATATAAAGCTAGACTTTTGAATCGAGCTTTACAACTGGCTAATGATGCCTCAGGCCATCCAGCAGGGGCTTTCTTTGAGATGCTTCCCTCAGGGAGAAGGTATCGTTCTGTCAAATGTTCTATTGATCGCCATTTAAACAGTTTCTTTCCACAAGCCGTGATTACTTTAAACAAAGCACCTTAAACTAGGCACTTTAAATGTATGTATGGATTTTTATTGTATAGTATTTAATATTGAGGTTTTATGTGGCATTTGCTTGTCTGTTTTATGTTGTGTTCTTTTATGTGTTGACCTTGCACTTTGAGCTCTTTGCGCATTTTTTTCCAATGTGGGTTACACTGCAAATGGCTAATAAAGTGAATCTGTGAATCTGTCTTTATATAGAGCTTTTCTTAGTGACCAATCAAAGCGCTTTACAACACAAGCCAGCATTCACCCATTCACACACGCATTAATTTCATTAGAGGGAACATGAATTTACATTTATACACAGAGGCCACCATGCAGGGTGGTCCCTGTGAAACTTACATTTTACCTTGCTTTTGCATTTTTTTTGTATGTTTTATTGTTAGCTCTTTATTAATAATAATATAACATTAATATAGCAGTAAACAATTATTTGCTATGTAAAGATATAGTAGTGCAAAGGCATCCTGAGCAGAAATGATGTCCCACTCTGTCTGTGTGTGTTGTAATCCGAGTATCTCTGTTCTTTTTCTTGATTGGCAGTCTGGCTGCGCGTGCATGTTAGTGCATGTGATTGCCTTGTGGGGAGGCAATCCCAGACCAGTTTTTTTCTGAGTACCGAGTACAGACCCTTTAACTAATGTCTTTTTGTCTCTGCATATCTATAGCTTTCAGCCACGTGAAAGCAGCACTCAGCTCAGCTGATGTTGATAAGAGCTCATGCAGATTGTCAGTGTGACTTACCAGTCACATTTAAAATGCAGGTTTTACACGCTGCATTTAAAATATGTGCTGAGATGATGATGGCAACTGTGTCAGTGTATTTATTAGAAAACAACACAACTTAAAAGAGTGCAATTGAAGGCTTAAGTTAGAATGACTTTGTACAAGACATTGTTGACATACTTACAATATGGCCACTATCACACAAAAGCTGTGAAATGCTACTTTACAAATACACGGTAGTGTTGTGATCTGAATGCAATCATTCCCTGTGTGGATTTGAACCTTGTTAAAACCATTACACGTTTGGCACATAGATGGTGTTGCCGTGGTTTTGCAAGGTGTGAGAACTGAGTACATAAACACGTGTCAACCAAAGCTGGAATCAAATAGCTTTGAAGCAGTACATCGCGTCCTCTTTTAGTGTTCATACACACGCTTTGCTTTAAATGCCACCTGGATTCTTCTGTTCATTTTATTTTACCATCATTATGCTACCAACCAGCTACCACAATTCCCTGCAGAACCATACAGGCAAAAAGTGTTAGGTAGTCCACAGACCTGTTAGTCCCCTTGAATGGTTGGAATGACTGTGGTAATTATCCTGTCATGACACAGCAATTAAACAGAGGTATTTAAAGCCAGCACTGATCGAGAAAGAGATTCCTCAAATTACAGGCTCATTTCCCACTCCAGCAGTATTCTGTGTGGGTGTAATTTACTATTGAATTAGATGGAACATGAATTTGCATATGGCTAACACCAAGTGGTGTCACACTGTAACAGCAAATCTTTGGAGTTGTTTTTCTCAGTACTGTGTAATGGTAGGATTACATATGTTCCACTTGTCCTTCCGTTTAATGGTGAACTAAAAGAGAAAAAAAAAACTTTTAATTTAATTTGCTCTTAAAATGCATCATGCAACATTTACACACATCCTCTTTTATCGACATGCCCGCTTTTCCAGTTACAGATATTATTATGTAAGCAAGATAAGAGAGATTTTAAGTTGAGCATATACAAGTAAGCCATTTTCCCCTGTTTGATGTAAAATAAGATTTAACAAACATCAAATATTAGATCAATTTAATCATAATCAATATGAACACAAACGTTATTTGGGTCAATCAAGGATACTTTAAATGAATTAGCCCAACAAGTCATCTTCCCCAGTAGAGATGCAGTTTTCACAAACAAAATACATGTGGCATGTGTGTTGTTGGGTGAGTGTGGGTTTTTAAACCTTTCTTGAATTGATTTTTTTCAGCCACTTGCAAGCAGCACAGCAAGCTGTAAACACTACGTTGACATGTCATCACCTTATAGAGTTGATGGCGAATTGAGTGTTTCAGAGTCGGGTAATAATTCTCCGTTAGTTTGTCACTTCGTACAATCCATTTCACCTTACACATAATTCCTTGGTCATTTGACAATATAGTAATATTGATTAGAGCAGATTTAACGCTTATGCTTTTGCTCTTAATGTGGTCAGTGAGATCAGCAGGAGCCATCTGGAGTCTGCAGGGAGAAGTGACCAATAAACTGAAAATGAAATCTCCTGAGCAAATTTAAAAATGGACTAATACCTGGGTGACTTTTTTCTTATACGGATTAAACATTCTTTTTTTGGATATGTTCTTTGGCAGGGCTAAGCTGAAAATGATCCATGACATTCCTCTTACAGATCAGGTAGATATCTGCTAACTATATCTCATATAGATATATATAGATATCTCCTTTCTGCCTTCAAGCAGGAACTCACTGTGGTGTTGGCATTAATGATTCTCTCTCTCGGTAAGCAGGTGGTGCAGGTCTATGAGGCTATTTAGGCATTAGTCATCAGTATTTGTCATGCCATTTAGGATGCATGGAGCCTCCACATTTTGTTCATATGGTGGAGAAAGTTGGCCGTCCTCCTGTTCTCTACTGATCGAAACCCTGTCAGCTTTGTAGTTTTGATGCATTCAGCACACTGATCCCAAGATGTGAAGAATGAGTTGTTTAACGGTACAAGCAACAAATGTGCTAATGATAATATTGATATCTCTGTTCTATCAAGTTGTTTAAAAGATATGAGAGCTCTTGCACTCCGTTGGGTCGAACCCTAGTCTATATCCACGACGTTCCACTTCCGGGATTACTCCGTTGCCAATGTCCAATACCTTCCGCTTTCTTGCTTGGAATTTTAAACTCCGGTTGATTTATGAGGACTATGGTTAACTGCTGCTCAGATCTCTGCAGGTTAAATCCAGACAGCCAGCTAGACTATCTGTCCAATCTGAGTTTTCTGTTGCACGACTAAAACAACCTTTGCCCGTACACATATTCCACCAAAACAAGTTCCTTCCCGAGGCAGAGGCACCGTTGCTCCGTCCAGCGCTTAGCGCCGCCCAAGACGATTGTGATTGATTTAAAGACCAAAACAAGAGCACGATTTTCTCCCATCCCTCCTCCACAGTGCTGCGGAGGAGGGTCTGGAAATGCGAGACTATTCTTTTCCTAAACCTAACCAAGTAGTTCTGTGTATATCTGCATATAAAAACTACTGTAAACTAAACTGCCCTAAGCAGTAGCAAAACCTGGCACCTGTTCCTGTTAAACTCTCTCTTTTATATTCAAGAAAAGCACAAGGTTACTAACAATAGCACATTGGAAGACTGGCTCAATAATGTCGCAGCAGTACCAAGTTATGTTTTGCTAACATTAGTTAGCCTACTCACATCAAATACAATTTAAGGGTTAAACATATACAACAACGGGCAGAAGAAGTCTGGCAAAAGCCACAATTGAGATGAAATGTTTATTTAAGAAAAAAGATAACTGTGAAAAAAGTATAGTTCACCTAAATCAGAATCTGGGATTATTGTGAACTGAATGAGGTGGCAAATGAAATTCATTTTATACTCATATCTTAGATTCATAATCCATCAGAATTGTGGATGGAGCTTTAATTAAACACCTCTTTGATAATGTTTTTGCATTTCCTCTAAAGTGAGGAACAGATAAAAATGTACTCATACAATTACTCATACAATCATACATTACTACAGTCTATTTATTTTTGAACTGAATCAGATATACAGGCTTTAATTGATATAAACGGATGAATGTGTAGATTTTGTTTTCAAATTTGTTTCAATTTGTTTGTACTTGTGAGGCTTAGTGTATGTACTGTATGTATGTATTTCATTTATATTGTTGGATATCTCCTGGGATATTTTATTGGCTAGGCTCTACATATTTGTATCAGGTAAATACAAATATGAACATTTGAGGTCAATATATTGTATTTTAGATGCTGTTGGCTTTAGATTGAGTTGAGGTTCTTTGACATTCAGTGTAATTTGGGGACAAAGCATTGTCCTTTGTTGACTTCATGCTTTAGCTGAGGGACATGGGGGCTTACAGCACATGCGGTGCATCTTCTGAAGTTAATCCTCCTGCCGTTATCAATTCTCTCCCAGAGTGGGTGTTAGCCACAAGAGACGGCTCAGAAAACTCAGGGACAAAAAGATGTTCAGAAATGAGAGGAGGACAGCTGCAAAATAACTTTCAACATCAAATGATGAGAGGAACCTCAGTGGTTTGGGACAAAGGATTTTCCTAATGATGCAATGTTGCAAATGCACATCGATTATAACCATTGATTCTATAATCACAGTAAATGGTTTCCCAGGCAGTGGAGAGGTTAACAAGAGCATGCACGCTAAGCATGGCAGTCATTGTTTTCCCTGCAAAGGACAGACTACTTTTCTTCAGCTTTTCAAGACGTTTCACATATCTTAGATCAGGGAAATGCAGTCGCACAACATGAATTGCAAATTGCATTTCCTGAGATGCTTCAAAAGAAAATGTCTTGTAATATATACCCTAATATTCAAATCTTTTTTTTTAAATGTTATTTGTGTGGCATTTACTATTAGATAGCAGACAGTGGAGAAGAAGAGTGACAGTAATATGGGGGCAGACCCAATGATACAGTTATTTCCAACCTTGTATCTCCCAATCGGGTATGAATAACACGCCATGTTATCACAACACATTTTTTTGCTTATCCCCATGTAATTTCATTTCATGCTATCTCAATGTGATCTCATGGGAAGGCATAATAGGAGGGGGGGGGGGGGGGGGGGGGGGTACAAAGTAGCCTCCCCCCTTTGCTCATCCCCCCCACCCCACACTTCACCCCCCCGGCCCAATTTGGCATCACGGCTGGTGTGAACCCATCGCAACTTGGTCTTTAGTTACATATTAAATACAAATACAAATACAAATATTAAATCTAGATGAGAAGCCCAGGAAAAAAAAGGCTGACCATAAAATAAAATTCAATGATGGGAAAAAAATCTGTAATTTTGAGAATCTTGAGCTTGAACTTTTGAATGATTTGCCTTAAAACTGAAATCGTCAGTCACCACAGGCACCGAGATTGATTTTGTCATGTCGAAACACAACAGCATGGGCAGTACCTTAAGGTTAAGGGTTTACTCACTGACTTACATTACTCCGAGCCTCAGCAGATTGGACTCTCTTCCGTCCTTTTACTTCTTTGAAGGAGCTATTATTAACTTCTGTAGAGGTGAAGCACTTTCTAGTCCTCAGAGATTAATGAAAAGGTAGTCAGCATATGAATAATTTAGGTTTGTCCTCTTCATTGCTGAACTCAATTTGGACAGATACCCACTTAACCCTACAGTTTCTTCTCCCTTCAGATCAAATCTTTTCAGGAATTTAATTGCCATGGTGGAATTTTCTTTACATGGTTGCCTGATTTGCGGTAGCAGTGTGTTTATGAAGATATGAATACATTATGAGTAAAAACAGAAATCCATGATAATGCTAAGGGGGAATGAAAATTCTGGGAAAGATATACATTTCAAATAGCCAAGCCTCAGCAGTTCAGAAGTGCTAAAAGCAGTTGAGGAAAACCATCATTTGACATTTGCTTGCTGCATTCCTTCTTTAAACCATGACTTAATAAAAATATATAAAACTGCTTATGGAAATATTTCTTTAGCTTTAAATAGATTTTTTTGCTAAGACCCAGTGCAGTGGGTTCATTTAAATGCTGCAGTGCATCAGAAGCTTGTCAGAAAGTTTACAGTACAGTCATCAGTTTCCAGAGTTTTCCCACTGCAACCTGTTACAGCAAGTCTGCATGCATCCTCACATCCAGTCAGAGTGACAAATCTGGCATCCTGAGATATGATTGTGTTTATATGCTCTTCAATTTGTCATATCCTCTGTATTTGTACCATTCTAAATGTTTTTCACATTTACAGTCCCGCTAGTTGTACAGTAACATCTCCTGTACATTTTCAGTGCTTTTTTTTTTACTTTGAATGATGGAATGAGATCTTGAAAGCAGCAATAATAAATATCTTATATTAACAATTGTGATTACTACATTCAGTGGTGAAATGTAACTAAGTACTTTTTCTCATAAGTACAAATGTCGAGGTAATTGTACTTTACTTGAGTCTTTTCTTTTCATGCTACTTTCTACTTATACTCCGCTACATTTCAGAGAGAAATATTATACTTTGTACTCCAAATTCATCTGACAACTTCGGTTACTAGTTACTTTACACATTAAGATTTTTGCACACAAAACACATGTAGTTTATAAAATACAATGGTTTATTATAAATTAAACTAGCCAACAATATACAGGCCTACAAGTACAGTTACCGCAGGTCCTTCATTCCAGCAGCAGTCAGACTCTTTAATGCAAATGAAAAGAACACTGAAGTTCCACTTCCGAGATTGCTCCGTTGCCGCCGGAAATTCCGCCAGATGTCCGTTACCTTCTGCTTTCTTTGTGTTGACGTTCTAAACTCTGGTGGATTTATGAGGACTATGGTTAACTGCTCCTCAGATCTCTGCAGGGTAAATCCAGACAGCTAGCTAGACTATCTGTCCAATCTGAGTTTTCTGTTACACGTCTAAAACAACCTTTGAACGTACACATGTTCCACCAAAACAAGTTCCTTCCCGAGACTATTTTGCAGCAGCGCCGTGTCTCTGTCTGGCGCTTAGTGCCGCCGTGATTGGTTTAAAGAAATGCCAATAAACCAGAGCACATTTTCTCCCATCCCAGAATGCTGTGTGGACTCACCAGACTCCTCCGCAGCGCTGTGAAGGAAGGTCTCACAAAGCGAGACTAATGACTGAAGGACACATGATGCGACTTTCCCCTTTACGTGACTCTTACCTTTTCTCACCTTTACATGCACTCTTTCTTTCCTCCTCCTATTTCAGAACATGCACAGTAATGTTGGAATAACAATATTTTTAAGTGAAATCTGAATTACTAGCCAGTGCATCTCAGTCGGAAAACAAAAAACAAAAAAAACAAAACTCTTCATCTGCTCTAAGCAAAGAACAAGCTTCCTTCCTAATCAGTTTTACTTTTAGTTGTTGGTCCCCAGGCATTCAGAGAGATGGAAACGCAGCTACATGTACATTTGGCCAAAAGTACACCATGGACTAAAATATTATCATCCTTCCCACAAGGAAAGATTTTGCATGCTTGCAGCAGCTCTGCAGCCGGTGACATTTTAAACAACAATTTGCAAGAAAGGAATGTAAATAGGAAGCTAGCTCAACCATATGATTGAGTTTCCCTCATGTCCTCAGCAATATTTAAAAAGGCATACAGCGCCCAGAACAATTGCGCTATGAACACATTATCCTCAGTTGGGTCTTCTTAAGAATCACACAGTTATGTGTTGGTTATGGCTGAGGGGGTACTCATTGGGATAATACTAAATACTGAACTATGTTCCACAAAATGTAAAAAGTGATGATAGCTCCCCAGTCTCTAGTCTAAACTGCTGTAGAATTCATCTATCTCGAGATTATCAGTCAAAGCAATGGTCATATGCAAACGAACAGGGGTTTATTATGTTGTATCTGTACTGAGGGGGCATCACGGAAGGCTAATTTGTATTTCAGTATTTCACATAAGCACAAATCTGTACAGAATGTTTGTGCCAATCCAGATAAGATAAAGAAGTGAAGTGAGAACTTTGACCTGCTGGTGGTGCTAAAGAAAGGAAGGAGTTCTGATCCTATAGTTTAATCCATTATTTACTTTGATAAAAACAAAAAACAACAACATCACTATAAATATAAACTATAAAAACTACTAAATCAAACAAATGTAGCTTGATTGTTAACCTGTGTTAAGGCAGTCATAGTTCAAAGAATGACATTTAATTTCCCAGCCAAATTCTTTTCTGCTTAAACATGAGAAGCTCTGTGTGTCAACAAATTCACGCTTCACTTTTTCTCAATTGTTTACAGACATTTTAAAAGCATACTTCATACTGTCAGAACTCTACAAATCCCAAAACACACAAAAGGGAAAACTCTATAAATCTCCTGCAAAATAGAACTCATTTAAAACAATTCTGTCTTCTCAAAATGGTATTTTGTGTTCAAATGACACACACACATGCCATCATATAAATAAACATTTCTAAGACACTGATATGCTGAATGGAAAACACTAGTATGAATACCTTATCAGGAGATGTATGCCTTGTGCATGTTTAGTTTTACAGTTTCTACGTATGTACAGTAGTCTGCTGTCAGATATTTTTTATATTATATTACTCAAATATAACCTTAAATCACTGCATTTTAATGCATGGTTCAAGGTTATATTATTATACACACACATACACACACACACACACACACACACACACACACACACACACACACACACACACACACATAGTGCATCTCACTATCTTTGTGGGGACCCATCATTGACATAATGTATTCCGTAGCCCCTTACCCTAACCTTAACCATCACAACTAAATGCCTAACCTTAACCCTTACCCTCACCCTAACATAACCTAATTCTAACCCTTATCCTACAACCAAGTCTTAACCCTCAAATAGACCTTTAACCTTGTGGGGTCCAGCATTTTGGCCCCACAAAACTGTCAGGACCCCACAAGTATACTGTATTCCTGTTTTTTTGACCCCACGAATGTAGTTTAACAAGAACACACACACACACACACACGCACGCACGCACGCACGCACACACACACACACACACACACACACACATCAAACTGTTACTCAATCTATAGTCTATGTCCATGACTTTCCACTTCCGGGATTGTTCCAGTGCTGGAAAAAATTTCGCCAGGTGACCTTTTCGGCCTGATGTCCGAATCTGAGTTTTGACTAAAACAACTTTTGAATGTACACATGTTCCACCAAAACAAGTTCCTTTCCGGGGCTATTTTGCAGCGGCACCTTGGCTCTATGCGACACTTAGCACCGCCCAATACGATTGTGATTGGTTTAAAGAAATGCCAATAAACCGGAACACGTTTTTCTCCCATCCTGGAATGCTGTGTGGACTAGCCAGACCCTCCTCTGCAGCGCTGTGGAGGAAGGTCAGGCAATACGAGACTACTTAATCTAGAACCCTTAAGGTCTGGTAGAGTACCCCCACTGAACTACATAGTCTGTTCCACCCTCTGTTAGGTGTCCCATGAATTAGAACCCACACAGCAAACATGGGCAGGACAACCCCTTCACCCCCTGCCAGCAGTGGCCTGTGCAGGGAGAACATGCATTATTGACCAAGAAGTGGTTTGTAAAAATAAAACAGTGAGAAATAGTCTCCAGCATCGGCACTTGAAAACACATTCTCTGACAGAGGCGAGCAGACCTAAAACCTAGACGGGTTACCCGCTGTGAGCAAAGAGGGTGCCCAGGAGGAGTGCAAAACAATCATTAAGCGGGCAAGGCTGAGCACTCCCTCGCATTAGACCAGCAGACTGAATAAAAGCGGATGTCTAAAAGGTCACCGTCTTGCTGCTTTTACAGATCTCAAGATCAATAATTTAGCTGCCTGACTGTTGAATCTAAAGTAAAGACCCCAAATTGTTTCTCACTCCATTAATGAAGTGTAACTGTCTCCCACTTCCTAGTAAAGTAAAAAACTAAACCGAATGCAAACTAACCTGATATTTCTTAAAGTAAAGTTAAGTTCACCCTAGTGTCGCTTTGCCAGACCCTCCTCCAAAGCACGCTGAAGGAGAGTCTAGCTACTCCACACAGAATTCGGGGATGGGAGGAAAACGTGCTCTGGTTTATTGCCATTTTTTTAAACCAATCACAATCGTCATGGGCGCCGCACAGAGCCGTAAAATAATTGTGCGAGAGAAAACTCAGATTGGACAGATAGTCTAGCTAGCGGTCTGGATTTACCCTGCAGAAATCTGAGGAGCAGTTAACAATAGTCCTCATAAATCCACCAAATTTAAAATTCCAACACAAAGAAAGCAGAAGGAAACGGAAAATACATACATCCGGCGGAATTTCCTGCAGCTCCGGAGCAATCCCGGAATTGGAACGCGAAATGTTCACCCTGACAGAGTGCTTGTGTAATACAGTAAAAAGTTGGGAGGGGTGACAGTGAACAGATGGAGTCATTGGATTTAGTTTCAAAGTCAGACAGGGAAAGATCCCAAAGCAAAAGAAGTCCACTGCACAAGTGTCCATAAGTGAGACATTTCTATGAAAATGTGCTAAATGCATTTCAGGCGTGTGTGTGTGTGTGTGTGTGTGTGTGTGTGTGTGTGTGTGTGTGTGTGTGTGTGTGTGTGTGTGTGTGTGTGTGTGTGTGTGTGTGTTCAAAGTGTATCTGTGATCGATTAAAATAGGGAAAGAAATGTGGCTCTCTTTCTCCTCGTCCTTGTTATCATCTGCTTATAAATTAGCTGGGTTCTACTCTACATAAACTAATAAATGTAACCGTAAACGCTGATTTAAGTGGCTTCCATGGTTACATCCGTACGACAGCATGTTCTGTGTGACATCTCTTTTTCATTTATTCAACCTTTTATATATCCTCGAGAGATCATTGAGTGGCGACCCTCATTTTCAATGTCATTGAGTCAGATTACAAAGACAAATACAGAACAACACCGAAAGTACAATCATAAGAAATATACTGTAGAAAGACAATAAAACATTCAGAATTGGAAAAATATTTGATAAATAAATTAGGATAATAGGGATGCAAAAGAAAATACAATTATGTAAAGCAGTTACAAGTAGAAGTTTGCAGGTTTAGAACCAGATTTCAAAATTGTCCAAGAGGCACAACTGAATTGATTTTAAGAAAATGCTGTAATTTGTTCCAGGAGTCGGGTGCACTTAAACTAAAAGCAGTTTTTCCAAGTTCAGACCGACCTCGTGGAGCATGAAAAGTCAGTCAGCAGAGCGAGTCTGATAATGTCCCTATGACTAAGCCTTTGTATTGTCTTTCGTGTCACGGGGACTTGTTTAGTTTATTTACATTTTGTATTAGCCTGTCCAAACGCCTTCGTTCTGACATGTCTGGGACCCCCCCTGTGCCAGTTCACCTGAAATGACATCACATAGTACGCGAGGGTCACCGGGGGACCCGAAGCTCAACGCAAGGACTGCAAAAACGTCAAAAATAAACTGAACGAGTCCCGGGGACCCGAAGGACAACACAAGGGCTAACAGAGAAGTTCTGTTAGGTAAGATGTCAGTTTTCCAATTAGAGCCATATAGATACCAGTGAGTATCACGTCTTTCTTGGAGAGACGACCACCCAATACTTTCATATAAAATACAATGATGTGTACCATATGCATGACCGGTTATGAATCTCAAGGCGGAACGATAGGCTGAGTCCAAGGAGATTTAAGAGTTGAAGGTGATGCATGTTTATAAATCACATCACCATAGTCCAAGACAGACATGAAAACTGCCTCAACAAACTTTTTCCTACAAAACATGGGAAAGATGCTCTGTTAAAGTTATTTTGTATATGTGGATCAGTTCAGGCGGGGGACCAGTGTGTGTAATGTCCTGTCATGTCTGAAAGAAGCAGTACAAAACATTAACCTCTGAATGACAAGAATGACTTTAACAACAGGTAGATAACGCCTGTAAATGTACATACTGCATGACTGAAAAAGGGATGATTCATTCTTTTGACATGCATGTGATTTGAAAAGAAACACTATCTTTAGCTCTAGCTCTATTAAATCTATTACATTGAATGAACTGCAGATTGCATTCAATGTAGCAGTCCAGTCTAAAAGCAACAGGCTTCGCCGCGGCAGAATAATGAGAGCGAGACTGTTATTTAAAGACTGAAGCCATGACAACAGAAGACCACTGCTGTTGAGGGAAATTATTGTGCTTTTTTTAAGGACAAAGAAAAGCGAATGGGAGATATGTTGCTGAAATGTTAAACATGAGATCACATGAAGGATCTAAAGTTTAGTTCTGTGTTGGATGCAGTAGGTTTGACTGACAGATTTTTTGCTTAAGGGGTCTCCAATAAGTAGCTTGCGAGCTACAGGTATAGGCTCCAGTAGCTCGCCTATAGGTTGACAAACTGAGACACAAAATGACAACGATATTAAAAGTGAGGTAGCTAACTTTGTGGGCCATAGAAGTGTAAAGTGGTAATGTTTTCTTGGACCCCGAGGGGAATATTTTAATTGATGTAGATAACTTTGTGGGCTAAAAGTGTAAAATAGTCATGAACCTTGACGTGAAGTGAAGATTTTCCATAGGCTTTGGGTATTGTAATTTCATACGTGTACAAACAGTAGCTTCATTCAGCTCTTGTGTGTTATGTAATTAAATGTAAGCTATGTGATGCAAGTAGCTCTTTGACTCAATTTCACTAAGGGCCACACTGGAAAATGAGAATCACATCAAGGGCCGGACATGTAGGGTTTATTGACATGCTTTTATTTAATCCAAAAAGTTAAATATCTTTGACTGTATTATTGCATGTCTCATATAGTCTTCTCACTCACAGTTTGGTCGACATGAAGTCCTAAAAAAAGTCAGCAAAAATGTTCTTAGCCATCATAGAAAAAAGCGACAAAAACGAAGAAAAAGCGACAAAAACTAGGTAGGCCAAAATGTATTGTAAACCAAAATTGATATGTGGGCCGGATCAAAATCTGCGAGGGGCCGGATTTGGCCCACGGGCCTTGAGTTTGACACGTGTGCCTTAGATGAAGAAATGTTGGAGTCCCCTGACTTAAAGAGATATACTGCCTGCACTGCCATTTGTTGCAAAAATACAAAGGGCTACATGTTCAAAAGATGGAAGACACTTGGCAGGCTGAGATACTGCATATTCACGTGAGAAGGTCTGACATCTGGGATGTAAGTGTCTGCTGCCAAGCAGTGTTGTGTTCATGTAATTTTACTTGTCAGAAAATCAAAGCCAAAAACACATGGACACTAGAGCCTGACAAGAAATTGGAATATTTTATTTTAACAGAAATTAGTTAGGTGATAGGTTCTCTAAATGCAAAAGTGTGATTAAGGGGGCAAATTATGGGCACTATGTACTAGTGCTACGTTGCTGCTAGACAAATCTATCCAGTAAATTAAAGTCATCCTCCAAACATGTTTTGAATATGTAAAAATTCTCTGCTGATAATGGTTTTCCTACATTAAAAGTAAAAACTCTGAAAAGAGGCTGAAAGGACATCTAATCTTTCTCCATCACTGACAAATTCTGGATTTGGTCTTGTGCCCCGCCCGCCACCGAGCTCCTGTTAGGTTGACCGTAGTCTCGCATTGCCAGATCTTCCTCCACAGCGCTGTGGAGGAGGGTCTGGCTAGTCCACAAAGCATTCCGGCATGGGAGAAAAAAAAACGTGTTCTGATTTTTTGGCATTTCTTTAAACCAATCACAATTGTCTTAGGTGGCGCTAAGCGCCGGACGAAGCAATGGTGCCGCTGCAAAATAGTCTTAGGATGAACTTGTTTTGGTGGAACGTGTACGGTTCAAAGGTTGTTTTAGTCGTGTAACAGAAAACTCAGCTTCAACAGCTGGCTGTATTGATTTACCCTGCAGAGATCTGAGGAGCAGTTATGAGGGACATCCAGCGGAATTTCCGGCAGCACCTGAACGGGATTGTTCAGGTGCTGCCGGAAATGTGATAGTGAAACGTTGTCGATACAGACTAGGTTGACCTTAGTCTCGCATTGCCGGATTGTCGCAACTGTGTGTTGCAGTGCTGCTGCATCAGTGCTCATATCTCAAGAAGGCCTGTCTGTGAAACTTCCAGTTCCCTACACACTGACCTACCTATGCACACGCCTACACTACTACATTACTACGACCAGTGGGAACTCATTAAAAGTGACTAATTATCTGTCTTCAATCAAGATCTATTTACCATTATATCCTCCTCTAGACACAAGTGCTCTCTGGCACTGTAAGGATCGTGGGAGACTGCTCCTGTGAAGCATCAAAGCCCACTGGGGAAAGACAAGTATTGACAAGCAGGTTTCTTAACGTCTTTGATGCATTTGTTTACAGGTTGCCATGGATCCCACATAGGAGAGCCACAGTAAGAAATACATTGTACATTAGTAACATGGATGTCCATGCAACAGCTTTGCATTTTAAATGTGAAGGTGAGTTTGTCTCACACTGTGGTCAGCAACATATAGTTTCAACCTGTGTGTCCGTGCCACACAGCAGGACTGATGACGGAGTCATCTGTAATGGTTGCTGATGCATAACATATGAAGTGCTATATTTGGTTAAAGTCAACGTCAGTAAATGTCTCTCAATTTCCCTTCATCCTCACATACATCTTTCATGTCATTTTTTTCAGTGTTGAGCAACAATACTTTTATTCTTTCTATTTTCAGATTGCAAAATATGGTCTTTTCAAATTTGAAGCCATAAGTGTGAAGTGTGTGTAAAGTTTTTGTGTCTTTACACACCCTCGAAAAATGACAGCACTAACGCTCTACGTATCGTTTGGTCTGATTGCTGCACTCACAGCCAGTGAAGCTGACAGCTCATCCTCTGAGACGCAGTGTGAGTAGGTGGAGGCAGGACGAAGGAGTGAGATGGAGACAGAGAGAAACAGCGGGTGGGGTGGTGGAGAAGAAAGGGAGTGTTTCTGAGTGTTCAGTGTGTGGGCGTGTATTGCCTTAGTTTGAAATGTTTCCCCCGCTGGGGACGGCTGTTTCTCACAGACCACTGCCTTGGATCGTGTCACACGCGAAGCACAAACTCAGAAACGTATAGGGCAACAATGGCAGATAACAGACACAGACACACTGATAAATGTGTATCCACACATACACAGTCACAACTCACAGGATCAACAGTGACATTCACCCACACAGCACAAACTGACCCATGCCTTGCAGGCTACAACTCTGTTTTAGTGGAATTAAATCTTTTTTTTTTTTTTTCAAGTATTTTCTGTCATCATCCCTGTGTCGTTTCTATACAAGATGGCTGCAGGAAGAAACGGCCAAACACTAACGGTGGCACCTTGCAGGATGAAACATATGCAGACTCACTTCTGTAAACTCAAATACAGTTTTTTTGTCTCGCAAATGCAATTTTACTTTTGATACTTAAATAGCCTACATTTAGCTAATGACAGGTATCCTACTCCTCACTTATTTTACTAAAAATATCTGAATACCTTCCTTCACCACTGTTGAACTCTGTATCTTGGTGATCTTTTGGCAAGTAAATGCTTATTAACAAAAAGTACCTTATCTCTTCTGTATTCTTATACTTAAATTAAGGATCTTTTCATAAAAGTATTTGAAAATGCAATATGCACACACACACACACACACACACACGCACACACACACACACACACACACACACACACACACACACACACACATAGTGCGTCTCACTATCTTTGTGGGGACCCATCATTGACATAATGCATTCCCTAGCCCCTTACCCTAACCTTAACCATCACAACTAAATGCCTAACCTTAACCCTTACCCTCACCCTAACCATAACCTAATTCTAACCCTAATCCTAAAACCAAGTCTTAAACCTCAAACAGCCCTTTAAAGTTGTGGGGTCCAGGATTTTGGCCCCACAAAGCTGTCCACAAGTATACGATATTCCTGGTTTTTGGATCCCACGGATGTAGTTAAACAAGAACACACACACACAAACACACACACACACACACTCACACACACACACACACACACACACACACACACACACACACACACACACACACACACTGATACATACAGACACACACACTTTATCTTTGGACCTGAGAAAAAATATTGACAGAATATTTATTCACATCTCTGGAGGAGTGGATGGCATTGTCAGCAGCTGTTCAGCAGCCACCTGTAGTTAATGTCGTGTTGGGTTAGATGTCTCCTGGACTAAATATTAATAAATCACAATACAAAAGCACATTTACTCATGACCTTGGATTGTTTAGCTTTTTTTTTTAGTCCCCACCACCTTTCCCTATCTGTCCCAGGACCCACTGACCATGCTAGACACAGGGCACAAAATAACACAACATATAAAAACAAAATATTCCTTTAATCAATTTTAGGGTAATCTGAGACTAATCACACGCCAGTTATGTGGGGGCTGAATTTCTGACTCATTTTTAGTCTAATTTGAATAGGCATTTCTAAAACAAATATTATTATTATAATTATATGCATTTTTAAACATTATTATACTGTGCTAACTGTGTATTTTAACATAATTTTAACTAGAAAGTCACCAACAATTCTGAGAAAACTTCCTTTAATGCTGAACCACAGGGCCATTACTACAAATGTGAGGTGGCTTTACAAATGAAATTGGATATGTACAGTATATATGGAAAAGCAGACATTTCCAAAATTCACTTTCAATAACTTTATGCGATTTTGACCGTGGCTGTAAAGCACTATGTTCTGTAAAATGGCTCAGAATTTTTTCCTGAATGATGCATCTAGATTCTGGGTTTAGTTTCATAATGCTGTGATATTCCTAGATCAGAACTCCTTTTTTGTAATTTATTTTTAAAGCAATTATATTTTAGGGGTGCCGGGATCAAGTTTAGGGCTAAAAACACAGGTTTTTCATGCACAACTTATTGTTCCATAATAACACACAACAAGAGTTATGGAACGAAATAACTGCACCATGCGGTAATAAGCAGCACGTGGCAGAGTCACAGTCAGCTGCAAAGACAACATCTATGAGACGGCGCTATATGTACAGTGTCATTGCATGGAGCTGTGCCAATGTTTTCAGCAGGACCAGGCAACGTTTCAATGTCTTATTGTAAAGGTCTCTGCGTAACGAATTTTGTACATTTACTTTAGATGTTTTTGTGATTTTCACCATTTTATAGGTAGTGAATTGCCGGCATGACAGCAGTAAAAGCTCTTGGAAAAGTAATTTTTGCTCAAACAGCTGGTGCGTCCACAGTCTCATCTTAATTCCTGCTTTCTCTGCGCGCGTCCTTGCCAGACTTCAGCTCCATCAGCTCCACCTCGTGCTTCGCCGCAGTCTCCAACACTTTCTGCTTATTGTAAAAGACCACAAAGTTATTTATGATGGGGTGGATGGGCAAGGCGATGGCTATTACCCCGCACAAAAAGCTCACGGCTGCGTTGCACTTCCCGAGCGTGGTTTTGGGGTAGATGTCTCCGTAGCCCACCGTGGTCATGGTGATGATGGCCCACCAGAAAGAATGCGGGATGCTTCTGAAAAGGGTCTCTGGGTGGCTTTGCTCCATGGTGTATGCCAGCGCCGAGAACACAAAGATCCCCACGCCCATGTACATGAGGAGCAGTCCCAGCTCCTTTAGACTCTTCTTGAGCGCGTAGGTCAGAGTCTGCAGCCCGGAGGAGTGGCGCGCGAGCTTGAAAATACGCGCGATACGCATGATGCGGAGCGCCTGCACCGCTTGTTGGACGTTAGTCAGCTCCATCATGGATGTGGTGCCAAGGTAAGTGAGGGACAGGACCACGTAGAACGGCATGATGGCCATGAAGTCAATGACGTTCATGAAGGAGAGCGCAAAGTGCAGCTTGTTCGGAGAGGAGGCGAGGCGCAGGATGTACTCCGCGGTGAACCATAACATGCAGGCGGTCTCGATCCCCTCCATGATCGGGTGTTCCACCAGTTTTCCCTCCACGTCCGTCACTTGGAGCTCCGGGATGGTCCCCACGCACATCACCACCGCCGAGACCAGGACAGAGAGGAAGGATGCGATGGCAATGATGCGCGCCGGCAGGGAGGACCCCGGCTTCTCCATCAACCTCCACAGGAACCTCTGGCACCGCTGGGTGCGCGTAATGCACTCATCCACCTCCAGATCCTCCAGGATCACTTTCACTTTGTTTGCAATCTCTGTCAGCTCTTCCTCCTTCTCACTTAGGCAACTTTTACAGCACTCGTCTAAAACATTTTGGTCTATTTTCCAGAACTCCATCTCCTTGATGAAACAGATGGGGCAAATGCCGGGTTTGATGTGGATTTCACCAAAGTAGTAAACGTCGATGATGCACTTGAAGGTATCAGGATCTCGGTCAAAGTAAAACTCTTTTCTGCAAGGATCGAAGTCATCACAAAGCGACGAGATAACTTCATGGTTCTGGGTTGAGCAGTTCAACAACTCCGCTAGTCTGCTCTCCGGGTAGCGGTTCAAAACCTCCCCAAAAAGCACCACACGGACTCCGCCAATGTTCACAGCAATCTCCCCCTCGGCGCACAGCCCAGTTCTATATTTTGGCTTCGGAACTGTCCACATTTTACTTAATGTTTGACTGAATAAATATGTAGCCTATCCTATAACGTTAAAGTAAAGCGTAGCCTACTAACCAGAATTGATGTCCATTATTTCGGCGCGTAAATGTTTCCTCTTCAGACTGTTTCAAGCACTGAATGGCACAGCTTTCCCTAACACTCCCCACCCCTCTCTCTCTCTCTCTCTCTCTCTCTCTCTCTCTCTCTCTCTCTCTCTCCCTCCATCCCTCTCTCTATCTATCCCTCACTCTCTCCCTCCTTCCCCCTCTCTCCCTCCCTCTCTCTCTCTCTCTCTCTCCCTCCATCCCTCTCTCTATCTCTCCCTCTCTCAATCTCTCTCTCTCTCTCTCTCCCTCCATCCCTCTCTCTATCTATCCCTCCCTCTCTCTCTCTTCCTCCCTCTCTCAATCTCTCTCTCTCTCTCTCTCTCTATCCCTGACTCTCTCTCCCTCCCTCCCTCTCTCTCACTCACTCCCTCTCTCTCCCTCACACACTCTCTCTCTCTCCCTCAAACACACTCTCTCTCTCCCTCCCTCTCTCCCTCCCTCTCTCTCTCTTCCTCCCTCTCTCAATCTATCTCTCTCAATCTCTCTCCCTCCCTCTCTCTCACTCACACTCTGTCTCTCTCTCTCTATCTCTCACTCTCTCTCTCTCCCTCTCTCTCTCTCTCTCTCTCTCTCTCTCTCAGGTCTTTCTTCTCCTGTCTGGGAGATGCAATATAATAAATATATAGGCTGTTTAGGTTGAGCAGACAATGCAGTTAATAGGCCAATTGCATGAGCACCGTTAATCAGCACTGCACCCTACATTACAGACACATTCTAACTCCTCCACAGTGGTTATAGATCCCTATTGTCCATTTAAAAAGTTGGAAGGTAAATACATTTTGAATTAATTACTGGAATGTACAGTGTTGTTAATATCCAAAGGAAATCTTCCAACACCAAACACATTGATTGATCAACTATAATGCATGATAGCTGATAGAAAAGAATGCTGTGAAAATGGAGACAGAACAGAGATAGTGCACTCTCTGGTGATCATGTGCTGCATAGCATTCTGAAAGTAACTAAGTACATTTACTCAAGTGCTCGTTAAGTACAATTTTGTGGCAGTAGTACTTGAGTATTTCTTTTTCACGTTACTTTATACTACTCCACTATATTTCGTACTTCTGTATCTGCCAGCTGATGAAGTTACTGGTTAGTTTTCAGGTTAGGATTTTACATGTTACATCTTTTTGGCGTGTGACCCCTTACAAAAAGCAGTGTAGGTGGGCTCATTGTCACGTGTCAGATATATGAGTTGTTAGCAGTTAGGCCTACACCAAATTTCCCCTCTAAACTACATGATTTCATTTAAATAAAAGTTTGAGTGCCAAAGAGGTAAAACTCAATACATATATCATTTCACAAAAAGAAAATAACTAAGATTAGAGAATATTTAAATTTTTTTTTAGACAATTCTGTTCATCAAATTTGTGTTATATCTTTTTTACCTTGTAAATCATCTAACAACCTCTCAGATTTATCTTGTGACCCACAATATTGGGACATAGAACCACCTGGACAGTTTTTAACAATGGATCAAAATAGATTCAGCCAAACCAGAGCAATCATTTTTTTATTCCACATATTCTTCTTCCTTTCTACATTACCCACAATGCAACTTGACCAAAGACAGTTCGGTCGGAATAGTAATGCTAGTAGCGGCTAGTGCAGCCTCAAGCCTCAAGCAGAGATGGTGAGTGGTCTACAGAGGTCTGGTAAGCTCACTTCTCTCTGACTCCACAAGCTCAGATTTGTTTCATTTTCAAACTTGTAGCCTTGTAGCACTGACTCAAGTGACATCACTTGAGGCAGGACTTTATATCAGATTTCACATTGCTCCCCCCGGAGCCACAAAAGGCTTTTTACAATTATTTTTGTACTTTTCTTTTCACAAAACACAATTGTACTCCCCAAGAGCTGCAAACAGACTTTGATGTGTTAAATTGGTGGAGTTCCCCTTTAAAACTAGCTTGACTAGCTACAACATAAAAATCCTATGTACACATTAATGTGTCAGTATACAGTAAATATAATATGTTAGTCACAGTGGCCATTTTTCTGCAGAACAAGTGTGTTTACTTTCTTAAGATTTCAGTGCTGTTTGAAATGGCGACACCTGTAGTTACTGGTG
Organism: Zingel zingel; assembly: GCA_023566125.1. NCBI lineage: Eukaryota > Metazoa > Chordata > Actinopteri > Perciformes > Percidae > Zingel > Zingel zingel. Next base: position 9,207,463 of record CM042333.1, read on the forward strand.
GTAACCCCTCCACTAACAATGAAAACTACTATATAGACTATATTTACATTGAATTACTATACTGAAAAAATCCTGACCAGAAATATTATCAATAATGTAGTCTGATTTCATGAAAGGAATCAGGATTATAACCCTATAGGATATGATTGCAGTACTGTTTCTTGGGGTATTTTACATTGTGGTATTGGTACTTTTACTTAAGTAACGGATCTGAGTTCTCTCCCATTGGTAGCATTACATTAAAAAACATTCTGATGTAATGAGTTAAAAGTGATAAGTACAGAGTGATGCTGTGCTTTCCCTTCAGAATATACAGTATAATGCACCAAAAATGTATGGACTTTTGTGTTGAACAGTGTGCAACAGTGCATTAAGAAATACTGTACACTTTACTGTGAGGGCTGTAGGGACTCTAGGAAGATGTGCTCACTTAAAATGCTTGAATGTGCACCCTGATATTAACATTTACAGTACATGTTCTTGCATATTCAAATGGTTCCACAGTTCCATGTGCAGCACATCACAAAGTGTAGTCCATGTGCAGCTGATATTGCAGCTGATATGTGCAGTGAAGAGGACTCAAATCCATCCACTGTTCACTTGACAAGATCATTTACACTGCTGTCCAAGGGAAGCTTGACAGTTATTTCTGGCTCATGAGAAATGTTGAAAACCAAGATATCCAAGATATCACTAGATGTGTTTTATTTTAGAGTTGATGGTCTTTATGTTCCTTGCTCTGAGTGGTCCACTCCACAACAGGAGTGACAGGGTCCATATTGCTTGGTCATTGTGTGGGTTCTCTCTTTGTTGACTGCTAGCTGATCTCCAGCAGATTGGTGTTGATATGGAAGCAGATGTAGGACAAGTACTCATGCTGACAGAGTCCTGGGATATCACAGCTTACCTGCTTGGCAGAGGGAGACAGGAGAACACAGACATCAACATTACAGTAAATCTAACTGGACAAACACTCACACTTACTTGCTATTATTGGTCTAGGTGAAGCATTGTCAAATTCTCTCATTACTATTCACCACATATAGTTTCTTTCTTGATACGATAGATTTCAATTGTGTATGTATCTTGATAGTGGAGCCTTCAGTATGTTTGAACCTTTACAATGCTGAATGTAAGCAACATGCTAAATGAAAAAGTGTGAATGAACTTTCCAAAGCCATTGGTGGAAGACATATTTAGATCCTTTAAATAGAAGCAGAAATACCACAATTTAACAATGTCTTATCAATAATTATATTAACGATGGATCAAATTACTACATGCAATGCGAAAGGGGTTGCTTGTAGTGTTGAACCTGCATAAATTATCACCTAACTTTGCATTTCCCCTCGACTCTATGAAGCATTCAGCTCATTGTTTTGGTTTTACAGCCCACGACTTCATTGCGTTAGTTCACTCTCAACGCTCTCATCAAATTTGTTTCACACTCAGCAGGCAGCTTTTTTTTTAGAATCTCTAATAGACACACTATAATTTACATTACCAGTCCAGCACCAAACAGCAGTCAAAGTTAGCTAGCTGCGAACATAGTGGAGCATTCAGCAGTAAAGAGACAGATATAGATATAGAGTTGGTGGAGACCAAAACAGAGCTCAAAGGAGAGTGAATTCACCAGGTCAGTTTCTGGCTACTTACTTGTCGGCAGACATATAAGCCAACAGGCACATATCTACAAAGGGACAAAATTGGTCTATAACATTGGCCCAGTGAATTTATTGGGGTAACAAGCCAAATATATGCCTCTGGAATGTGTTAACATTAAGTAGAGGAATAGCACAAAATGGCAATACAAAGAAAGTTTAAGTAATTCAAAATTGTACTTGTGTTACAGAGGTTAGTTGCTCTCTACCCATGGTTATAGGCTAAAACACTGTTGTGTCATATAAATCCATGAAGGAGTAAAAATAAAACACATTCAAATTAAAACTCCATTATCACTTTTAATGAAAACTGGCTCAGGTGTCATCCTGTGACTGATGTCTCACAATTAGGCCAACTGAGTCAGTTATTGCTGATGAAGACTTTGAGATGGGGTTAAAAGCTGCAAAAAAGCTATTAAGTGGACCTTGATTTGACATTGTTTTATGACATATACTCATCCCGCGGTGAGGAGTGAACATCCATGCTCCTAAATGTGTATGTTTGTGTCTTTATACCTTTTGTTCTGTAGTTTAGATGAAATAAGAATGTTAAAATGACATAATCATAAGCAACCTTAGAAGCAGAGAAAGTGGATTTGGCCTCTTACATCTGTCTTGCTGGCAGTGGCAGTGGGGTCCAGATGTATGAAGAGTGAGGCGAGTTCTTCTCTCAGTTTCTTTGAATGCTTCTTGTTCGTGTGCAGCACAAGAGCCTGATAGTTCACCGGTAATCCATACCTAGCAGGAGACATCCTTATGAGTCTTCTCACAGGAATCTGAATTACATGTCATTTTTCCATTCATGTTGAGAGGAAATCTCTATTGTTATCAGCACTGACCTGAGGACTGATTCCACAAACACCCTCATTGCTTTCAAGTGAATCCAGGCAACAAACACCTCACTGAAATTCACCTTAAGCCAACGCACGAAGACAGCCTATGGAGGAGGCATGCACTTTTATAATATACTACATACACACAAATCCAAAACACAATATATATATATATATATATATATATATATATATATATATATATATATATATATATATATATATATAGAGCAGGGGTCTTCAATGTTTTTAGGCCAAGGACCCCTTCGCTGAAAGAGAGACAGAGTAGGGACCCTCTACTACATATATTGTATACAAATTTAGTTGCATATTAAACTGGGACAGATGGATGAAAATGGATGTATTGATATAATGTATTATTTATACATTATGTTTTAATGTTAACCATACACGTGGAAAGCAAAGTAAGTCCTTAAGCTTTAAGGTAAACTGTATCTGTGGATGGCTACCATAATGGCTACCTTACTTAGTAAGCATTTCATCAATGTTGTGTACATTGAATGGGTTATATTTTGTATGAATAGGCTGATTCATCTTTGCTTATAATATGTTGGATTCATGGTAATGTATATTTTCAGTCATATTTTAATTTAAAAACAAACAAACTTAATTGGCGGCCCCCCACCAGTGACTCTGAGGACCCCCTGTTGATGATCTCTGCTACAGAGTATGATGTTGGACTCACAAATTGTTCCTTCTTGAGAACACTATGCTTCTTCATCTCCTGCTGCTTCTCCGCCTCCATATCAAAGCTGTAGTCGCGCACGGTGAACCTGTGTGGATCATAGGCTACACTATGGTAATTGACACAGACAACACAGCTTTTACTTGACTCTGTATTTTCTGGCAATCCGTCCTGCTTACTTGCTCTCCTGGGCTTTGGCTTTGAATTCACACACCGCTCTTTTGAAAAGTGTAACTGAGAAAAGGCCTCCCTCTCCATCCTCGTAAAGCTTCCTGATGATCACACAAAATAATGACAGAAAATTAGAGCGACACATGATGACATGCAGCAATAGGTCAGGCTGAAAGACAACAAAGAGAAAAAAAGTGAAATCTGAGTGATATTGATGTACTGTAATACTGCATTGTGATGGAAGACTAGATATTATGCATTGTGAAGCTCTATAGCAAAGACTCTAAACTGTGATGTTATGCAAATTAACCTTAAAAGCTGTAAGGCTTTCACAATTCATCCATGACAAATTTTGACAGAACTTTCTGTTTTTGGTCTGTTTTAGTTGCCAGGCTACAAAGCACTTTATTTTTCTTATAAGATATGCTAGAAAAGAACATTTCCTTCCCTGCAACTGATCCAAGCTACACAGACTCTTACTTTCTGCCGGTAATAGAACACCTGTGGTTACTTAGCCTGACCTTTTAGATGCTAAGAGCAGGTACTTGGAGCTTTGCGGGTGCTCTTGTACTTAGATTAAGTGGAATGGCTTGTCTTACAGCCGAGAGTGCATGAAGACAGCTCACCTGCTGGACCGTGGAACCACAAACTCTGACAAAGACTCATAGGTCCTCTCCCACTGCGAGTAGCTCCCTCTGGGACCAAAAACAGAAACAGAAACACATTTACACATAAAAAACAACAACACATGAAACCCTTGTGTTACACCATATAATGAAGGTAGAGTAACATTTAGTGTCACCAACCTGGCCACTACTACCAGTAGAGTGGTGAGGTACTCTGAGACCACCAGGTCTTCCTTCCTGACTATGTCATTTAGACTGCGAGTTTGCAAAGTCCCACTGAGAAGACAGACATTCCAGTTCAACATTTCATTTCTATAAAATGATTTATTTTTACTTAATGTGTTAGTGACGTCACTCACTCTAGTATGTGCTCGAGGCTTTGCAAGCTCATTTTCACACTGTTATACGCCGCAGCTCGAGATTTTAATTCCGTCTCCATCTGGGAAACTTCCTGACACACATGCAAGTATTAACAGGACATGTAAACATCAGGAGTGCATGTGACATTAACCTCAAACTATAGTCTGGGATAAGAACTCATATATTGAATACCTTTAATATAATTTAATAATTGGGCTTTGTCGTGTGTAAGATGTGGGCGTTTACCAGGCAAAGAGGGTCTAATGTTGTCAAGTTGCATTATTAGAAATGTAGAAACCACGTCTGAATGTTTTGGTCTCTGCTTCTTTTTTAAAAACACCGTGAAATGGTATATACGTTTCCAAGTTCTAACTGTGTGTCCCAGTGGTAATTGTTCATCTCTTATTACATGCTAAATATGAAACATGAATATGGAAACATCATAGCCAGCACCTCAAATGTGATTTTGAGGAAGGTATGGGTGGAGGTGAACAGTCCTATTGACATATATCGCTCTACATCTATACAATCAATCAATCAATCAATAAATCAATCTCTTAGACAGTGTCGTCATTTAGGCTCCTAGTGGCCTTGTCCTGAGCCTCTCGGTGCTGGCCTGGTGTATCCGGTTCCTTCTTTCCAACCTCAAAAGGTAGAAAAGCTGTTACCTGGGTGGTTTGGATCTTTAATGATTCTCCTAGCCTTTTTCTTGCAGCGCCCCATGGTGTAAATGTCCTAAAGGCAGGGCAGGGCCCAGCCTATTGTACGTTCATCCGAACTAACCACTCTTTGCAGGGCCTTACGGTCCTGTTTGGGGCATTGATGTTTCCCGTCAGGATGCCCTCGAAGGTGCGCGAATAGAAATTCCTCAGCTCTGTATCATGTGCTATTTGCTAAGCCACCACCACCTTGAGAGGTCCAATCACATCTAAAGGACTTTATTAAAATCCCTCTTGTAGATAACCCATTTTATTTAGAAATATGTTACATTAGTGAAGCTACGGACACTATAACTTCCAATTCACTGTGAATTTCAATTTTTCCTTTGTGTCTCCCAACTTTCTTTCAACAAAAGTGCAATAATAAATTGCCGCAGTATGATTATGACTGTAATAACTATATTTACATGTCATTTAATATAATCCTCATTTTAATGAGTTAGTACCTTGTTGATGATGTCTGTCAGGCTGGAGAGAGGCAGAGCTGTGGGATACTTGGCTTTGTCCCACTGAAACTTAGTCACGTAGCTCATCAGCTCCACTTAGAAACACACAAGAAGTCATAACCTAAATAGAAACCAAAAATTGCAGAACAAACACACGCCGCCACACAGTAGAATAGGAATGTCATTCCAAAAACATAAGGGGGAAAGCACTGTAAACACGCACACTACATATAAAGAGTCACACAGCACTGCACTCCAGCTAAAAGAGCAAATTGCCGGCAGACAAAATACCCCTCAGAGACCGGAGGTAAGCTTTCAGGGGTGACACGACCGCTGTCTGATTCATGCCGTGGTCTGATGGGGGAAAGTGACCAGAGACAGTGGTAAGCTTGCTTTGGGATGGGCAGCTGTTGATCTGTCCTACTCTCTGAATGTGTGTGTGGATGTTTGCGTGTATACATGCATAAATACCCTAGCTCTTAGATTTATTTGCAGTGTGTGTCGCCTTGGGCTTCTAAGCACTCTCCTGATGAGTTTCTATACGATGTAATTAACACCCCCAGCATGTATCAGCTTGTGTGTTTGTGTGTGACTGACCTCCATTGGCTAAGGCGTTTTCCAGCACTTTGTCACTGGACTGCTCCATCACCTCCCTCATAGTCTGATGTGTTTTTTTAATCACACTGACAGGAAAAACATCATTATTTCAGAGGTGCTTCAACTTTTTTTTAATTCATGTATTTTATATGTTATGTTTTTAGTTACAATTTTAATCATTTCTTGGCTCCTATTGTGGAAATTGGTTTTCTCTCAATTCTGGCACTGAGGCCCAGAATGAACGCCCAACAAAGGGTTTTATTTATCCAAGCAAAGACCTCTAGCTTAAGAGAGATTCAGAAAACAATGAATAAAACTGAATAAAAACAAGTCTAGGCTAAATTACGAGACACAATCTGTTTGGTTTGATCTCCCTAAGCCTAATTTTTATGTCGCAAAGAGACTATAACATCCCCTACACAGTGCCAGCTCAGATACACCAACAATGAAATTCAAAGCAGGAGGGAAAACTAACTGTCAGCTGACCCTGACTATAAATTAATCATGGTGCAGACCTTACACAAGCTCAGAGTTACAAGTCTTAATTAAACAAAGCTGCACATTAAGCTACAAATATGCAATGGCCATTGGGACAATCATGTTTTGTGTGCGTCAACAGAGCATAGGCAATATTAATTTGGTTCATTATTCTTGGACTTTTTTACCTTTCAATCAGTGTGTCGAGCTTGGAGAGATCATCTGACACGTGGAGAAGACTGTCCAGTATTCCCACCTGGGGTCACAGCATAGACATCACAGTCAGTGTTACTGTGGCTAATGTATTTTTTGTGTTAATAAATAAACGTGGTTAATAATTATGGATTTGACATAGAGCTCAAACACAACAGTACGCAAAAGTTCTGCATGTATAGTGACTTGTGAATGTACTGGCATTTAAGATTTAGTGTAGAGATGTTCACACATGAAATCCAATACTACAAATGTACATTTACGTTTGAACTCTTTGTAGAAATGAAAAACTGCTGTTAAAATATGATTCCTGGAGGCCAAGGTGAACTGAGATCATGCTGAGTAAAATGGGTCAGATGGAAATTTTGCCTCAAACTGTAGCGAGCAACCTGAGCCTGTATCCCTTCACCAGAGAATGACATCAAACACCATCATCCTCCTCAACTACATTACTCGTATAAATACAGAACAAACATACACAAACAATTATTTGTTTTTGACTTTGCTGTTCTCACAGGTCAAGAAGAAAGATCCTTCCATATCTGGTCCTTATGTCGATATATTTGATCCGTTTACTTTGCACCTCCTAGACCCTCCCTAAGAACAGATACACAGCCTTACCTTGAGATCTGGAATGGAGAACTTGCAGCAGGAGGCCAGGTTAGTTTTGGCAATTATGTGCTTGAGTTTCTCTACACTGGTTAAACTGGTCTTGTCCAGAGGGACAGAAATAAACAAAAAGTCTGTCATGACTCAAAGTGCTTCACATATAGACCTCCAGTCAAAGTCCTCCCAACAACAGGCTTTGGCACCAAATAGCCTGTGACCTAGCGCAAACAAACATACAGTAAGGTAAACTCCATCATCGAAACATACTGTATATAGGCGTTCACACAAAGCTGACTTTGTAAAATGAAATTGAATGATTTTGTCTATATAATTCTTGTTCTGGTGTCCCTAGGATCATATTAACATTTACCCTTAGTTATGGCTACTTGAAGTGTAATAAAAAAAAAAACTACAGAATGAAAAGAAAGTACCTTTCAAAGCAAGCATTCTTACCGTCAGGTTATCTTCATGACTGTCCTACTGTGAGTGTTGGTAAGTCTGAGTGGCAGCTCCACCTGAGACCGCCTTCTAGGATGACAAGAAGCTGTTACATCACTTCAGGTGGTTTGAATAGACTAACCGCAATTGATTTACTTTCAATTTGCAATTTTGCTTTCACTCTCCACGTTCTTCAAATAAAAGAACAAAGAACAGAGTTGTTTTTTTCTAAATCATTTGTTAACACTTGTTGGGCATTTGGGAGGGGGTGGGTGGATCGATGGGAAAATGGGGAGGGAAAAAAATGATGATTTGTATAGACTTTCAAATGTACCAATGTTGTTGCACCAATAAAAATTATATTTAAAAAAATTATTTGTAAGACTTACTTAGAAATGGGAACAATAAAAAAAACTTGGCCTGTCTAGAAAGGCTGCATCATTGAGTTTACATTTTACACAGAATATTTATGTCTTGTATTGTATTGTAGGCCTATCATATTGTGTTGTATTGTTTTGTAGACTACTGTAGTTTTGATAACATTTAGGCCATTCGTAATAACCTGCTCAGGGAGGACAGATGAAAATACAGTGCCTTGTGAAAGTATTCGGCCCCCTTGAACTTTTCGACCTTTTGCCACATTTCAGGCTTCAAACATAAAGATATAAAACTGTAATTTTTTGTGAAGAATCAACAACAAGTGGGACACAATCATGAAGTGGAACGAAATTTATTGGATATTTCAAACTGTTTTAACAGATAAAAAACTGAATAATTGGGCGTGCAAAATTATTCAGCCCCGTTAAGTTAATACTTTGTAGCGCCACCTTTTGCTGCGATTACAGCTGTAAGTCTCTTGGGGTATGTCTCTATCAGTTTTGCACATCGAGAGACTGAAATTTTTGCCCATTCCTCCTTGCAAAACAGCTGGAGCTCAGTGAGGTTGGATGGAGAGAGTTTGTGAACAGCAGTTTTCAGTTCTTTCCACAGATTCTCGATTGGATTCAGGTCTGGACTTTGACTTGGCCATTCTAACACCTGGATATGTTTATTTGTGAACCATTCCATTGTAGATTTTGCTTTATGTTTTGGATCATTGTCTTGTTGGAAGACAAATCTCCGTCCCAGGCTCAGGTCTTTTGCAGACTCCATCAGGTTTTCTTCCAGAATGGTCCTGTATTTGGCTCCATCCATCTCCCATCAATTTTAACCATCTTCCCTGTCCCTGCTGAAGAAAAGCAGGCCCAAACCATGATGCTGCCACCACCATGTTTGACAGTGGGGATGGTGTGTTCAGGGTGATGAGCTGTGTTGCTTTTACGCCAAACATAACGTTTTGCATTGTTGCCAAAAAGTTCGATTTTGGTTTCATCTGACCAGAGCACCTTCTTCCACGTTTGGTGTGTCTCCCAGGTGGCTTGTGGCAAACTTTAAATGACACTTTTTATGGATATCTTTAAGAAATGGCTTTCTTCTTGACACTCTTCCATAAAGGCCAGATTTGTGCAGTATACGACTGATTGTTGTCCTATGGACAGAGTCTCCCACCTCAGCTGTAGATCTCTGCAGTTCATCCAGAGTGATCATGGGCCTCTTGGCTGCATCTCTGATCAGTCTTCTCCTTGTATGAGCTGAAAGTTTAGAGGGACGGCCGGGTCTTCGTAGATTTGCAGTGGTCTAATATTCCTTCCATTTCAATATTATCGCTTGCACAGTGCTCCTTGGGATGTTTAAAGCTTGGGAAATCTTTTTGTATCCACATCCGGCTTTAAACTTCTCCACAACAGTATCTCGGACCTGCCTGGTGTGTTCCTTGTTCTTCATGATGCTCTCTGCTCTTTAAACGGACCTCTGAGACTATCACAGAGCAGGTGCATTTATACGGAGACTTGATTACACACAGGTGGATTCTATTTTTCATCATTAGTCATTTAGGTCAACATTGGATCATTCAGAGATCCTCACTGAACTTCTGGAGAGAGTTTGCTGCACTGAAAGTAAAGGGGCTGAATAATTTTGCACGCCCAATTTTTCAGTTTTTTATCTGTTAAAAAAGTTTGAAATATCCAATAAATTTCGTTCCACTTCATGATTGTGTCCCACTTGTTGTTGATTCTTCACAAAAAATTACAGTTTTATATCTTTATGTTTGAAGCCTGAAATGTGGCAAAAGGTCGAAAAGTTGAAGGGGGCCAAATACTTTCGCAAGGCGCTGTAGCTCATTAGCCAACTCTGGCACATTAACATTAAGGTGGAAACTGAAATGTAAATAACTAACGTTAATAATTATTAAAATATGTGTTGAGGTTGCTTTTATTTGTTTCTGGTTTGTATGGCTGGCGTGCCCTTGAAAACCATCTTAATTTCATTTTCAGTAATTTGTATCAAGCGAATTTAACTGAAAACGGCGACAGAGACATATCTAGCTAACTATAGTCTATAGTATTGTGTAGATAAAAGCGTTGCTATCTAACAAAGTGTGTAACATAAACATTAACGTTTTGTAGTATTACGTATACATCCATTTTAAAATACATTGTTTGTTTGTTTTTTACCCAGAACAACTTTGGAAAGAAGGGGAACTGTGTTCAGCAAGTGTGGTTTCTACTCGGACCCATTTCGGTAAACTCATCGTCACTTCCTGTTTTTGCTCCAAAGCAGCAACGTGCAGTTCACCGGTGTGTAGTAACAGTGTTATGTGTGGCCAGAATCTTGTGCACCTTCCACAATGCAGATATCTAGTGTGAATGACGTGAAGATTTACAATTTAAGCCATGGAAAATCTCTTCCAGAGGTAAGAAGGACGGCTTGTTGCTAACGCTAGTTACATTTCATACTCGTAGGAAGTCACTGCTTAACTTTACCTTGAGGCAAGCTAGCTAGCTAACACAGCTATTACATGATAACAGCAGTCCTGACATTGTGTATTGATAAAATGTCGATGCCAAACTCTATTCAACAACACCACACGACAATATATCGTTTCATTCAAACAAAGGACACGTTACGTTAGCTATATAGTAGAACATCATTTGGTACTCCTGAGTTCAGCCTTCATACCTTTTTATGCATCACACATTTCACTATACTTTGCCAATACTATTAATTCACCTAGATTAAAATAAACCGAACAAAGATCAGAAGCGAGTAATATGAAACACAGCTATAAGATTTGAAAGTATTGCTGTAACTAAGCATTGCTTTTATGTAGGGCTGGGCGATATGGAGAAAATCAAATATCACGATATTTTTGACCAAACACCTCGATATCGATATTGCAACGATATTGTAAGGTTGACAATTGGTGCTTTCACAAAATATCGTCCACATTTAGTTTTAGATAAATAACCATCATAACGTGGATATGATGTCTAAGTGGTTAAAGGCAAATAATAGAACAGCAAGAACAGTCTGGTAAATTCAGAAAATGACACCACTTTACTGTAATGCAACCTTTGAAACCAGGAAAAGACTAAACTTTCCATGTAACGATATTAAAAATTTTCAAAATCTAAGACGATATCTAGTCTCATATCATGATCTCGATATAATATTGAAATATTGCCCAGCCCTACTTTTATTCACCTAAATCATGGTGGCAGCTGTCGCCGTGGTCCTGCTCTACGCCCTGCTGTGCCCTATTACACCCTGCTACGCTCTGCGGTGCCCTGCTACGACTTGCTATGTCCTATCACGCCCTGCTGTGCCCTATTACACCCTGCTGCATTCTGCAATGCCCAGCTACGACTTGCTACGTCCTACAAAGTCCTGCAACGCCTTGCTGTGTCCTATTACACCCTGCCGCGCTCTGCAATGCCCAGCTACAACTTGCTACGTCCTGCAACGCCCTGCGGTGCCCTGCTACGCCCTGTAGCGCCCTGCAGTGCCCTGCAACACCATGAACTACTATAACTACTATGTCTAGTCAATATTTTTATTGTGACTATTATTGCCATTGTCCATCACACCCCCAACCGGCACCGTCAGACACCGCCTACCAAGAGCCTGGGTCTGTCCCAGGTTTCTTCCTAAAGGGAGTTTTTCCTCGCCACTCACTTACGTCGCATTTACGCACTTATGCATACTCTTGGGGGAATCACTGGAATTGTTGGGTCTTTGTAAATTATAGAGTGTGATCTAGACCTACTCTATCTGTAAAGTGTCCTGAGATAACTCTTGTTATGATTTGATACTATAAATAAAATTGAATTTAATCTTAATGCCAAATCCTAATCACCTCTACCTCTTTAATGCAGTGGCTGTCAGATCGGAAGAAGAGACAGTTACAAAAGAAAGATGTTGGTGAGTTCCTATTTCAGCATCACAGATTGGTTAATTGTCTTTAAAACGCATGACGTTATTCTGACTTTTTTTTTATTATTTCTTCCTCAGACATCCAGCGCAGGATCGAGCTCATCCAGGACTTTGAGATGCCCACAGTGTGCACCTCTATCAAAGTGTCCAGGGACGGTCAGTTCATCATGGCTGCAGGTGAGACAAATTGTGTACAGTGTTTCGGCAAACACAGACCTTGTCAGTCAGAACAGACCTCTAGAATGCTCCCCTAAGAATATTTAGGCGGTCACTACATTTTTGGTGTATGTTTCCCATTCATTTCAGGCACCTACAAACCCAGGATTCGCTGCTATGACACCTACCAGTTGTCCCTGAAGTTTGAGCGCTGTCTGGATTCAGATAGTAAGTTTCGAAGACAGAACAAGGCCACTTGCTGTATGGCATGCATGTCACATATGTCTAAATTGATGAATTTCTTTTCTCTCTCTCAAAGTTGTGGCTTTTGACATCCTGTCTGATGACTACTCTAAGGTAAGACATTGGGGGCACCTCTTGCCCCAACACTGTACAGATGCTGTTGGAATTGTTTGTTTTAGTGTATGCTCTCTGTTGTTACTTACGCACATGGTTTAATACGGGTTTGGTTTGTAAAAGCATAGCATTGTCATGCCATCACTCAAAGGAAGTGTGAGGTTATCAGAATCTGGTAATTACACTTACCTCCCCATACCTGTAAAGTGATAAGAACTAGACATCAACCACTAGGTGTCGCACTTAACTCTTCAATATAGCCAATGAAGACTTCCTTTTCAGCAGCGCAACCACCTGTTTAACTGCAAAAAAAATGAATCTGTACAATCTCCCAGCATCAGTCATATTACAGTTTTTCTCAATCGCTTTGGCACATTTACTGAACCAAACTTACAATTGTCAAAACTCTAAGTACAACACTCACACCACAGGGTACATTCAGCACACCACTTTATGTGACCTGCAAAAGGTGATTACTCAATTAAAATAATGATCTCCTGTTTAAAATGTAAATCAATTCATCAATGAATAAATCATTGCCATCAAAACACAAGATTCCTTTATCATTGCTTGGACCGAGACTGTCAAAATGCAAAGACATCTTGTCAAATGACAGTGTACTCTAAAATTGTGATAGTCACCCTTTGTAATAATGGCCAGTAGCTAACATTGTATATTTAGGCAGCTGAATAGTATTGATGTCAGCCATGGCACACACTATACTTGCTCAATGTGTGTACACACCAGCCAACCACAAATACACAAAGGAAGTTTGTACAGAAAAAGATATACAACCGCAAAATGATCAGGAACTGTTGTACAAGATGTGCAAGAAAAAGGAAAATATGCTGCAAATGTATCCACCTTAAGGGTCCTCCAATCTCTCCTCTCCGTCTGGCCACAACATTTTATCGACGTCACACCTGATATCCTCCCTTGCAGTGCAACGAGGGAAACCCCCTTGGAATAAAGCAGCCCCCCCCCTGCCCACAACAATCTGCTGCGAACATCACCTGTCACCTGTTTGCGTTTGGTTGCTCTAAATTGTAAGGGAATTGTATTGTTGCCCATATAGCCTAAGTCTATTAATCTGAAAACGTTTACAACAAAACCACATACCTATTATGTATCTAATATATATGTGACAAGTTATTGTGATTGTTGGTTGCTCTATTTTGCATGTAGGGATTTACACAATGAGCATGTCCATAGTTGCATTTGAGAAAAATATGATTCAATAGCAAATGAATGCAAACTATTACCATCTGCAAGGCTTACTCAATGCATTTTTTTTGCCAAAGCAATGACAAATAACTATAGTCATGTGAACAACTGACCTAATGTTCATATAAACAGTCACATAGTTTGACCAAGTTTAATAGTTATTCCACAATTGTGCCAAAGCGATTGAGGAGAAACTGTAACTTCCACAGAGACAGAGTCATTACTGGGTTAAAACTGTATTTCTGTTACTACTAAAGGTAAAAGTTGTCTTTAGAGGTCAAAGTCACACATCACATCACATTTTGGAAAAACATGTTAGTTTTGCAGTAAATTCATAAATAGCACAGCAGGGTTTGGTTTTAAAGTGCTCATATCATGCTGTTTGGCTTTTCCCCTTTCCTTTATTGTGTTATGTATCTTTTTTTGTGTGCGTTATAGGTTTACAAAGTGAAAAAGCCCAAAGTCCACCCCAAAGGGACTTACCATCTCCAACAGAAAACACTGTTCACAAACTGCTCCAAACAGCTCTATTGTAGTCCAGCCTTTACTTCAGAGACAAACGTGGTCACTTTGTAACACACGTTAGAATGCTCGCCTAGCTGCTAGCGTGGCACGCCCTCATATGGAAAAGAGGAGCTGCAGCAATGTGCAGTACAACAAAAATATGGTGTTTTTTGAAAATTAAACCATGTAAATCTATTCTGGTACCTCTAAATACAATTATGAACCTGAAAATGAGCATAATATGAGCTCTTTAATACCTAATTTAATTGACTCTTGAAAATAGAAATGCAATAAAATTTCAAAAACAAATTGTAGATTTTATTTTCTGTTACTACAATTGCCTTTAAAGTTTTTCTGTGTGTCTGTACAGTTGGTGTTTTTACACTGTGACCGCTACGTCGAGTTCCACTCCCAGCATGGACACTATTACAAGACACGTATTCCAAAGTTTGGACGGGACTTTTCTTACCACTACCCCTCCTGTGACCTCTTTTTTGTGGGAACAAGGTGAGAGCGAATTATGTTGATGTTGAGGCACTCTGTCATTCTGGCGTGTGTTTTAGATTAATGGCATGTCGGAGGAATAAGCTGTTAATGTTTTGTTTTCATTTTCAGTTCCGAGGTGTTCAGACTGAATCTGGAGCAAGGGCGCTTCCTCAACTCACTTCAGACTGATGCTGTGTAAGGAAAACAAAGTGTTTGCCATAACTGATGATAGTTGTTATGTGC
>CM042333.1:9842602-10010102 GCA_023566125.1 Zingel zingel
CGATTAAAAAAAATTAACGCGTTATGCTCGACCCTTAATCGCATCATGATTAACGCGTTAATGCTGACAGCCCTAATATGAATACAAAAACACAATCACTGAATTGTGTGTGAATAATCAATGAATATCAAAAATCTACAATCAATACTGTAGTCCTCAATGAAATGTCTACTTCTCCTGCTGCTTTCTGTCTATCCAGGAACAGGCTCCTTGCCTGGAGGAGGACAATAATAGGTATATTACATTAAACACAGACTAATTGATTTGCCAAATAAAGATCTTCCTTCAGTGAGCCCCCCCCCACACACACACACACACACACACACACACACACACACACACACACACTTTGTCCTCCATAATATGAATTTTAATAATAGGCAATGGAATATTGATGTGATCTCAATATGTCACTCCTCTAACTCTAACTCTCTGTGGACTGATTGTGAACTGATTGTATTACATTGTAATGAGGCTGGGGCTATTTGACTAAAGGGTTGTTTGGACTTTTTCACATTCAATTTAAGTTTCCACCTTTGAAGTCATAACACACACAGATTGGAAAAATAATACATTTTGACATATTTTAAGTTAGAATGACAGGCCACCATTTAAGTATTTTTCATTCCAAGTAAATTATGACGTTTTTAAATATAAAATAATTTCTCTTGACGATATCAGTGGATGGCAACTAGATAGATAGATAGATAGATAGATAGATAGATAGATATTTATTGTCCCATGAGGGAGATTTGTTTTCAGTCTCTTTCATGCACATGGCAATATACACGGACGAATACATCAACAGATAGCATAAAGATAGGTATATAGACACATAGAAACAAGCACATTTACAACAACGACAACGGATCTATACAAGGTCAGCGAGATGGTTTGTTCAGCAGTGCAATGGCAGAAGGGACAAACATCTACACCTCAGAGTCCTTTATCTGCAGCAACTACAGTATTGTTAAGGTTAGGGAAGGGTCAGTGAAGCAAAGCATACAAGCTAGTTTAGACAGTCATCTGGAGTTTGCTGCTACTTATACATTGAATACCTCTCTCACTGCAACATTCATGTAATATTTTGATTATGGTGCCATCAGTACTTGTCACTCACTCTTTTGCTGCCATTTCTGCCACTTAAAAGCTATGTTGTTCACTTACTGATACATCTACATCTACTGCTGCTGTGACAACCATCCCATACTGTTCATATTTACTTCATATGCCGCACCTCAAGCCCTAGCATCAACCGTATTATTGTCACTTACCACTGCCAAGCTCATGGGGAGTGACGATGTCAAAACAATTACATTTACATATTCCATGTGAGTTGACACATTGAACTATGGTAGGATATATAATTTAATTTAGTAATAAAAATAGTAATACTTTGGCCCATAAAGCAGGGGCCGTTGTTTCAGTTTCTATACTGACATTGGGCTGGCCCAATTACATGCTTACTGGCTCCAACCCTCCCCATCTGTCCTCTCTGTTTCTCATGTCAGATGCAGTGGCTCAGAGCCAAAAATCTGTGGATGGATGAGGGCGTCAAAATGGATTTACCAAAGAAGTTGCAGAGAAGTTGCGGCCCAAATGTGCAAAAATAACACGTTTGCTGTAGGGGCAGCAGTAGCCCCAACATCTACAGTACAGCACACTGTGCAGCAACAGGTGGAACTTGAAGTCGGTGAGGTGGCTGGCCGTGGCCACTGCCAGGCAGAGAAGCAGGCGTGTGACAGGGAAGCCAAGGAGGGACAGAGTGAGCAGGAGGAGAGGGTAGTTGTAGCGGTAAGCATGGAAAAGCTTCATGATTAACAAGGACTTACAGAGAGGGAGGGTTAGCTGTGTGCCATGATATGCCATGATGATGATTAATTCAATTAATGCAGATTATTATAAGATAACATAATTGTAACGCTTTCATAAAGTGAGATGTTACTGCTGGTGGTCACTCAGTCAATATCTAGTCTCGCATTGCCAGACGTACCTCCACAGCGCTGCGAGGAGGGTCTAGCTAGTCCACACAGCATTCCGGAAAATGTGCTCTGGTTTATTGGTATTTCTTTAAACCAATCACAATCGTCATGGGCGGCGCTAAGCACCACACGGAGCCACGGGGAAGCTGCAAAATAGCCTCTGGAAGAAACTTGTTTTGGTGGAACGTGTCATTCAAAAGTAGTTTTAGTTGTGCAACAAAAAACTCAGACAGACAGTCTAGCTAGCTGTCTGGATTTACCCTGCAGAGATCTGAGGAGCAGTTAACCAGAGTCCTCATAAATCTACCGGAGTTTAAAATTCCAACACAAAGAAAGCGTAAGGTTACAGACATCTGGCCGAAAAGGACACGCGGCACCGGAGCAATCCCGGAAGTGGAAGGTCATGGATACAGACTAGTCAATGTCAAATAGTGCAGCATAAGCTATTTGGCATTGTCTTTTCCAGCTAGCGTAGCAAGCTGTACTGGTGGGTGGTTTCTGATCGATTTTGGTGGGCCGATGTGGGCCAAAAATGACAGGGATGATGTTTTTGTCCCAGTCCAGCCTTGGCTGGTGGAACCAATATATAGTGTGGAATATTGTGTGGATGCACTGTTTAACACAGACTATATCTGTATATTGTCAAGAGCCAAATACGCAGGGATACAATGTTTCCTCTGCAGATAGCTTTGAGAGTGGGTGTGTTTGAAAGCCTTTCCTAGGAGATCTGTGAAAAGAATAAGGGGAGATATGTGATGTGCTTTAAATATTACCCAAAACAAATTGAGTTCAAAGATCTTAAGCAAACTTGACAGTTAAACAAAATCTGCTACATCCCACTGCTGTGCAGATTATATAAAAACTGGCTGCTGAAACTGTAGCAGAGAATCTTCTGTGCTGCAAAATGGGGTTTTTTTCTGCCTTTTCTGACTGGGCTTTGATGAGAAAAAGTCTTGATGGTAAGATCCCTAAATAGCTCAGCCTCCAACAGTAGCTGTTTATGAACTTGTCCCAAAAGTGTCACACAGGTTGATGAACTGTAAAACAAGTCCCACGGATGAAGAGTGCAGGATCACATCAGCCCATTCCTCAACAATCCTTCAATGGCTTAAGTACTGCTGTTAGTAGCTGTGCACCCCCCTGAAGCAGCACAATTTGTGAATCTTGTTCACCTGCCTCCCATGTGTGGATGAAAGTAAGTCAGCCATGTAATCAGGCATGTTGTTTTCCATGCTTGCATCATTACGGACAGTGATGTGCCGGTCAGTTAGACAGCGCCCGGGGTTTCACAATGTGCTGCTAACCAAAAATACTTTTATTTGTGTTACGGTAGGCTGTGCTTTAATGAAGTGCTAAATGTTTTTTCTTTTCTTTGATAGATACAAATTACACAGGAGGGATGGGGGTAGAAAGAATGAAATGCAGATATCCCATCCCATGGTGTCACTGACTGTGTATGAGCTAGCTAACCAACTGGATACCTGGGATCAAGAACGTGTCTTCAAATGCTTACAATCTCATTGTCGTGGCTGGATTATGATTTTATAATATGGTAATGTGCATGCCAAAAAGTGTTGCCAGTATTTACACATATGTAGTCAAGATATTTTCAGATTCTAAATGGACATATCCAATCATGCTGGACCTTGCTTTCATGGTCAGATGGCATATTCTCTTCATTATCTTCATAATATACCAATAATAGATAATTGCCTAGTGTACTGTATGGTTCCACCAGAAAGTTGCACAGTAAAATGAATCTGTCCTTTCCAAATAGGCAATGCTAAAGGCTTGTGGACATATGGACTATTCAGGGCTAGTGAGCTACTGTAGCTGGTGAGCTAACCGGAACATGCTAACGGTTGTTAGTCACAGTCACAATAGCTAACTTAGCTAGCTAGCAGCTTGGTCGCTAAAGTAACAATACATTCACACAGTCTTTTTTTTTTTCAAAAAGGCATATTTTTTCCCATTGACTCTCATAGCTGCGTCAAAGCCATGCCTTGTTTGTGGCGCAGATACAATTCTGACATAAATGGGGGTAAATAAATGTGAGTCAGCATACCAAGAGCTGTAGGCCTATAGGGTAAACATTTTAACTATGATAAATTGAAACTTCCACAGTTGATTCCTTTAAATGAATACAATTATTTTTTTTGTATTGGAAGTTTTCTGAAATTGTATGTTAAAATATTCAAATGATGCATTATCTAATGCTACATTTTGTTGAATTTAGGAGAGGAGGATTTACAGACGCAAATAGACAAAGTGTTGTAGAACAAACACCTAAATGTATATTTTGGATTTTAGACTCTCCAGCTCTCCATTCCCTCAGCTTTATCAAGACAGCTTGCTATTAGTCAGCAGCTGGAATTTCCATGTTACCAACATTGCACTAGACAGGAAAGATTCACAGATTTGTCTTGCATAAATCCATTGATTCATGAGATTTCATTAAAATTAGCTGATTTCACCAAATGAAATGCTGTTGTGAAAGGGCTGTTATGTTGCATTCACACCGCTGCAGCAGAATTAAAAGGGAAATCACATTCTATCCTGATTTTGAAGCACTCAAGAGGGTTAGCCTGTCACACCAGGAATGGAAATGGAGCCTTAATTAGCTATTTGTGTATTGGTTTGTTAACAAGTGAAACCAGATACAATGTAAAATATTCGTTTTAATTAGCTGAATCAATTGCATTAGTATTCATTTTATTTAGATGTCACTGCCAGAAATTGAGTGTTTGCAGCCATTTTGTCACTCGGACACTGCTGTAATTCTTTTCACCAAATGAGAGATATTGTATATGTAAAAAAAATCCTGACATATCCAGCTGCGTATTCCAATTTGGAGCCTGACATACTTGTTTTTCCCCCTAAGCTTATTGTAATTACAGTCTACAAATATGACAAGAACACAGTATTTGCCCCAAGTCAATGTGTCAGTCAGACTACTTCTTAAAGAGCAATTCAAGCCTAAAATTGATCCCCACGGGGGATCGTGGGGTCATTGAATCCTCTAACAACATTGATGCAAAGAATTGCAAAGAAAATGTATATAGTAGTCCAGGTTTACCAGGTTGTCAATAAAGTAGCAATCTTGATCCTATTGGAATTCCATCTGTGCTAATATGCAATATTTCCTACAGTCATGCTGTCAATCCACAATAGCAACACACTAAGTATAGTAATATTGATTCCTGGGTATCCAAAAACAATGTCAGAGGAGAAGAGCAAAGTGATCAGATGAACAAGAGGAACTCAAACAATTAGGCAGGCATAGTTACACGCCAAGCTTATGAAAAATGCCCATCAAACATTAATTTTGTCAGACAAGGATGCAGGCTGCCAAAATGTTTAGTGCTGATGCAGTTTACATTTCAGAAAGCAGAGATGTACTGAAAAGGTCCTGGAGGCTCCATAATTACGCTCAGTGTTGTGATTAATGTGCTCATGAAAAAACTTTGTTTTATATTGCGATTTAATTTCAAGACAGTGATGGCCTTCACAGATATTTTATAGTTCTGAATAATCTTTGCCGTTTTGATACACTTTCTAAAGAAATAAAGGTAGCTACAAGGGAAGCATGTATAATGGTATGGAATTGAACCAGTCAGTTATTAGTTATTGTTAACTGGATGTGCAGAAAAGCTAACAGTATCTCTGACAAAGCAAGATGAATATCAGCAACTCATTAATGCATTTCATCCCACAGCTCATGATAACTCCTGAGCCATCATCCTATCAAAGACGCTCAACAGAATGTGAAATTAGATCTCGAAAATCTTGATTGTCAGACATTCGAAGCAAACTGTTTCCTCAGCATACAGTCACCATAAAAAAGACGGCCTTGATTAAAAAGTATTGATTGAGAAAATAAGGGCAGTCGGGCTATTTTTTTTATAAGTCATGGTGAAAAACAACCCAGCTGTGTTCCAAACACTTCTAGCTTCCTATGGTTCTGTGACCTGTAGATTTTTGTCTCATCCTCTATTTAGCCTGTTGAAAGCCAAAGGCCTTGTGTGGTAGGCTTGTTTGCGGAAAGTCTTTTTAATAGTGGTTTTACTAGCACTTTGATTGCTAAATGAACATGGATTGCATTTTTTGGCACAAGTAAAAACACAGTAACAGTTACTGTTTTCTGATGGAGTTAATCGTGTCAGTGTGATGACCCAGCGCTTTGGATCTATCTAATGTGTTGAATATGATATGTGCTATCATCTTTTGTCTACTGCACCAGTTGTACTGAGAGGTCTAATGTGACTCGTGGATTACATATTAAAAAATTAGGCATTAACATGTGCAATGTTGTAGTCATATGAATGCAGTTCAGTTGTTAGCCGTGTTTCCATTCACGTATGTTTATGCACATTTTGAATATTGCATTAGGAAAACTGGATGGGAACTGCAAAATTCGATAAAACTCTCAATTGCTCAAAAAAAGTATTTTCGCTTGCTTGAGGCGATTTTTTTTTGCCTTTGTCGAAAGAGTTTGAAGCGCTAAATGGGATATGGAATTGGCTTTGCTGAATAAGCGCCAGTCGCAGCAAACATTTAACTCACATGGGTCATCTCGGATATGAATAATGTGTCTTTGTCAGCAGACATGGCCAATACTAGCTGACATGAAAGAACAGTTAACACTTGCCCAATTGAAGCAAATTCCTGAAGAACGCGACTTGTTTTGTTTTCTGTTTTTATTTCCTCTACTTATTTTACTGTTTACTGGCGGATTACAGCCATGCGTAACAGAGAGTGTCAACTTCTGATGAAACTACGCTGTAGCCTATTTATTTGCTTAAAACCAGTTGTATGGATGGATGGAAACGTGCCTAATTTGCCTTTATTTTTTGCAACATTTCAAAAGAATACCTAGAACTTGCTTGACAATTGAATGGAAACACGGCTATTGAGACTATCTATGTTCAGCCAGTGGTGGGGCATGAAGGAAGACAATAGCTGTGTTCAAAACCGTTCCATCATTCAGTCACTCACTATTCCCTATATAATGTTTATTAAATAGTGGACTATGTAGGGAGCGACCAAACGAGATTTCGGACACTCACTAAAAACACATCATTGCGTGACTTGCGTCAGGAGATGCGATATTTGTGTGACAGAGGCGGGCGCGCCCAGCATCATGTAAACAAACCAAAACAAAAATACTTCTAATATGTCACTGAAACAAACTGAGCACTCAGGAGGAGTGTAAAATATTGTATGTATGTTGCATGTTACATTTCCACTGTTTATAAACGAAAGCCCACTCCATTTTTCCTTTCAGTTTTCACGGTTGCTTCTGCTTTTTCTTCTCCTCCGGGGGAAAACACGAACGCGTTGCATTGTGGGATACAGGAGTGAAAATTAGTGTACATCGTATGTACACTCAAATTAGCTGTGCATTGTGGGTATTTCATAGTGGACTATATAGTGAACGAAATTTACTGCGGCGAATTCGAACACCACTACAAAATTGCGAACACACTATATAGTGCATCATTTCCATGATAGGGAATGGTTTCTAACACAACTTATATCAGTTGGTTGGTTTAGTCTGTTCATTAATTTGTCTGATTGTATAAAACTTTGGTCCAAAGCAAGATATCTTCAAAACAGATTTCCATAAAAGTCGATATGCATAGCCCCAGCATTGTGGCAGAACATACTTTTAATCAAGTCGTATGGTCATGCATCATGACTCTGAGGAGTTTCTCTACTAGAGCTATGGAGCAGTTTATGTGTGGGTCCCTATTTTGTTTGTGTCATGTGCGCACACAAGGATGTCCATTAAATTGGCTTTGCAAATATTTATTCAGGAAGGAAATGCATTCAACACGTTTGTTAGACTTCAAGGATACACAGAATTTAGTTTTAGTGTCATATTTAATGTAAACATAACTTTTGTATACAGGAAAACTCCACATGACATATTTAAATGTATATCTAAATAAAATGTAAAGATATTGAACGTCTGTATTTAAAAAAAAATGGTTTTCAGCTGTTGTGCTTTATTAAAATTTGGATACTGTTAGCATGCAAAAACCCATATTGGTCTGTGAAATTACACAGTTGCATTAATCTCTTTTTTATATCTAACTCTGTATCCCAGCAAGGGATCTTGAATACAGTATCTGAATTGTCACAATGCATCTTTACCTACATTAAGCTCTTAATAGATGCAGCAAGTAGAAGCGCAATCAATCTATAGTGGGGGCGTACACTGACATGTCATGCTGTCTTGGGAACATTTTGAGAATGTTTTTTTATTATGCTAACTACTGTAGAATAACACATATTTTGTTTTCCCTTAATTTCCCTCTCACACTCCCACTTGGGTTAATTGCACTGTATGTAAGGATTATGTTAACATCAAATGAATTACAGACTGATATAGAATTATCTGAAATCACTGCCTGAGTTTAATGATTCAGAATAATTCTCAACAGCTAAAGATTATTGTATAAGTGCTGCTCAACCCAACAGGTGACCATTTGGAAGACAATCTCTTAATTGCATCACTGTCTGAGAGCTCTCAGGAGGATCGAGACATAGTGACACAATGTGTGAGACATGAAGACTAAACACTGACATTTTACAATATATAACCACCTACTCAGGAAGGATTTGCATGAAAGGTCAGTATTATATACACAGCTCTTGGTGAAATACTACGTTCATAGTGAATAGAGAAAACAAAACAAATGACTACAATACATACAGTACTGTACACATCAGAGGCCACGGAGTTAGAAAAATATGATTAATAATGACATAAACAACAAGGTGCTCAGCCATTTTTAAACTTAATTAAAAATAATAGTGATCTGCAGACTACTACTTCAAGTACTCATGAATGTTGAGAAAATCATCTGGAAATATAGTTCCCCTCTGTTCCAGTAATCAAACAGAAAAGAAAAAAACAACCCACTGGTCTTTTTTTAGAATGTGACTGAGCAACTGCTGACAAAGCTTTTCATGTTTTATTGATCAAAGGAGCTATTGATAGACAGATGCGCTTTTCTCAATCTAATTAACGTATGACATTTATTGTACTGCCAGACAACTCCAGTCCCACATCATGCAAATGTGGAGCAACTTCTCATTTGCCTCATCGGAGCATCATACCCTACTCTATATTCATGTCTCTCTAGGGCTCTTTCTGCTATTATTGTGCTTCACCATCTTGTTATTGCCATCAGCAGGTGGTTTGCAGCAGAATGTTATCAACAAACATCAGTGTTTCATCAAAGAGAACGAAAGCTATTCGTTCAGTCATATTTCCCTGACTGAAAGCATTGTGAATATGTAATTGAATATTTTATGTGTGTTTTCAAGACAGATGTGACACAGACAGAGCAGCACCTCGGCATGCCATTTGCAGGCCAGTTTATTTTAGACACTGATCAGGAACATAATGCAATCTGTAGTTCAGCCTATTGATACTGATTTGACCAACTGCTAAATGACTAGTCTGAATCTGAACACCCATCGCTGCAGGAACTTCCGCCTTGCAAAACTCTGTTGGTCTCAGGAAACATCAAGAAACTTCGAGCTAACTAAGTTTTTTTGAAGAAAATTTGAAATGCAGGCCTGCCTGGTTCTTTCGCGGGATGATTGTTCAGTCAGGAACACTCTCGTCATGGATTTAACCATTTATTGCAACAAATGGAAATACAGTTATACATGGCGCTGAAGGCTCTGCTCTAATAATGCTCCCTGGATCAGCCAAGCAGCATGCTAAGCTGAAACTGGGAGCATAATGCTGAAACCCCCCTGTATACAAGAGTCGGACCAAATCAAGACTTTAAAAACCCTTTTAGACTTTTAAGTCATGTTAACACTCTAAACTAGGAAGGTGGTGGAGGCAGCATTGGTGTAGCAGTGATCAGTGAGGAGTAGGGAGACATCTAGTCTTTATCCACAAAGTTCCACTTTGGGGATTGCTCCGGTGTGCATGCATGTCTTTTCACTGATGTCTGTTTCCTTCCGCTTTCTCTGTGTTGTAATTTTAAACTCCGGCCGATTTATGAGGACTATGATTAACTTCTCCTCAGATCTCTGCAGGGTAAATCGAGACAGCAATCTAGACTAGCTGTCCAATCTGAGTTTTCTCTTGCACGAGTAAAACGACTTTTGAATGTACACGTTCTACCAAAACAAGTTCCTTTCCGAGGCTATTTTGCAGCGGCACCACAGCTTTTCCTGGTGCCTAGCACCACCCAAGATGATTGTGAATGGTTTAAAGAAATGCCAATAAACCAGAGCACGTTTTTCGCCCATCCTGGAATGCTGTGTGGACTAACCAGAGCTTCCTCTGCAGCGCCGCAGTGGAGGAAGGTCCGGCAAAGCGAGATTATGGATGAACTAACTTTCTTCATAATGTGCATTTGCTAACAACTGCTAATTTATGTAAGAAAGTTAAGATTTCCATGAAATTATTTCATATGTATAAGAATCTGAGTTATCAGTGTGTAACTTTACATGAATGATTACTATAAGCCTTAGTCCATCCTTTATAAATCTCCAAGTATTTATGAAGCTTTTAGACGGTATTGTGGGTGTATTGTGAGCTTTGTGATGTACTGAAATATGTCCATGACAGTATAGGTTGGCAGCCAGGAATACTGTCTGGTGTTTGTTGGCAAAAAAATCTTTTGTGTGTCACGCACAAAGCTCAGCAATGACAACATAATTACCAGGTACTACAATCAGGGGTAGAGCCGTTCTAGCTAACAGCATGAAACTTTTCATTGTTTCTCCTGAATTACGTACCTGCTGTACGATACTGTATGCAGTCTGATTGGCTCAGGAGTCTGCAAATGTGTTTGAGGGCAGAGTTCCATGATAGAAAGCACAAAGGATTCTTTGATGTTATGTCCGTTTTCTGTTATAAGACTAGTGCACAATCTACATCTTGTTGTTAGACATTGGAAAATAAAGTGTGCACCACTTGAGGGCTTTAAGCATTGACTTATATTTAATGCCTAGACTAGTGCAAGGTTGTGACATGCAAAGGTTATTCATTTACATAAAACAGTCACACTGACCCGCTCCATTCACCCTGTGTGTGGTTACAAATCACTTGTATTGGGTTATGAGTATTGTTATTTTTAGATCATGAATTCAGATAGAAAATTCAGTTGTCCAATATTCACAAAAAGAAATCAAGTTAGTTATTGATATTTGGATCTCAAAATGCAAATAAAGTAATGATAGCATTAATAAATAAGTCAAGTAATTAAAGCTTCAGTGTGTATCGTTATTTTCAAAAAAAATTGAACGTCCGTTAAATTCAAGCCATTGCCAAATGAGTTGATACAAAGCTAATTAAGACTACCAGCTTCACAATACTCTCTTTGTATTTCTCATCATGGCTGTGTTTAGAAATTGGTGTCGTCTGGCGACTTTGCGCAGAAACTCGAGTGAAGATAATGATCTCTTCTAAAGAATCCATAATGTTTTTTTAATCCTCCGTGTCCTCCTTGGCTATGTAGCAACTGTGTGGAGGAGGGGTGGGGGTGAAGCGCGATCACGGAAGGTTTGTGTCATGTGGATGCACAGACAAAATTGTTGTCATTGCTTAGAATTCCTCATGGGGGTGACAGAAACTACGCACTATAGCTTTAAGGTATGAGTCGGAATGGAATGGATCAGACCTCTGTTCTGTCAGGTTACGTTATGTAATACAGATCATGCAGTTGCTGAATCTGTTTAAATGGTCAGTTTAAAAGATTTTCGTACATTTTTGAGAGGCTGCTGCTCCGCCAAAGCATCGACCTATGAACTCTTGCGTGATCTTCACGACAGCACGCGATAATCGGTCTGGGGGCTGGTCGGTGTCTTACTTGCAGTGTTGGGCAAGTTACTTCCAAAATGTAATACATTATAGATTACTAGTTACTGTCATTTGAGAGTAATTAGTTAAATTACAATATTACTGTCTCTGAATTGTAATGCTTTGCATTACTTTTGCATTACTTTTGAGTTACTTATACCAAAATAACAGCGGAAGTTTTACTTTGCAGATAGCTTGTGATTTTCACCACCGGATTTATCCACTTAAATACATCATAGATTATTTGATATATTTTGTATAATTAAAATGAATATGCAAAGTAGTTAGTAACTAAAGCTATACAAATGGATAAGTAAAACGTACAATAGGCAAGTAGGAGAAAATGAAAATGC
Source organism: Zingel zingel (assembly GCA_023566125.1). NCBI lineage: Eukaryota > Metazoa > Chordata > Actinopteri > Perciformes > Percidae > Zingel > Zingel zingel. Next base: position 9,854,773 of record CM042333.1, read on the forward strand.
TCAAAAGTAGGCTACCTTACAGATGTAGTGAAGTACAGCATAGTTACTTTCCACGGCTGATAAAATGCAATGGTATTTACGTGTAGCAAGCCTAAACATCTGTCAGCAGCTCGGACACACTGCTGACCGTGCTGGCGTACCGTCACCTGTTGGGACACAGATGTTGTCCGTACCGTCTGGCTATGACCGCGGGAACAGTGACGGGACAGCTCGCTTCAACGCAGCGTAATAACTCCTAAAAATAATGTCCATCTCGAAAATGTATTTGTGCTTGCAGTCATCTCAACCATTGAATACAGCAACAGGAAATAACACTCACAGCTTTTTTTTTCCTGTGAGGAAATGTTTTGCGGTGTTGGTGAATTCTTAAAAAAACAAAACACCACTAAATGTTGCGTTAAAATGTGTTGTAGCTTGCATAACTGAAATTGTAACGGGTATAATATTACCGAAATTTAATTAGTAATGCGTTATATTACTGCGTTACAGCAAAAAGGAATACGTTACTGTAATTGCGTTATTTTTGTAATGCGTTACTTCCAACGCTGCATACTTGTAGTGTTGCAGAAATTTTGGGCCCCATGACAAAATATCAAATTGGGCCCCCCTGCGCAGCTGTTGTCACCACATCTCTAGGACCTAACTGTCCCATCAAAAGCTTTACATAACTCTAATTAGTAGATGTCATTCCATAATTCAATCTAAATGAACGTATCAAACTGGATTATTTTAATATTGTCTGTATCTTACATGCAGGCTCAGGTAAGCTACTCACTGTTTCCAACTGTCCAGAATCTAGTACAGACAGTAGGTTGTTGTTGTTGTTTTGTTTTATTTCATAATGATCATTATGTGAGAAAATAATTGTTATTGTGTTTGAATTTCTGTCATTAATAAATATTTCATTTTCTTTTTTGTAATGGTAAACAGAGCAAGAGAGACAGAGAAATCCCCACAGACTCCCTGCAATGATGCTAACTGGCATGTCATTGAACACAATGTTGCTCACCTTCTTCACTGGGACAGGGAGGGGCACAGTTAGGGGGAGACTGGGGTGCTGCTGCTGTTTTTAAGTCTGCTAAAAGGGGCAGAGACAATAATTTAATATGAATATCTTGCTAAACGTTTCCCTGCACTGAATAAATGTAGGCTAACACTAGTCTGTAGCTAGCTAGCTTATTTCACTATGGACATTAAGCCAACAGGTTAATACCACTCACAGACTATAGGCTACCCTCCTTTCGTGGTGAAAAACTGGGTTACAGTTTGACACCCTTTCTTTTGTCTTTCCTCTCTCTCTTTTCTCTCTTTCCTTTTTTGAAAACCAAATTTTGATTCAACGTTACTTGGTAACATCGTGGTCACTGTAGCTAGTTCTGGCGCATCTACTGACTGCAACTAAACACCGTCCGTCACTGAGTGGGGGGTGGTCGGTCAATATGGATGTTTACTTTTTGGTCAGTGGGGATATTTAACTTTTACTGCCAAAAACAAGTAAAAACAAATAGATTAATTTTATTATTATATTTGAAATATATATATATATATATATATATATATATATATATATATATATATATATATATATATATATATATATATATATACTGAATGATGATGGTTTAATAATTTTATATTAGTTTTGACCTATTTTTTGGGGCCCCTGTCAGTCATGGGCCCTTAAAATTGTCCTAACTTTTCCGCCCCTGCTTCTGTCCAAGACACAGCAAGATTTTTTGGCAATATATCTGTCTATTCTGACATAGTGAAAGATAAAAAAAAATAGTGTAGTCTGATCCTGGCATTGCTCAACTTCTTAACCTTAATTTGACCTTTTATTTTAATTTTTTTCTATACATGGACAATAAATGACCCTTGGGTTAATAAGCTTTTCATGTTGATACAACTGTCTTTATGACAAATGCATTGGCTTTTTGTATGAAGGCTGTTCAAACAGTCCAATTGAGTTGAACATTGCCTGTTTTATCCAATAGTCAAGTGATGGTTCTAAGGTTCCAGAATCAGACATATAATTCATCAAATATAAACTGTAAAATGCAACACTCAAAACACTATAACAATAATGGGGATGTTTAAAAAATAAAGCATATGCTATTTACAATCTTGACCCAGTGGTTATTTGCCAGAAGAAAAAAAAAAGTAAAGTGTGTGTGTGTGCCATGCATAGAGATAATAAGAAAGAGGCAGTACCATGTATTCATATGGTATGGGCTGACCTTTTAAAATGCCATCCTTTGTCGTTAAGGACTGACCCTCAACCAAAGTGTCACCGCTGCAACACCACCTACGTACATGGATTGTCCTTCTGCTGAGGCGAATGCACTTGAAGGTTTTCCAAGAACTTCTTAAGTAATTATTTTAACAGAAAAGGCCAGAAATATTGTAGGAAAATAAATGTTGCATGCATTCCGAGGGGAGAAATGGTGTAAAACTAATCCACTGTCATTTGATCTTTTGCATGCGAATGAATATCGCTTTGTGTAAACAGGAAAGATAATGCACAGCGGCTTTGCATGGCTGTATGATGCGAGATAAAATGATGTCATATTAAGCTTGTTTTGGATGTAATCCAACTAGTTTATCATGTACAACCTGCATGCATAAGCGAGTGCATTACAACCTGACAGGAGACAAATATGTGCTTCAGGCCCAGGCTCTTTATGTAAGCCTCATTCCAAAACAGATTTTACAACAACAAAGATTTTGGAATTTTTAAAATGTGTTATTACCCTTGCATACATAATGCATACCAACTTGTCATGAGCTAAAATATTCCATCTTGTGTTCGACACTGGAGGGCTCAACTTACACAGTCAATTACTGTATGTTGCTTTATCATATATCTTGCATGCAAATGAGACTATAAATACATTTCCTAGATGTATCACCCTAACAGGGTATTACACAGTGGGCTGAGACACACTATAGGTCTCTAACTGTCTTGCAGATCTTCACAATATCTTAATCACATGACGTGCAAACTTTTCTGTCATGCATACACCTTTGACATTTGGAGATTTCTTCAAGAATTGCCTAGACTGGGTAAACCCAGCCCGATCTACCGGCGATTTGATTTCGCCCTGCTGCTCAGGCTAGAAACCTGTACATTTATCTATCCTGCTTCCATTACAATTTTGCGGGGACCAATCACAAACTGGCTTATCCACCTGGCGTGCTATTGGACGGTTTAACACGATGACGATAGAGAAGCGATCAAGCAGCTTCTTGTTTTCAACATAGGGGCCACCGTAGCGCAGCAACCCGTTGATGCCGCTGTCGCCGCTTCGTCACTGGGATCGTTGGTCTGATTGGTTGAAGGACTATCCAATTGCGTACGGAGTCATTTGAACTACGACCGTTGATCACGCCTCTTGTGCAGAGGAAAAAACGGAGCAGACTCCCCAGACTAATGTTCAATATTAAAAGATTGAGCTTGGTCTGGTGATAGCCAAAATAAGAATTGCCTTTTTCTGCAATTGATGGCAAGTACTTCTGTTTGTTGCTCAATTGCTCAGTAACCCTTTAATTGTCAATACACCTAGGAAACCAGACAGCATCTGAATGCCACAGGTCTCTAGTTTGTGTTTTTTAGGTTTCATGAGGCTGTGATTACTCTAGAGGTCACAATAGGTCATTTTATACTGTGAGGTCAAAAAAATGTACTTCTATGAAATGTCTGCAATGGGGACTAACAGTTGTAGTCCGACTAGTCTATATCGACGATGTTCAATATCCTGAATTGTTCAGGTGCTGCCGGAAGTCTCTAATTTTCAGCTGGATGTCCCTCAGCTTTCGCTTTCTTTGTGTCGGCATTCTAAACTCCAGTCTAAATGTCATTTAACATCACAGCAAATAATGTTTGGTTGAGGACGGGTGATTCGATGGTTTCCTACTGTAGCAAGAATAATAAAAAGACACAACTGGTCTGATCGGGGCAATGCGCCTCACGCATTGCAACCTGCAAACACGCTCTGTCTGATCGCGACCTAAGTGGGTGATACATTGTGTTAGCTTGTGTGCTGGGGTGTGAGTGTGAGTCAAATTGAGAGAGGAAGAAGAGGAAACTCTGTATGGCAGTGTTTGTAAGGTAACTTAGCTAAAGTTTGCTCTAAAATATATTTATTTTTCCTTGCAAACTCGGTCTTTTCTCATCCAACTAGCACACGTCATGTATGCACCACTGGGTTGAGCCAGGATGCAGGATGTGCTCTCACAGTGACTTGCTGAACTATGGGAATTACTATTGTGTGAAGCCCCAGTACACTGATGTCTGCACACATTGTACTGTTTATCTGAAGTCCTCTTTTACATCAGGCCCAATAGTGTAAGGTGACTTTGGGGAGCGCTGCTTCTTTGAAGACATAATTCATTAGCATTCAAAAGGGACAGCGCAGGTCCAACCGCCCAGTGCCTGGATCAAAACATCGCCAACAGCAAGGCAAAGGGACTTGCGTAGCATTCTCTCTGACCTCAAGTCTTTGAGGATCCTCATTTGCAGCTCAGGTGTCATGTGCAAATCCCTCCAGAAAGATTATGGTATGCTCGGCAACCGGTCATGTTATTATGACAGATCTGTTTGCAGGGAAAGATTAGATCTGATTTGAAAGGACAGTACAGCAGCTCTGATCCAGATCCAGGTGGAAATAATTGGTAAGAAAGAGTATATGTGTAGGCTGTGCAGAGACTTGTGAAAGACAAGACAAAGTCAATGGAAACTCTCAGGACTTATGGATTTCCTCACCCCTTAAATCCTGGCTTGTGCAAGTAAAACACTGACTAATAAGGGCCTTATGACTAATTCTGTGAACTTTCTCTCTTGAGGTAAAGTTCAAGAGGCAGTGACTCCACAGATTGTACATGTCAAAGTCAATTTAGTTAGTCATAGTTAGTACAGCTCAGACTGGGGAGACAGATGTCTGATGTCTTCTGTGGTTCTGGAGGAGATTTGTCAAGTTTCATCACCCGGGTACTTTGGCTTGGGGACTTAGAACAGAAAGTCTTCATTTCAAATGTGGTTGTTTGCCAGGCAGGGAGAAATTTACATTACTAAGTTGCATTATGGGAAGTGTAGGGTCTGGTGTTTTTGGAGCTTGACCCATATTAACAGATAAATGTCAGGATATCTCTGCCTCTGCTGCCTTTCAACCATATTTGGCCTTGCTAGCAGCGGGGAGTGGCAGCGTAGGTCAGCCAGTGCACCACTTTTGTCAAGACTGAAATATATCTCCAAGATGGATTGCTATGAAACTTTGTGCAGACATCCGTTGTACCTTAGGATGCATCCTACTGACTTTGGTGAACCCCTTATTTTTCCTCCAGCACCATCATGAGGTTGTAATTTGTGATTTTGAGTGACATGTCTTAACAACTGTAGGATTGCCATCAAATTTGGTAAACAAATTATTCTCCCCATCAGGATGAAGTGTATAACTTTGATCCATTAACTTTTCATCTAGCACAATCGTCACTTAAAAATGTGAAAATGTATCCAATACTTTGGTTCATGACCAAATACATTCATAGGTAATGACTTTCCCATCAGCCTCAGCTCTCCATTTTGTTTAGTGCTAATTAGCAAATGTTAGCAAGCTAAAACGCTTAACTAAGATGGTAAACATAGTAAAAATTATAGATGCAAAACATGTTAGCATTGTCACTGTGAGCTTGGTGACATTAGCATTTTGTTCAAGGCCTCAAAACTCTTTGCGCAAGTACAGCCTCACAGAGCCGCTAGCATGACTGTAGATAACTCTTAGTCTTAGTCTCTTTTCTTATTTTTATCTGTCTTTCACCCCAACTTTAGAAGAGCAATACTAAATCACTGGGGTAATAGGCCTACTGTAGACATTTGTGTTTGTACACACATCTGTATTTGGTTTACATGTATTTTATTGGCATGTAGAAGTGTAATTCACAGTGTCTTAGCGACTCCTGATAACTCATACTACTGTATTAAAACGATTCAGGCCCTGACAGAAGGGATGTTGGCTGTGCAATCTTGTCCATAATGAACTGACTGTAAACACTGGATGCACTGAATTTAAACGATTTATTGGCCTGCTCTATCCGCCTTGATTGACCCCTTAAAGAGTGCATAAATGACAGGGTGCATTCTTGATTGATTACTCTGACGCAACTTGTTTCTAATAAAGTGTTCAGAGACCACACAGCTTAATTAATTTCCTTTTAGGCACTCGGTAGCTCACGTCTTATTTGATGTATTTTACATTCATGAGCATGCACACTGCTTGTTTTACATTAAGAAACTGACAGCCACAGCAGAGGTATGGAAGTATTTTGGGTGCGAAATTAAAACCGATGAATTTGTGTATCATTACGTTAAGGTGGACGATCCTTGATTTCCATATTCATCATCTTCATGGTTTCTTCTCCAAGGTTTCTTATCTCTGCATGTAACACCAGGCTGTATATATGCATTAAAAACAACCGGAGCACCACTGCAAGATGCCAAAGAGTGAAAAATAAAGCGTGTCCACACGCAGTTAGAGAAACACTTTAACACCGTTTCACTCTGTTACATCAACCATAATCTAGAATGACACCTGTTTGATGACCTCTGCGACACGCAACAGCAGTGTTTCAATTATACAGCGTGAAATTGTAACTGTCTGAATTCTGGTTGAACTTTTACAGCTTCATGCCCGTTTGCACTCAGACAATGTTAAGCCCACCATATGCAAGGCAGTGTGGGCACTCGGGCTGCTGTAGGTGGAACCGCTGCTTGCAGGCTCTGGAATCTTGTTAAGCATATTGTGTTGCCAGAGTCAAAGCAGAGGTGTACTTGGCAACGGCTAACCGGAAGTCAGGAAATCTCTATGGCTTAGTAACACCCCACATTGCAGAAAGAGCTTGTCACTGGGATTTTGGGAGGATATTCTGCAGCTGGTCACAGAAGCAAAAATCACATGACATAACAACTGAAATGGTTCGTTAGAGTGAACACTTTCTTCTAGTCTATATCCACGATGTTCCACTTTTGCCCTGTTGCCGCCGAAAACTCTGCCGGATTTACCTTCCGCTTTCTTTGTGTTGGAATCGATTTATGAGGATTATGGTTAACTGCTCCTCAGATCTCTGCAGGGTAAATCCAGACAGATAGCTAGACTATCTGTCCAGTCTGAGTTTTCTGTTGCATGACTAAAACAACTTTTGAACATACACATGTTCCACCAAAACAAGTTCCTTCCTGAGGCTATTTTGCAGCGGCACCGTGGCTCTGCCCGGTGCTTAGCGCCACCAATGATGATTGTAATTGGTTTAAAGAAATGCCAATAAACCAGAGCATGTTTTTCTCCCATCCCAGGATGTTGTGTGGACTAGCCAGACCCTCCTCTGCAGCGCTGTGAAGGAAGGTCTGGCAAAGCGAGACTAAGTTTCTTCTAATTTTTTCAACCCCAACAAAATTCTGATTTGGTGAACATTTTATGAGCCTGACATAGGAAAGGGACCCAAATTTGAATGGCTTGTTGAACCCCATGTTGTCTGATCTAATCAGCTGACAAAAAACTGACTGGGTTGTCCTATTTCAATTTGTGAGTTCGTAGACATGATTTGTCCCCTTTAAATAAGCTGCACATCTCTGGAAGTAAGGGCTGGTTTTTAATGGAGAAAGTGCAAACAGACTTTTTTTAAGGATCAAGCAATCTGCTTTTTCGTTATGCTAGACCACTGTGACACAGTGCTTATTATCCAGTATATCACTGACACTATTTAATTTGCTGTCTCTTTGTCCATTGCCATAGGACTGCAGAGTCTTCTCTGTCAATTAGTTGGATTTCGTGTCAGTGTTCTACCTCGACTGTCTGATTTGGCAAAGACAGACGTCTGGCAGATGCAGAGCTTAGAAAGCAGAAAGATCTGTTATTCTGTAAAGACCATTAATTGCATTGAGACTTTAAAATTGCTTTTTTTTAATGCACCTTGGTTGGCAAAGCCTGGAACCAGAACACACTGTTTTTACCAAAATAAACATTATGAAACCTTGTTGTGTCTACCATTCTCTCTCTCTGTGTGCTTTTCATCTTCGCCAATTAGGATGGGAAGCAGCTGTGGGGTTTGGGAGGACATGTGTTCTGACATGGCCACAGAATTTTAACGAGATGTACTAATGCTGTATTATTAGACACCAGCTATGTCATCCTTTCAAAAAAATATTTAACATAAAAAAACAGTCTTGTCAGAGGACTCCTTTGAAACCTTGTCTGAAAACATCATTGATTTAAATCTGTGTCTGTCTGATCCTGATGTCCTTTTCTTTATATTCCCCCAAAAATGGATTCAGCCATCTTTTAACTAACATTAAAAACCTCCCTCCTACACTCTAAGGTGCAGTTTGAATGTTTTGTTTTAATTCAACTTTGGTCAAGGCCAGCAGTGTTCTCCTACTGGTAACAGATACATGAATGGCCAAATCAAAACGGCCAATATTTTACTTAATATGTCATGTCTTTTTTTCTATTTAATGCCTTGAAATTGCAAAGACTTACAGTTTGTTTGGCAGAAAATCATCATATTAGAGTCAATCTTCTTTCCTAAGATTTCAAGGGTTCATACAACTCTGTTATTATGATGTGAACAATCATGACCCATAACTTCCTTTCACTAACATGCCCTACTGTGCATCTATCTTCTCTAGGTGGTTTAGGAGATCCAACAGAGACAAATGTGACAACTATCAAGAAGCGGTGTTGTAGGAATCGGATCCCACCTTCTTGACATGAATCACTATGTGTTTGGATACCTGATCTGACCTAACAACTGATCCTGTTACTGTGAGTACCAGAACATAAAGTGATCAAATTTGTTATTATTTGTAAATGAAACGTATTGTATTTGACACCACAGCTGCCATTTAAAAGAACATTACTGGAGCAGCATACAGTGTTTTGGCCCAATGGCACTCATCCATCTGTGTGTTTACATGCACTTAACAGGGTTACAGTCAGTGTTCAGCTTTCTTAAATGTCATGTTTCTGAGAAACCTGGTTTCAGTAAACGGAATAGTGGTTTAGAAAAACCAAACTTCCCCAGGTAGATTTCTCTTGGAGAAAGACATTTTACAGTACATGTAACTGGGTGTGCTTGACAAAGATTTTGGACAGGAAAATTAGCACTATGACTGGGAGGTCATACTGAGCAGTGATGGAAAATCTCACCCAAACTTTTTATCCCCTTAAGACAAAACATGTAGATTTTTTTTTTACATGTCAATCTTCATCAAATCTTCTTAAACCCATTCTGTCACATATCTCCAGTCAGCATTTGTGCCGCCTGCACCACAATGATTGGATGATACAAACACTCAGCAAAACCCATAGCGTTCTGATTTACTTAAGTTGGATTAGAGTCTTAAGCTATCTCCCCAAACTCTTCTCTTCTTTGTCATTATATCATTCTCCCTTTCTCTGAGAAAATTGGCATCATTTACTGCTGTCACTGCAGAGCTCATTGTCCCCCATTATCCCTGGGACAAAGCTGCCGTGACATTGAGTTAATCCGTGCTTGTTTCAATTTTGCCTTCAGGGAATAAAACAGATAAGAAGTTTAGGTAAGGGATGGCAAGGAGGCACCATATCCCAGGCAACACAGACTACAATGATTGGACGGTTAACAGAATGATAAAACGCCATCTGCCAGGCAAATTGGGTTGATTTCCCCCAAAATGTCAGAGACGTGTTTTGCGTGCTTGTGAGTTTTTCTGTCTGGGATTGATAGAAAGCTTTTTTAAAGACTAAAATTCCTTGCTAGAATGTCAGGCCCTGTAAAAAGACAACCACAGATAGACTTAAAAGAACATTTAATGAAATCTAGGGCAAGGAAACTAGAGTAGGCTCAACAACTTTTTCGCAATCATCATCACCATGTGACATAAGGTAACAGTAAACTACTGTAAGACATCAGTCAGAAGATCTGTCTACAAACTAGGTAAACTACTGTAAGAGCTCAGTCAGAAGATCTGTCTACAAACTGTATGTGCTGGCCTGCTCTTCCTCTGACAAGTGAAATACCATGTGTAAAATTGTACTGTCTTACTGTTTGTGATTAAGCTCTTTCCAGAAGTCTAATTATAGATACATACATAAAGTCATATGGAAGCCATTTGGCGTATTGTGTACCTAGACTTGGCTTACTTAATAACATCCACAGAATATATTTAAGAGACTAGAATTAGCCGGTAGAGACAGAAAGTTGATCCAAATATGTCTGCTAAGTCCCTCTCCTACCCCTTCCAAAAAAGATGATGTAGCCTACAGTGTGCAGTTTTATCCAGGGTTTTCTGAGATTGATCCATATTTGGAGGTAAAAGTCAAGGCATTTTATCTCTTGGCTGCATAGGTTTTGACCACTCTTTTTTAACCTGTACCTTATAAGGCCCTTTAACTTTGTCACAGACTAAAGAAAATGACACCAAACTAGCAGTCAGTCCGACCCTGCGGTGAGATGTTGCTGTCCGTAACATTAGATTTGGTTTCATTACAGATGCTAGCAAAGCAACACAGTACAGAAAATAAGCACAGCAGAAACGTCAGATAGGTCGGACCCGCATGTTTAACTATATATCTGTAAAAGTAATAGTTACGGTCATAGGCGTGTGAAGTAGGGGTGCTGGAGGTGCTGCAGCACCCCCCTGTTAGCAAACTGCAATGACAATAAAATGATCGCTTATAAATATCTCTGGTTGTTGTTTCTGTTCCACGACATTTTGTATGTCATGTTTGGGGTGTGGGATGAAGAGAGGGACAATTTTAGTAACAAGAGGGCTTTTCACCGGGATGGAACAGCTGATCTCTTCACCGAGGTGGAACAGCTGATCCACTTGTGCCTCTGTTTACCAGTGTCTGCTGCTGGCTCCGAAAGGTCTTTCTCAGCTCTTTGCCGCCTGAAAACCTGGCTTTGTAGCACTATCACTCAGAGTATACTTTCACATATCGCACTGCTTCACGTCCACAAAGACATTTTGGATGATCTGATATTCAGGATCTCATGGCAGAGTTGATCAGCCGAACTCCAGAGCGCAAATCTACGTTTGGTGTACCGAAATCATCATTAGGTAGCGATACGGTGTCTAATCTCTGCGTCTTTTTCCCAGACGGTAGCCTATATTTAGCCTAGTATGATTGTGATTAATGGTATGTATGCCTATTAAGAAACAAATAGTCTGTAACTTTTACTTGTCACATACTTCGCTGTTCATTGTTCTGAGTTCGCTGTGCAGTACGTACCGTCAGCTCAGCTGTAGCCTTCATGGAGGGGAGGGGAGAGACCGATGTAGAGTGGTACAGAAATAAACAAGTTTACCGATTTCATCTATCTCTGTAATTCAAATCAACAGCCAGTTGTCTACCCGGAAGTGATTTTTGTGTTAGTGAGACATCACTGTGATCCAGTCCGTTGTCCAGCCATTAGCTTGCTAACTACAGCTAGCTTGAAGAGGTAGCTTGACTGTGGTTGTGACTGACTAGCACTTGCATATTCCCAGCTGGCTAGCATGTTGGCAGTTACCTCACAAGCTATCGCAGTTCACTAACTAGCCCTGTGACTAGTCACTACGTCAGCAAGCTTCTAGCAGTGCCTATTTTTTGACGACACTCGGATGACGTGCCACATTCTGTTGTGAGTGGGCCTTCATAGATACAGTACGTTAGCAGAAATGCAGCACTTGGTGCCAGGATGTTTGAATCATTCTCACTCATTCAGAGATGTTCAGTGCTGAAAGATCAATCTTGCCACTAGATGTAGGAGAATTCACCACATGAGAACATTGCACTCAAAGCAGCGAACCAAACCTAATAAACAAGACAAATATGTCACCGTTATTGGTCCTTAATACAGAATTCTGTCTCCCAATAATATCTGTACCCATCTGTCCCATCTGCTATGATGGAAAGAGCGAAGTAGTAAAGTGCCTCTTGATAGCATATTATTGGCAAATTAAGCATTTAACTAGAAATAGATTCATAAAGCGCTCGAAGGTCACATAATGTTTGTGTTGAAAAATTAATGATGAACATTTGCAGTGCTGAGAAGACATCACATTTGTTGATCCTGGGAATTGCCTTACTGCTCTGTCCCATCTCAGCGGGATATCGAAAAGATGATAGCAAGTTTATATCACAGTGCGATCTATTGATTGCACTTGTCAGCTTTTACAATCTGGCCTCATCTATCGGTCTCCACACCCTCTTTCTCATTTAAGAGGTTTTTGGGAGCCGAGGTGAACCCGTCCTCTACCTGACAAACTACTGCTCCCTCATCCATCCACCCCTCACTGCTACAAGCCTCTTACAGCTGTGCACGAAAGCCCTATCATAGTTCACCAATCCTCCTCATTAAGCCAGGCCTCATGGCTCTCGTTACTGTACATCTATTCCCACATGCCTTGTACCAGACTCATGGCTTTCATCTTTGGCAGCATGTGCACATGCCATGAATTTGCCATGTGCAATATAGTATGTGTTAGGATTTTGGTGTCTCTGTCAGCTGTGGGACCAGATAACACGAGGAAAGGCAGCTGTTCTCACTCCATGTTGGTGGTGAAAGGAAAAATGCACTTAAACTGCTTTTAAACTTGACTTTTGCAAGGACCGCTGTCTATTCATTTTTTACCATAACGCTGGCCTTTAGCATTTAGTGTATTCACCTACACTCGGGCTGAAGTGCTTTCCTTTTGGCCTCTGGTTAATCATTTTTTCAAGCTTTTCATGATCAATATTGAGTTGCAAGGGATAGTTATAATATTATCTTTGCGTGTGGTGTTTGATACTGCAGGTTAAGCCTTGGGGCAGTATCCATCTCTGCATTTATTGTAGTTATTCTTTATGTTTCTTTTCTTTTTGCAGTATTCTTATGCCCTGAGGTTTTGAAAGCGGAAAATCAAATATACTTTTAATAGCCTGAAAAATTACGTTTTTCTTGACAGAGAATAATTCTGTCCACTCTTCAGCTTGTATAAAGATGTTGGCAGCGTGGAAAATACTCAGATGATCTATATTAACCTCGCTTTGAAGTTACCTGTACAGCCCATGAGCTCCCTGGATTTCCTTATTAAAAGCCTTTCTGATTCATCTTGGAAACAACTGAGACCAATTGGAATCTGTGTCATCAGAGGAAGCATTTCCAGTCATAGAACTTCCTCTGACAAACGGTGCTACAGCTCCAGCGACAGGCAGCGGGAAGATGGGTTTGAAGGATACAAATCATCCACTGTGAGACTAAATTACAAAGTTGAGGAGCTTTGGCTCTCTATCTGAAATATGGTGTGAATGATGGGGTGTTCTATTTCAACCCGGTCTCACGCCAGCTTATGAAATCGTCACGTTATTTAGATTTATTGATTCGTGTACAGGTCACGATTTTCTCATTTATTTCGTGTACAGGTCACGATTTTCTAACGTTTCCATTTCACGAACTGCCATGGCAGACAGACTGGGCTGTCTATTTGTAAGTGACTTGTAATAAGGATTCTTGAGATGGAAAGGAGAATGGGTCTGAACTACTCTTCCAGAGCGGAGTGAAATGTCTGACAAGGTATTAAACTAAAGAACCAGGGGTGGGCTAGGTGATAACAGCTAAATATTACGCAACATATTTTTTTCTTCATATGCTGCATAAAATGGAGCATATCTTTGTTGTGTGGAAACCACGTAACTCCAACTTTTGGTTGAGTTTTTTCCTTAAATTTTAATAGAAATATATAATGTTCCTGTATGGCACCTCACTACATGAAAAAGAAACATGGCTGCAAAGCTAAAAAAAAAAAAAAAAAAAACGGGCTGATCTACCTGTTGATATGTGGATCAATGGTTAAACACACATTTTGTTTTTGTCCTGAGTCTTGAATGTCAAAAGGTAAATAACTAGCTCCTATGTTTGTAATGATACTTATGGAAGGAGCTGTATCATAACTCAATACATGACAATATAATTTATTCATGCTCTGATGAATAAACGGGTGAAATTGAGTCTTGTCCAGAAGATCTGTGTGTGTGCTACCTTTTTACATTTAGGGTATAAACATTGGAACTTTATGAACTTTAGCACCACAAACAAATACTGGGAAGGCATGTCCTCTCAAAGGCTTAGAACTATAAGTACTATATTATAACTATTATAACTTCCTATTCACCATATACTTGGCATTACATAATTTACTAAACCAGCATGTTTAACAGCCCGCAGGACTTTTGAAAGAAAAGCAAGGCAATGTGATTTATATAGCATATTTAATTCCTAGTAACCAATAAATGCTTTACTTCAAATACATTTGCACACAGATAGTAGGGAACCCACATTCACCCCATAGACACATATCTAAGTACAATTTTGAAGTTGATTTTGTATGGCACAGTGGGGGCCAATGAAGCGATTTTACGATAATATGTTTGGCTTTGCATGCACAGAATGAGCCTGTTGAAAGACCAAAAGCTGTCTTATCATTCACCAGCTTCAATGATTATCAACTCTGTGCTTCATTAGCTTTCATTTGAAGCCCCAGTGATGAATTCAAGAGCGCTTTTTCTGTTTCAGTGAGTGATAAGTTGGAGATATTTTGCAGTGCAGAAAACTTGTGAACTATAACATATTATGCAGCCTTCCATAAATAAGCAGTATGATACAGTACTTAACATGGGCCACACCAAACGACTTAAATTCTTATGAAACGAAGGACAAATTGAAAGAAAGAATGAAAAGAAACATGCTTGTACTGGTCAATCAACACAAGGCAAATTTACACAAGCAGTTGAAATGGATCTCTTTGCATATCCCTCCTAGATACCACACGCATGCATTTTCAGAAGGCTCATGCGCAAGCTCAGCCATAGTAGGCTATGGTGCTCCTGGAGCAATTTGGGAGGGTTTGGTGGCTTGCTCAAGGGCACCTCGGCAGTGCCCCGGAGGCTGGTAGCACCTCCCCAGTCAAAACTTGTAACCTCCGGTTCCCAAGCCAAGTCCCCACAGACTAAGCTACTGCTGCTCCAATGGGACAAAGATAGCAAGGCAGTCAGTAGACTCATTGGAGATGAGCAGCGCCTCGCCTGTAAAGTGGACGAGAGCAGGTGGCGGCGGTGACGAAAAGCTGTGGGCCAGTTGGACAGTTTACAGCCGTTTTCTGCAGCCTTCACTCTGAACAGGAAGTCACAGAAACACTCACATCCTGTTAGGTCTGATTCCGATTTAATAAAATTATCAGACCCATATATCAACTTCTACATATTCTCCAGTTGTTTTTATTATGACAGAGTAGCTGTCAAAATACTCTACATGCGATCTGTTGCTGATGCTAATAAACAACAAACTGTAGATGATCCGTGATCTGAACAGATTTAGTCTCTCTGACTTCTAAACGTCACTGTCAGCCACACAACATGTGTTCTGTACAGAATAAGCCTTTAAATCAGACAAATAGCAATTAAAATCGCTCCAATTCAAAAAACAATAAAATGTTTATATACGTTGAGTCTAATTAGCTGTTAGATCAGCTGAGAGCCAGGCATTTCCCATCATGCCCTGGGTCTTTCCGTCGGTGGAGAGCAACTGCGGCGCCTGGCTCTCAAACCTGCGGCCGCCTTGATCTCTTGAGGTTATCGTTGCAGAGCAAGTTGGGATCAAGTCGGACTCAAATCTAACCACCATGCATTGGGCGGCGATTCTGCGCAGGGCTGACCCATCTCGAACAAGCCTATTGTTACAGACCTTCTTTAGGCCACACACAGACCTTCTATAGGCCACACCCACAAAGGCAATTACAATAATTGCAATAGATCACAGCTGTGTTCTCTCAAAAACACCACATTCAGAAATCAAAACATTTAAACAATCATGCTGGTTATTTTTTATTTAGTAATTTTCCCAGCATGTATTCCCTACAAAAGACAGTTAGTAATAATGGGGTGGGGAATATTCTAATATACCTCCATGTGACATAGGAAGGGGAGACAAATCTAAATTACTTGTTGAACCCTATGTTTTCTTATCTAATCAACCCACAAAAAACTTACTGGGTTGTCTTATTTCACATTAAGTGGGTTGGTAGACACTCCAGATACCCAAATGTATGTGCACAATAACTAAAAAGTGAGTTTTTAATATGCTCCCTTTACAAAAATATACAGTTAAAGTGCTTGGCAGCTGGACTTTAAGCATCTTCTTATTGAGCTCTTGTGCTTATTATGCATTATTGAGGAGGGCACTTGCCAGTGCAACATCTTGAATGCACTTACAGTTGATTGTTTTTTATATCCTGAGGCTCTGGGTGTTTGTTGGCATACCTTTCACCTGGAGGGAATAAATCCTAGAGGCACTTGAAGGCAGGAGAACAGCGTACTAACACTCAGTGACAACAATATGCAGGCGCACATTGATGTAAGGAGCAACGTTGTTGCAGTCCTGCAAAATGGATGAATCAATTTGTGGCATTAGGCTACTTTTGCCTCTGGGTTTTTTTTCTCATATTATCAGCCCTACTTTGTGTTTATGATCTCCTACCTTTTTATTTTCAATTTTACACTACATTTGATTTCACATTTTTGACATTGGTATTTCATTTGACCAAGGTAACATTACCTGGGGATAGAACGATGGAATAGGCTTGCACATTACTCATGACAACCACAAGCCACATCCACTGTGGGACATGATTTAAACCTTGCTGGCCCACACTTTCACCAACCTCCTAGTTAAAAAAGACTCCAGATGGCCAGTCCGCCTGTGTCATTCAAAGTGGAGAAAAACATACTTGTACTCCTTCATGCTTAGACGTCAGGGATGACATAGTTTGTACTTCTAAACAGGCCAAAGAACTTCTTAGCCCACTTCTAGATCTATGATGGAGAAATGATGAGGTTACAGACTCAACATTAAATATTTTTATTTTTGTTCAGAAAATATTTTAATTAAGTTGTTGTTCCATCACAAACTCCCTGAACATTATGGTAACTCAAAGAATTGGTTTTTGCGATCAAACTTTGACATTGGGATTGTTTTCGCTGGTTGACTGATATGTGAAATTGTTTTTATTTATCCCAGTTCATATTGGATGATTCTCCATCTCACAATTTACGTCTATTCATTCAGTGTCAATGCAAAGTAGAGTGCTATATATATATATATATATATATATATATATATATATATATTAGGGCTGTCAAACGATTACATTTTCTTAATCACGATTAATCGTTGAATTTCTATAGTTAATCGCGATTAATCGCATGTTTTATCACATGATTAAAATTCTATTGTTTTGCATTTCAGAACTGTTTTTACGTACATATTAACAATGGAAAGCAATTCTTACCAGAGTATCTTGATTGGGAATCAAATGAATGAACTAGATATTGACTGCAGCTTTGTGGCGGCTACACGTGTGGCTAGGGGGGTTAGAGAAAGAGGAAGTATATATATATATATATATATATATATATATATATATATATATATATATATATAGATATATAGATGTTACATGGGATCCATAATAACACATCACCTAGCCTTGATGCTCTTTAAACTGCACTGGCTTGATATAAGTGGCTACATATACTAAGTGGCAACCACATGGACTGCATAATGACAATGTGTGTGAATTAGATAAACCCTTTTCTCTTGGGCACTAGAACCACCCTTGTGGAAAATGTGATTACATTTCTCCACAGGAGGTGCAATGTGGGACGTTGTTGCAGGGGGGGGGGGGGGGGACTTGGCTTGTCATTGAGTCCCCAGTTTGTCTGCTGCCTTATACACACTAACAACTTTGACACGCCTGTAATGTCCAACGAGGACTGTGGAAGTGTCGTTTGTGTCCGTTCTCTCTGTCTGCTTTTGAAGCTTACCATGACTCAATGATGCGTAATATGGATGACACCATGTGTTGTAGCATCTTTGCTGTAAACTGGCTAGTAAGTTGAAGCAAATTGAAATACATATATAAATAATAAAATACCAGCATACTGTGGTTACAAAGCAGAGGGTTTTTAGTTTGAGCCGGAATGTAAAACGCCTGCCAGCTGCCAGCGGCTGTTGTTCACAGCCTCGTGACTGATACATATTTTACTGAAGAATTAAAAAAAAATGTATTACTTACTTACAATGCACTAGAAGAGTTGCCTTCATTCATACAGGATCAGGCGCTCCAGCGAAAAAGCCAGTCTTTCCATTTATTTGAATGGGGGTAGTGGGTTTAGACTGTGGCGGTGGGGGCCCCAGGGGTATGCCGAAAATTTGAGTCAGATTCAACTTTTGGAGAAATGCAACCCGCCGGTGGTGTGAGAGCACCGTACAGTAACCATCACTATCTCTATCTCCGTTCTAAAATATATTGAAAACACTAAGGGACAAATCTAAAACACAAGCACTTGTCCAGCTGAATGTTTCCTGCAACAAGCTCCAGCACAAAGTACAGTCCCTCGTCTCTTTTCTTTCTCTCTTTTTTTCTCCATGAGATGAAGCTGCCTTCAAGTGCAGTCGGAAATGTCTAGATCAGAGATCTTCAATAAGGGGTCCGGCACCCCTAGGGGGTCCTCAGAATTGCTGCAGGGGGGCCACCAAATTTTTGTTCGATGGTTTAAAAAAATATACATTGACAATATACATTTACATGAATGTAACATATTACCACCATGGGTGCCAGAGCCTTCAGCCTTGTTGTTGTTGTTATTATTATTATTATTATTAGTAGTAGTAGTAGTAGTAAAGCTTAAGGATATATATATATATATAAATCTTAAAAAATGGCTCTCAAATATATTCATGTTTCATCATTAAAGAAGATGCGGTGTATTTCCTAAAGCTGAGCCGTTCAGGCTAAGGTATTGCAGGTGGGCCGCAGCCTGGGCTTTAAAAAAATCTTCCAAGTAGCAATTCCATAAAATATATAGTTTTTGTTCTGCAAACAATATTAAAATATATCAAAGCAACCACAAGCGTTTGTTTGTCCTGTGTTAGGATGGAAAGTGACCACCGCCAGCTCTTATATACATAGCTCTCAACGCAGCAGAGCTCCCTCTTCTCTTTCAATTACGTGATGAGGTCAGAACCTTTTTTTGTCGACTTCAAATTTGAACTTGTAGACCGCCTATGTGATTTTCAATGGCTTTGTAAATTAGCCTACTTGGCAGACATTTACAGCCACTTGAATCGACTCAACCCAGCGCTACACGGGAAAGAGCCTTCACAATCTTCCCCACGTACAAAATAGAGGTGACTGTGAAGAAAATCGATCTGTGGGCGAAAGGAACTATGAGTCCTTCGAAAATATCATTTCATGATTAAATAGGAGAACACTGACACTGCAGCAGCTGTATGACAGTCCAAACACATGCTTTAAAGTAACAGATGGGGGACTACTTCCCTGGCCTCAGCGAACAGCACAGCTGGATACAGAATACCTTTGCCTACCATCTCGAGGATTTAATTGCGAGCCTCTCCTCCAAGTAGCAGGAAGAACTAGTCGATATATCCTGCAATAGCTCTTTGAAACAGATTTTTAAAGGAAGGCTTTTGACTCAGTTTTGGTTGCATATGGCTACAGAAGAGAGCTCTCGAACAAGGCAATTATGTTTCTGATGCTGTGGGACGCAACATATCTACGTGAAGTGGGATTTTTTTGATGCTTCTGGCGGAGACCAAGTACAGGAACACGTTGGGTGATGATTCCGATCTCCATCTGAAGCTGACATCTATTCAATCAGACATCAAAGCCTCAACTGCATCAGTGTAGAGGCATCACCCATCTCATTAGGCCCTGTTGCATCCCACTATTGGGTAGTTTATACAAGTTCACAATGGACTAAATTCACATTGTAATGATATTTAAGCATTGTGGTTTAACACAGAGGTGTGGATTTCAGTGCAATATATTTGTAAAACAGTGGATTTGGATGTCATACATTTTCAAACAGTATGTAATGCTATTTGGGTTTTAATTTAAATGATGGTTTTGTAAATATTCATTTAAGTGTCCATAGTTCCACTGGAACCTTTGCTACTATTACATAAATAAATATTAGTTTGTGCATTGAGTCATCTACTTGTCAGTGTTTATTATGTACTGTGTGTATATGTCCAAGACAAATTGAGATGGGAGATGGAAGGCGGAGGTTTTGCTGAATTTTTGGAGGCCTCAAGCTTCTAAAGTCGAGAAGCTCTGGTCTGGGGCATTTGTTAGGAACTACTTTCAGTGACGGATAAACACACATTTGGTGCTCAATTCTTTATAGCAGGATGGTCTATGTGGGTTCTATAAAATAAATGGGATCTATGGGAAATAAACTGTTCCCATGTTCATTGTAATGAAGAAACTTTTCAAAGAAATGTTACAAATCTCTCTCTCTCTTTTTCTCTGTCACTCTTTCTCTCTGTCTCTCTCTCTCTCTCTCTCTCTCTCTCTCTATCTCTCTCTATCTCTCTATCTCTCTCTCTGTGTCTCTCTTTCTCTCTCTATCTCTCTCTATATCTCTCTCTCTGTCTCTCTCTCTGTCTGTCTTTCTCTCTCTCTTTTTGCTCTGTCCTTCCAATGCCCTTGATCCAAGAAAACAAGCCATGCGCACATACACCCACACACGCGCACACACACACACACACACACACACACACACACACACACACACACACACACACACACACACACACACACACACACACGTGTATTACAATAAGATAGCCTAAGCTAAATATTATGCCCCCATCTTGTCATTTTTTGGGGTTTATTTGTCTGTCTGGTGTAGTCTAGTTTACACCTTTGTCATGTATAGCGTCCTATGTGTATTCATGTTGATCACTTGTATTGCACTATAAGCAAACAAATTAAAGAAACCTGTGTTTCCTGTTTTTAAAAAAATGTGATTTCTAAACAATAAGGCCATGCATGTTCGACACAAGCAGAGCGTTTGATTAAAATCTTCGGTGTGGATTCCACCCATATATTGTGCACTTATTGTTTTGAGAAGGCAATCTGTTCTGCCAGGTGCTGACTCATCTAAGTCTGGATCTTTCGCAATACAATTCAAAATCATTCATTTAACTCACTACAATATATCACTGCCAAGCCAACAGTTTGTTTGTTAAACAAGCACCTTCATTTGATAGGCCACATTGCTACCAAATTGATTAATTGTCTTATGTATTATAGATATGACCTCTCATTTTTATCAGAGGTTTGACAATGGCCCCAGGTTTTGAACACATCTGAACACACACTTTTAGTCATTCTGAATCTGGTTATAAGCTGATGACCTCAACTGTACAACATGGCAGGCGCTAATGTTAGCTTGCTCTGAGGACATTGTACAAAAACAAAATCAATCAAAAGCAGTTTTGAAAGAACAATCATTCATCAGACAAAAATGGGACAGAAATAATACTTCTTATTAAGAGCTACCCAATAGCTGGGGATAGATGGCAAACAGTATGGCTAACCCAAGGTGTGAACATCCCCTTAAAACCACCTGTTGTACATTTGTACATTGGGGTTAATTGTTTCCCTGAGCATTTGTGACCTTAAGTTGCTCATCTCACACTGTATGGGCTGGTTCTGAGCCTATACAGTGTGTCAACACTGATGTCTTGAACTCAAACCATATTGTCAAGCTGCTGCTTTGTAAATGCACCAATTATGGAGCAGATTGATGCATGTCACAACAAAACAGGACACACTGATTTCAAATGCATTTATTATGAATAGGCTTGTGTTATAATGAAACTGCATTCTCTTGGCATCTTTTAGAGTCTCAATTCCCTCCGTCATTTTATATGCCTAATGTGCCCCACAGTAGGCAATTGCTCGAAGCAGTGTCTTAAAAAGGAATTTGAATTAAGACAGCTAATGACAGTGGGCAAGTCTCAGGTGATCAGCATCATCCCACCATCCACCTTCTCGGATCATTTTGGCTTAGATGTTTCCAGTTGGTAAAAGGTTTGAGGAGCGTTACCGTCTCTGAGGTGAGCGTGCAGTCCATCGTGTGTTGGCGTTGTTAAAACTGTGATTGACAGGCTAAACCCAGCTAGGGCCTGCTAAAAACAGAGGCTTAAATTGTTTGTTTGTAGGGTCCCCTGCTTAACAGAAAACTGATGAGCTAGATATGCCCCAGAAATCAAAACACCGTTGGGGGTGTGCTTGCGAGTGTTCCACTCATCATCCTGGCATCCTCTGCAAGATCACGAGGAAAGAGCGGGCAGGAAGTCACACAATGAGTCTGAACCGAGAGAATGAGTTGTGTCAGGAGTCCCCTGGGGGGAGGCATGGAGGGAACAGTAGTGTGTGTGTGCGTATATAAAAGAGAGTCAGTCAACGGCAGCGTCAAATAGAAAGGCTGGATTACTCCGTTCTCGCGTAGGGGGGGGAAATGCATGACAGAAGCGGCAGATAAACACCTCAAAGGATGAGCGCTGAGTATAATATAAAGATATTTGCGATCAATGGACAAAGAAAAGAGGAGCAAACTGTCATTCATTCACTGAACATTGTATAGAACAGAGCCACATTCAGATACACCCTCACCCTCATCACATTACAGAGCCATGTTTGTATTCCTTTAATGGCCTTTTACCTTCCTTCATGTAACAAAAAATAAATAAATTGTACATGCATGAACTTGTCCTTTTTTCAGTTGATTGCTCACACATGAAGCCGAGCACAAACCTATTCAGACATCTACACATGCACATTGGCACTCTAACTCCCACACATATTTGCAAAGCAAACAAACAATACAGCTCTCCGAGTGTGTGTTTAGAAAGGCAAACCGCTTATAGGGACGACTGGCCACAAAAATAAGAGAAAAGAGAAGAATGCGGTGTGTTTAGTCATTGCCGAGATTATAATGTCACTTGGGAGCCGAGGCCCTGCACAAACACCCCGCTGTGCTCTATTTCAATAACTTTCCATAGACCAATCTAATCTCCCCTCCCTCCTACACTGCTTTAAGGAGATTTTTATAGGCTTTTGTTTGAGAAGCAGATAATTCCTTATAAATCATAATAGCGCTGCCTGAATTTTAAAATGTTTCGTAGCTTAGTGACATGACTGGCTCACAGCGAATACAAATGTAGTGACAACCAAGCATTGTTCAGAATCTGCTTGAGATGGACTTGTTTCAGACCAACATTTAATTTCAGTCAGGCTAATGTTTAATTAAGGACACATACAACATATGTATAAAAGGCCTCTTTAGGCATGCAGTACTATATTCTCATTGTATTTTACAATATTAACAGTAGGTACATTGCGTGTAACCTCTCATGACTTTCTGTTTGAATTTCCAACATACACTAACATAGTGATGAGAAATAACCAATTTCAATAAAGACAGTCAAATGATGGTGTCGACAATGTCCTTTCCTTTTAACAGTTTTCTCTTTTACTTTCTTTCTATAGGCTGCTTCTTTGTCGTGCTCACTGAGTGAATGTGTGGCCTTGAGGGATTTCTGAGGGACCATATGGCACAATACCACACAATATAGGTAATGTTTGCCTTTTTTCATTCAGTTTTTCTGTTCTAAATACAGTAGAAATTGTTTGAGGGCTGAAGTTACTCCTGAAAAGTATTTGCCCTTTCTTAACAAAGCACATGCAAAAGCAAACTCAGGCCTCGATAGGACATATTTGCTGGTTATAGAGGACTTTGAACATGATAAAAAGTGACGGAAACCTCAGGGGGAGGTGATAAACTTGAGCCTTTAACACTAGATTTGTGGATTTGGTTGGTGAATTCTTTTTAGACAGGAGTGATACTTAGTGTCCAGAAAACCAAATGTTGTGTAGTGTTTGTTTGCAGTAATCAGTAGTTCTGCAAACCTAAAAAAAAAAAAGGCATCATGAAAAGAAAAAAACTGCCAGAAGACATAAATGAATCAGTCGGGTCCATGCCTGTCTCTTCAGCGTATATCATTACCACTGTGTAGAACACAAACAAATCAAAGAAACCAAAACTGCCTCCCACACACATTACAAGTTTGCATATTAAACTTTGCGCTGTATACTGTATGTATTTCATCATTTACTAGTGAAAAAGTCAATTAACATGCCCTTTAAACACTGCATTTCTGCACAATTGACCCTACATCATGATAGTGAATTTGAATTTATGGTGATATTGTTGTGTGTAGGAGTAGGGATCACACATGACTTCAAGGATGAAAATCATGTTGAATATTCACTTATATATATATATATATATATACAGTGAGGAAAATAAGTATTTGAACACCCTGCTATTTTGCAAGTTCTCCCACTTGGAAATCATGGAGGGGTCTGAAATTGTCATCGTAGGTGCATGTCCACTGTGAGAGACATAATCTAAAAACAAAAATCCAGAAATCACAATGTATGATTTTTAACTATTTATTTGTATGATACAGCTGCAAATAAGTATTTGAACACCTGTCTATCAGCTAGAATTCTGTCCCTCAAAGACCTGTTAGTCTGCCTTTAAAATGTCCACCTCCACTCCATTTATTATCCTAAATGAGATGCACCTGTTTGAGGTCGTTAGCTGCATAAAGACACCTGTCCACCCCATACAATCAGTAAGAATCCAACTACTAACATGGCCAAGACCAAAGAGCTGTCCAAAGACACTAGAGTCAAAATTGTACACCTCCACAAGGCTGGAAAGGGCTACGGGGAAATTGCCAAGCAGCTTGGTGAAAAAAGGTCCACTGTTGGAGCAATCATTAGAAAATGGAAGAAGCTAAACATGACTGTCAATCTCCCTCGGACTGGGGCTCCATGCAAGATCTCACCTCGTGGGGTCTCAATGATCCTAAGAAAGGTGAGAAATCAGCCCAGGACTACACGGGAGGAGCTGGTCAATGACCTGAAAAGAGCTGGGACCACCGTTTCCAAGGTTACTGTTGGTAATACACTAAGACGTCATGGTTTGAAATCATGCATGGCACGGAAGGTTCCCCTGCTTAAACCAGCACATGTCAAGGCCCGTCTTAAGTTTGCCAATGACCATTTGGATGATCCAGAGGAGTCATGGGAGAAAGTCGTGTGGTCAGATGAGACCAAAATAGAACTTTTTGGTCATAATTCCACTAACCGTGTTTGGAGGAAGAAGAACGATGAGTACCATCCCAAGAACACCATCCCTACTGTGAAGCATGGGGGTGGTAGCATCATGCTTTGGGGGTGTTTTTCTGCACATGAGACAGGGCGACTGCACTGTATTAAGGAGAGGATGACCGGGGCCATGTATTGCGAGATTTTGGGGAACAACCTCCTTCCCTCAGTTAGAGCATTGGAGATGGGTCGAGGCTGGGTCTTCCAACATGACAATGACCCGAAGCACACAGCCAGGATAACCAAGGAGTGGCTCTGTAAGAAGCATATCAAGGTTCTGGCGTGGCCTAGCCAGTCTCCAGACCTAAACCCAATAGAGAATCTTTGGAGGGAGCTCAAACTCCGTGTTTCTCAGCGACAGCCCAGAAACCTGACTGATCTAGAGAAGATCTGTGTGGAGGAGTGGGCCAAACTCCCTCCTGCAGTGTGTGCAAACCTGGTGAAAAACTACAGGAAATGTTTGACCTCTGTAATTGCAAACAAAGGCTACTGTACCAAATATTAACATTGATTTTCTCAGGTGTTCAAATACTTATTTGCAGCTGTATCATACAAATAAATAGTTAAAAAATCATACATTGTGATTTCTGGATTTTTGTTTTTAGATTATGTCTCTCACAGTGGACATGCACCTACGATGACAATTTCAGACCCCTCCATGATTTCCAAGTGGGAGAACCTGCAAAATAGCAGGGTGTTCAAATACTTATTTTCCTCACTGTATATATATATATATATATATATATATATATATATATATATATATATATATATATATAATTTTATATATATATAATTTTATATTCACAATTAGCTAAAGCGATACTACGAAGGTCATTTTACAAGTCATTAGTAGTACTCAGCTTGACAAAAAAGGCTGTATAATGTCCCTTGGGTTTTTGGAAGGAGCTTTTAGAAGTTTTAAATACAACCCTGATGATAATGTCATTATCATCAGCTTGGGCATCTACAAATTCAGAACAAAATGCATACAAACAGGAGGTAATGTAGTTTGAATAGACAGGAATTCATCAGGCAGGTAGAGTCCGTGGAAATCATGGCATTGATGCAGTAATTTTGCTTGTTGAAGTCAATTTACTATAGAATGTACTACATCGCCTATGAAAACAATTGTATAATGTCTCTTGTGACAAAATTATAATTGTTATTAATTAACTGAATCCGAAGTGGCAATTTAGAGTTGGAAATGACAAGTCCTAAAGTAAAATAACCTTATAGCTTTTCTGCGGAGGTGCTCCATTTTGTTTGTTGACCTGTTAGGTGGTGGAATAAGTATTCAAACTCTGCCATTAATAGTGTTGTATGTTAATTATTTTTATTAATTTAAAAGTAAGTTTGACATTTTGGAAAATACACTTTCTAATACATTTGCTTCCTTGCAGTGACTTAGATGGTAAGATCGATACCACTCTCATGTCTGTATTTTACATATGAAACTGGAACCAGCAGCTGGTTTGGTTGGCTTAGCTTAGCGTTAAGACTGGAAACAGGGGGAACAGTCAGCCTGGATCTAGTCTCACATTGCCAGACCTTCTTCCACAGCACAGCGGTGGAGCGTCTGGTTAGTCCACACAGCATTCCAGGATGGGAGAAAAACATCCTCTAGTCAATTGGCATTTATTTAAACCAATCACAATCATCATGGGCCACGGTGGAACATGTGTACGCTCAAAAGTTGTTTTAGTCGTGCAACAGAAAACTTGGACAGATAGTCTAGCTAGCTGTCTGGATTTATCGTGCAGAGATCTGAGGAGCACTTAACCATAGTCCTCATAAATCCACCAGAGTTTAAAATTACAACACTAAGAAAACAGAAAGTAACGGACATCCGGCCGAAAAGAGCGGAATTTCTGGCGGTAGAATGTCGTAGATATAGACTAGCCTGGCTCTTTCCAAAGTTACACAATCAACACATCCTCATACCTAAACCACACACTAGGTTGATTGCCAATGACTCCCAAAACGACATATATGATTGTTTTAACGCTGTGGACCTTACATCGAGTTGCAGACGTAACTACTTCACGGACATAACTACGTTACAGACTTAGGTCTGTTACAAAGTTTCTTAAAAGGATGATTTGTTTGTTTAACCCTTCCACCACCACAACCTACCTCCATACGCAGAGTTTGGTGCTCTTATACTTCGTCATCTTATATCTTCGTTTACTCCCACAATAAATACTATGACCATAATGGCCACCTCACAACAAACGTAAGTATGGGTCATTAGAAGCTGCTTTCACAATCAACCTATACAGCTGTTTTCTGGGCGAGGACTTGTCTGCACAAAATCTATCCAACAGCACTTCTAAAGCTCAATGATCAACACATATCTCATTTGCTTAATTCATACAAAAAAATGAGTCACAGGACTCCAGAGTCAGGCTAGCTGTTTCCTATTTGTTTCCTGTTCTTATGCTAAGCTAAGCAATTATATAGTTTATATTTAACATAACCATATCCACCACGCATTGCAGACCAATGTGGATATGTACGAAATGTTGCCATACTGTACACGAATGCAGGGATGTATCCTAAATAGGACAATAGCATAGAATGCATAAAATGATATGTAAGGCTACATGTACATGGCTACATTTTGGTTTAAAAACAAATATATTTAGCTATGTTTACACCTCGCATTCACACTGCTCTGGCATTACAGAGCCCCTAAACCGGAGACATTTGAAAACACTTCTGAGCCTGTGTTTCAGTCTTAACGCCCGCAAACGGAGACCTTCGGCAACACCGACACGCCAAAGATTCGCCGCCTGATTGGGTCTTATTGGTCATGGAGTCTGTTCTGTGAGACTTAGCTACTAACCAGTTACTAACTAGTTATCATTGCAACTACCAGCAACAGTCAGAGTATACATGCTGCCTCCTGTTTACCCCCGCACGCACATGCCCAGTATATGAGAATGTTGATGAGATATGCTGTTTGGGCGTGTTAGTTTAAACGGAGATTAGTTATTCTACTGGACCTAATAACACTATCGCTTTTGGCTCAAAACTCTGCTTAGAAACCAAAACAATGCAATGTAAATGTAGCCTAAGACTGAATGCATGACATCAGCTGAGGATGTTGCATGTGCAGCAGCTTGTGAAGATGATGATGATAATGATGGTTTTTGACATCTGATCACAGCAGTCACACTCTGCTGTGTAACTCCTGCTACAGCTGCCACTGATGTTGTCACTGCTGTAAACGAAGTGGCCATTGGGAGCCTCAGTGAAAACTATCCTAGATTCTTGACGCGCACTATTATCACATCACAAAATCTGTCTGATACAGGAGATTTAAAGAGTATTTTCCGGCTTTTAAAGCGTCATGTATTCTTACCCAGGAGGTTTGTGAATGCCGTACAAATGTGAAAAAAATAAGGTGTTACGAGCCTTTTACTAGATTTTGTCATTGGAAACAACTGATCTGTACTTTTTTTTACTTTTTATGCACTACATCCACCGGATTGGCCTGTACCTGAGCAAAACAATGCTCAGGCTGCAGGAGGACTTATTTTGATCCAAAGTACATCTAGTTTAGATCATGCAGTACTTGAAGAGAGTGAAGTGGTATCTGGCTGTTGATGGCACTCAACTACACAGAAAAATGAAGGACATGAGAGATAATAAAGAATATAATCAAACTTGTGTTTAAAAGCAATTCACAGTGTTGTCTTGGCCCTGCGATATAATTCTTGGATGGATATAGTGCATCACTGCTTTGTGGTTACTGTCTGTGAATATAATATAAAGTGCATCAGTTTAAAATGGAATTTCTCTCCTGGATTATTCCTAAAAGCATGTTTTATAATGCAGAGAATATGTGTCCCATATTTCCATTAACATCTTACTTTGGTGAAAGGCTGAACTTGAGGCTGAGTATATAAAACCCAGTTAGATTAAGATATATGTTTAGACCACAATGAAGGAAAGCTTGACAAATAATTTCTGACCTACAGTAAGGAGATCCAACAAGTTGCTTTCCTCTGAGGAATGTCTCGGGAAATCTATCATGCATTGTTTCAATTAGTTCCCCGCTTCATTGCAGGATTCTGCAAGTCTGATAACTTAATGAAAACACGTTGCACATAACACTGTAGATGTTAACTTTCAAATTACTGGGCATGCCTAGTGTGACAGGGCCCTGTGTTATAGTCTGATAACATCTACAGTTTTTCTTCTACTCTATTGCAGTTCTTTTAGGTATTTAGGTCTCACAATGCAGGATGGGGGGGATTACATTTGGTGATGATATGTAAAGCTTGTGCTGCTGCCCTCAAGTTACAAAAAAGTAATCAGGTTCGAGAAAGATAATTCAACATATTAGAAACAATGCCTTTTTACTCACTGCAAGTAAGAAGAGACAATCTCATTAGGAGCTTGAGTGAGGACATGGTTAGCCTAGGTTTTCATCGCGGCAGAGTAAACTCTTGTTTCTGAGCAAGCTAAAAAATAAACCTACCCACACCTGTAGAGCTGCCTAACACATATCTTCTTAGTTTAATGCACACATAAACATAAATGTAAAAACAAGAACTTGTTTTTGTGTTTTTGGGGTTTTTTGCTGGGCATTTTGTTGGTGACAGCCTAGCTCTATGACTGTGTGAACTACATCCCAAAATGTTGTTGTCACATTAAGGTTGCCAGGTTTAATAACATTGGGACTGTACAGGGACTAACACCAAAACCTGTGCAAACCGACCATGTATAGTAATTGGCATTTTTGTCAGAGATGGTACACAGCAGTAGTAGGTGGATGGATACTCTTGTTCGTGAAGAAATAGTTTCACCAGGTAACTCCGCATAAAATCACAAATGATCATTTATGCAAAAAGGTGATAAATCACGTCTTTTGAATTTTGACCAACAGTTACAGATAAATTATGTTTTACAAAAGACACAGTAAGCATTTATAAGTGGTCTTCTTTGGAGTAATCCTAATTTGAATGGCATTGAGAACCAACAGAGATCGACCGTCTAGAGTTTGAACATGAGAGTAATTACATTTAAAAAGCTTAAAATGCTTCCCCTTCATTCACTTTGGGTAAATGTAGCCTTGGCCGGGAGGAGTTGATGTCATCAGACGGTGTCCAACGTTCATTGGATGTTTCGACCCTGAACCGAAACACCCTCCCGTTGGCGGGTCAGCACTGGTGGCCAAAATACTGCCCTCCTGGCTTCCAGCTTGGCTCCTCTCTCCTGTTCCATAACCAGCAGGTGGCTCTTTCTGCGGCCTCCCCCATCCTGCGAGCTGCTGACTTCCTCTCACTTCCTGTCATTCCAATGGCTGTGAACATTCTCCACACTGATTGGTCAGGGAATCCTCTACGGCCAACCTCGACTGGGACTAGCCATGTCTGCCATCCTTTCCCCCTGCAGTCGAGCAAAAGGTCCCGGGACTTGGCGCTCTTCCTTTCAAAGGCTTGATCGCACCCTTCTTCCCACAGGACTGTAAGTTCTATCATGATGATCTTCTTCGCCTCTTCAGATCACAGAACCACATCTGGCCTCAGGGTTGCCTGGATGACTTGAGGAAACTGCAGCCTTCCTCCCAGTCTACCTTCATATCCCATGATTGGGCATTTTGTAGTAGGTTGTTTCTTATTGTTCTTGCTGTGGTTGGTGGCTTTTCTCTCTCCCTCACAAATTTGATCCATTATGTTGGTTCCACATGTGTTTGGCGTTTCTTGTGTCTCTCCTGCTCCAGTGTGTTAGCGAGTGTCATGAGAACCTTGTCATGGCACCATCTGTATCTTCTTCCTTCTGTAACACACTCGGCATGAACACGCCCAAACAAGTGTTTGTGTTTTACAGCCCAGCTGCCACGTGCATGGCCAGGAAGAGCGAGGAAGGTGTGATGAAAGGAGGGAGGGCTGGTGGTGGGGGCTGATCAGGAAATGGTGTAGGGAAATCTAATTTATTTTTCATACGCTGCTGAGATAGAATGTCATATATCATGCCATGCAGCAATTTCGTGCCAGTCCCAGGCTCACAAAAGATGAAAGAATAGTGATCAAAGGTACAAAGAAAGAAGTCAGCTGCTGGAGTTGCTATGGAATCCACTTCCACTGAGAACAATATAAACTGTGTTAACATAGTCATCCAGTGTCCTGTCACTGTTGGTTATCAGTGTGGGACAACTCACTTCAAACATCTGGGGGATCTGAGATAAACTATAGCCTTTGTTTTTTTGTCTACACACTTGAAAGTGATGTGAAAGAAACAGATTTTGGACTGAATATATACGTTGAATCCCTGGACCAGAAATATACAATATCTCATCAATGAGATGAGATATTAACAGGTATGATGTTTGCCATGTTCACCATCTCCTTGATGAATCTATCTGTACCTTTTACACTCGTTGAGACCGTGTGGTGACAGTGATTAAAACCGAGACATTCAGGCTCTAAGCTGGGTCAATGGGACCTCTTCTTGTGCACGTTTGAATTTGATTCAGTTTAAGGTTCTTCACCGTATGCACTATAATAAGGTTAAGCTGGCCAAAATATACTCTGACATGGATGTCATCTGTGACAGATGTAGAATGGACAGAGCAGATTTACTTCACATGTTTTGGTCATGTTCCACGTTGAGAGAGTTCTGGGCATCAATATTTAAAGTCTTAAATGAAGCCTTTGATTTAGATCTACAACACCCCCTTGTACCCGTGTTTGGGGTACAAGGGGGTGATTTTGTAATGTCCAATAGTAAGGAAAGTGTTGTTGCTTTTGCAACCATAATAGCACGACAGAGAATACTTATGGAATGGAAATCATCTATGCCACCAAAAGCCGCCACATGGCTTTCTGATATTATGATATTTCTAAAATTAGAAAAAAGCAAATACTTTCTTAGAGGATCAAACTGAACATTTTACAGAAATTGGGGCCCTTTACTGGCTTACTTTGAAAGACTTACTACACTTCCCTCTTAATAATTGCTAAGTATTGTAGAGCACAATGATTACACTATTTGCTATCATGAGTAATAGAAGAAAGGTGTTTTTATTTTAATTTTTTTTTTGTCTTCTTAGTTTTTTTTTTTCTTTTGTTTTTCTTTTGTTTTTCTTTGTTTCTTTGTTTCTTTCTGTCCTTTTCCTCGGCAAAAGGGTTTGTTGTTGGTTGGGATGGGGTTAATAGAAAGATATCTTGTTATAATTGACATTGTAATGTTGCATTGTACATTGTGTCTTCTCTAAAACAATAAAAATACTTGTTAAAAAAACAAAAAAACCGAGACATTCTCATTTGTGTTCCATCAGTCACACGCGTTGTCTCTATCACAGACCAAACCACGTTTTTTACATTCGTCATTAAACCATAGATGCTTTTGAGATTCACCAGAAGCCTTCAAAGGTATAAGGTATAAAGATATTATGGTGTTTGCTGTGACCACTATATATATATATATATATATATATATTTTTTTTTTTTTTTTTTTTTTATTATTATTTTGCGACATTCAGCTCCTATAAAAGCTCTCTGTAAAAACATCCACTCTCATATCCATTACAGGCAGCCCTTCTTGATTGTATACCATTAACTCAAGTGCAAGATGGACCACTGCTTTACAAGACAGAAAGACTAGAAATGCATCTGTCATATATATTAATAAACGGAGCATGTCAGATCTTTCCCTTTCAATTACCGTTTGATTGATTACTTCATTCAGCCAGTCTGTCATTGATTGGCTGCACCAACATGGCCTCTTTACGACCTTTTCCTTGTTTCTGCTTTAAGGTTTGAGAATGTATACTGTCGTGTTACACACCAGAGATCAACCAATTACAGCATCTATATCAGGCATAAAAGCTCTGTCTACTTCACTGGCGCCATGGCAAATGTTATGATTTGTACCATGTTCCGAGTTATGATTTCTAGAGGAGATATAGAGCTACATATTGAGGCGCTTAGCATATTCAATGCAAAAATGCCCTTTTTGACAGGGCATTTGTTCTCAAATATTTTGCTATTTTTTCACTTGTATAATTTGCTAGTGGGTGTGTGTTATTATCTTCAAACAAGATGAATTGATTTGCATTTGAAACAAGCTTACCCCACTGGCAGATAGGTCTGCTGGAGATTTTAATACTCAGTACTAGATTAATTGACTGGGTTTTTCTTTTGCAGTACACCGTACAATTGTAGATCTAATTATCAAGATACAACACTCAGAAAACCCACACAGCACTTGAAAACAAACTAAATATGTGAGGACTTTGGGTGGGTGTAAAGCTTGTTTTGCATTCTCAATCATTACTACATTAATTTGAGCTACTCTATAGGCCTCAATATTATTCATGTCTGTGTGCCGTTTTTGCTCTTAATACTGCGTTATCTTACTGCACCACGGTTGCGCTGCTGCTCTGCCCGGTGCATTCCAAACATACGCTGAAGGGTGCTTTTTGCGTCGTATCTGACGCTGAGAGACACTGACCAAGCGTCCATATTTTACAAGTTGGGAGTGAGAACGGGTTGAAATAGTATATGGATAACATGCTAGCAAACAGCTGCCTGTTTAAACATCAGCAGAGACAGAGCAACATTAGCATTCATTTGAAGTTGTGTTTCTGGCCACTTGGTGAATGTAAATCTAACATTCACTCTCCTTTTACCTCTGTTTTGGTCTCCACCAAGTCCTGGGAGAACATCGGTCTCTTTAGATGCTAAATGCAATCCTCAGCAGCTGCTAACTTTGTGTGTATGTTGCTTGATACTGGGCAGGTAGCGTACAGTGGTTTTAGCAGAGCTTTAATGCTATAAATGTGGGCCAGAAAACCCAAACAATGACCTAAATAGGCTAAAATGCTCCTCAGATCTGAGGGGAATAGCAGTCAGGTGATAATTTTCTATGGATTTCTAACTACAAGAGATCCTTTTTTTACAAGATATAGTAGCATAGTTAGTTATGTGAGCCATTGTTAATACATTGATCAGTGCAGCTTTAAGAAGTGCCTTTAAAAGTCCAGAGCCGCAGTTGTGAAACCCAGCAACAGGTCTTATGTGTAACAATGTGTGTAATTATCATAATTACAAAGCAATAATTAGGTAAATTTGTATCTATACTGAGCTGATTGTAGTTTAGCACTTGCTGGGATCACCAGTGAGGTGTTTAAACTCAACCTCTGTTGCAATCATGCTCACACATCTTAAAATCAGAAAGTGTGTGGAGGTGCTGAGAACATGGTACAGGTATTTAGCACACTTCCACACCATATTTGTATATATTATGACAATTTTATATTGCAAACTGACAGTGTGATATACTGTATCCACACATTATGTGAGTGTGAATCAAATATGAAGACTTTTTTTTTCTTTGATCCCAGCAGGCATCCCTCAGCCCAGTAATGAAGAAATCAAAAGCCCACTCATCACATCTTTTTTAATGGATCAGAGACATGTTGTTTCCATAAATGCAAATGAACATTATCATTGTAGCATTCAACTAGAACAACAACAAATATATTTCTTTATTTGCCTTATTTGTCTTAATTACTTATTAACTTGGGATTGCTTTGTGCTTTTGTTAAATCATTCCACATGCTAATTAATCAGTTTCAGTCCACAAATGCAACTCCTCCTCAACGGAGCTTATCAGCTAAACAAGCTTAAATGAAGCATTGCAAACTAGGCTACCTCTGACAGTCTGCCACATTGCACACAATGCACAATTTCTTAGAAAGGAGAGCATTGATCTGCGCTAAATCGGAGCAAGTTTGTAACAAACCCAGTGGAGCTGAACTGATGTGGTTAAAGAGCTGCACCAGCTGCCATGTGCTTTTGTATGATGAGTTTTCTCGCTTGTTACCACGTGAAAGAGAGATAAGTCTTGGAAGTGAACACAGATCTGAGTCAAAAAGCAGAAGAAATCAATACTTCCAAAAAAGAGCTTGTTTGTCTCTTCTGTGATGCCATTTTTGAAATCTCACCTATAGAGAAAAATCTCTTTTCCTCCATCATGTTTGTGGTTTCATGTTGTAAACTTTTCTTCTTTTTTCCCCATGTTGTTTCTCACCTGTCTCCTCTCCATGATTAACTGTGTCACTTGTATTACAGCAGCAATAGTAAAGCTTTTGTGGAAAAGCATCATGACATCACCATTATTTTCAGCCTTGGAAATGTTTTCAGAGTGATTCATCAGGTGATCTTGTATCCTCCATAATGTGTTTGCAGAACTATGTAGCAAGAAACAAGTACTTTTAAAGTCCATATCCACAACATTCCACTTCCAGGATTGCTCCGGTGCTGCGGGAAATTCCGCCGAATGCACCTCTTTACGACCCCTTACGCTGTCTTTGTGTTGGAATTCTAAACTCCGGTCGATTTATGAGGACTATGATTAACTGCTCCTCAGATCTCAAATCCAGACAGCTAGCTAGACTATCTGTCCAATCGGAATTTTCTGTTGCACGACTAAAACAACCTTTGAACGTCCACCAAAAGAAGTTCCTTCTCAAGGCTAATTTGCAGCGGAACAGAGGCTCTGTGAGGTGCATAGACGATTGTGATTGGTTTAAAGAAATGCCAATAAACCAGAGCTCCACAGCACTGTGGAGGAAGGTCTAGCAATGCGAGACTATTCGGACATGAACATATAAAGCACTCTGAAGAGATACAAACAGCTTCTGAATTGTTCCAGTATTATTCTCATCCCATTCGCACCCTTCCACCCTACTGACCTGTCACGCACACAAACATTACACCAGATCATAACTCAATCAAATCCAGATCTTGCCTCATAGTTATCAGATTCCGACTTGATTTCTAGTATAAGCATTGCGCCTCAGCTTTTCATCACATTTTCAACAGATGTGTTGTTCGGTAAAGTATAAAGCTTGACTGACAGCCAGACAGCTGTTATTTTTTACCTCATGATCAGATACGAAAGTATGGCACCTTGAGCAACTTTAAAAGTAAATGGGAACCGATAAGATGAAGTTAGGGACCGTCTCAAAAGTGCACATTGGCCAAGAGAGCTTTTCAGACTTTTTTAATTATATACATTATACATTAATTATATACATTTCAAACCAACCTTATTTTAGGACCCCCTCTCATTGCAATATGTTCCAATGAGCTACTGCTATTTCACCATCAGCTTTATTCTTAAAGGACCCATATTATGCTCATTTTCAGGTTCATACTTGTATTTTGGGTTTCTACTAGAGCATGTTTACATGATTTAATATAAAAAAACACATTATGTTTCTCAAACTGTCTGTCTGAATATATCTATATTCACTCTCTGTCATAACGCTGAGCTCCATTTTTAGCACCTGTCTCTTTAAGCCCCCCTCTGAAAAAGCCTAGCCTGCTCTGATTGGTTGGCGTTAATGGGTCTTCAGCATCTGCGCTCTTGGGGTCTCTGCACCATCATTGCAGCCAGGAAATGACTGTAACGACACTGTAGCTGCAT
Source organism: Zingel zingel (assembly GCA_023566125.1). Taxonomy (NCBI): domain Eukaryota; kingdom Metazoa; phylum Chordata; class Actinopteri; order Perciformes; family Percidae; genus Zingel; species Zingel zingel. The sequence goes on from CM042333.1 coordinate 9,891,323, forward strand.
TTTCTACCTAATATTGTATTGTTGTGACATCACAATACGGAAGTTCTGACGGCTCGTTAAAAGACACCTGAATTCGGGCTGTGTGCACATCTCCTTCAATTTAGTGTTTTAATACTTAACAGTAGTTATATAGCACCTAAACATACAGTACTTCATATCCAAAAGGACATGGAAATCTTACTTTTTACAATATGGGACCTTTAACTTTTTTAACTTTTATTTACCCAGTCCCATAGAGATTAGAAATTGAAAACTGTATTTCCAATATGTGGCTGTACATTAGGAATATACAGCGGAACAGTCCAGTGATCTGAGACGCTGATAAACTAAAGTTGGTGGAGGCATGATGAAAGTTTGCCCAGAATGGCTTTAAAACAATACAATTGTACCAATGGCTCAGTTGATGGACAGAAATAATGATTGAGTGGTTTAAATCTGGTATCAAATCTCTACTGGGTCCAACATGTGGAGACAATGTTGATGCATTTATATACAACAAATCACCATAATCAAGAATGGTTGCAACAACCAAGCTTCACAGAAAATGAATAACTTAACTTTAGTCACAGTTTCTTAACAAGGTTTTCAAGCCAAAAACCATATGAGGTTTTGATAACAGGAGTGGGAGTAATCAGAATCATCAAATGTGAAAGCTTGGGCAGGGATGCCGAATTAAAGAAACAGTCTCGTGCAGACCATTATTATACATCTTAAAATTGTATGCATTGTTATTACATTCTTAAAGACTTTTAACCACTCATACAAATAGTAAAACCTGAAAATACAATCGAAATAGAGAACTCAACAAGCTTACCTGTTATATTGTGTCTTATGGATGATGGGCTGTTATATTTTCTCCTATGGAGGATGGGGTGTAAAGGTATAGGATTTCTGAAGCACAGCGCGTCAGTGATGTCCTTCTAAGGATCTTATCTTGTCAAAGGAAGCAGTGAGCAGTCAACGAGGATCAATAAATGGATTTTAGGAACCTGAAGCTCCACCAGGCTGAGTTTGACAGTACACACACTCCTCTCTCTTACACTCCTCTCGACTGTTATGTTTCAATCAATGGGCTCCACTGACTGCGTGTGTCTGGTCAGTGCAGTAAACCCAATGACCACAGTCAAGTTGCTGTTAGGTCTTTTCACTCAGCAACAATGATTCTCTAACAATTGTACACATCAAATGTATGTTAACAGGTCTTGGAAAATGCTACTACATATGTGGGGAAAAAAAGCCTTTTGTGTGTCCAGAGGAAGCTGTCTGGATGCTGACAAAATGGCCTCAAGTGTATCACTTGACTCAGTGTCAGTGGAAACTGTAGACCTCAAGTTCGAAAAATGAAACAAGATAGATAGATAGATAGCCTCAAAATAAACACAGAATAATAAGCATTAGCAGCTACAAGCATAACACACCCAAATCTCCAACCAAATTATCCATGGTTGAGTTGCATTGTTGGTAATCTAGGTGCCAAGTAGCAAGAAGAATGGATGTAATGCATCAATACTTGTTTTTTAACAGAACATCGTAAGTATGATAATGTTATAGGAATTTAATGCTAAAATAGCATTGGCTATTATCTATTAGATTGATATATGTGGCATAATAAAATGACCAGTAATGTGGTCTGGGCAGCCTGTAAATTGGAATTTGGCCAAGCATCTGTGCTTATGCATATTCTAGGATCTGAGTCTGATGCACAGGCCTGCTATCATCTGACTACACGAACATTAGTGATTCATAAAAATCAATTATGAAGCGACTGTAGCTACAGGTGTGTACCTTGTTTCCTCTCTTGTTACACCTCTCATATTGGCTACATTGTGTTCATGCAAATATCAGGGAACTATACACTGGTGCCTTTGAGACAGCATTGAAAGAGTTGTGGGCAGACTGTGGAGATCAGAGCCTAAAATTAGAAAAATGGCAGATATTGGGTCAGACTGAAGATTGAAATAGGTCAAACCAATGTTGAGAAACGTCTGAGTAGACGGTTATTGTTTTATAGTTTCTTACTCAGAGTCACATACAGACGGTTATTGTTTTATAGTTTATTACTCAGACAGAGACAATGAGAGAATTATTACGGCCTCCGCTGTAGATGGCGCTCGGGCCCTACTAACACTGCTTTTGGGCAAAGATGCCCGTGTTATGTTGTGTAAAACTGTGTACATCAAATTTGATGATGATCACATTGGTGCACAGAGGAGGAAACGCTGTGCAAATGCTTCAGCAGTCGTAAAGGGTTCTACAGGTATTGGGCCATATGATCAAGACAAGTCTGACAATAGTAGCCTGAGTAACAGTCCAAATCCTAACAGTCACAGCATTTAGTAAAATGCTCTAACACTAGAACTGCCACAAGTTGGTGTGGATGTGCAAGATCAGATGGCAAGTTGTGTTGACTGTTGAACTGAAAGATGCACTGCACACAGGAGAGATGGAGAGACTTATTGTCGTTCTTTTGTTAGAAAAAATGTGATAATGTAATCATTTTCACTGTGTATGTTTTACTGCACTATTACTCACTACCTACTGCTATAGAGATTGAAACGCTGCACTATAGAGATGGAGAGTGATGACGCAGTAAGTGGCCTATCGGCACAAACAAAAGGATACAGCTGCTCTTGGGCGTCAGGCTCGCGATTATAGAACCACTACAGTGTGATTTATGCTTCTGCGTTAAATCTACGCCTTGGCTACATATGTAGGTACATGGAGGCACGGACCCTACGCCGGACCCTACGACAGGACCCTACGCCGTAGCCTGACGTGCCCCTCTGAAAAAATTTAACATTTCGTAGGTGGCTTGGCCGTGGCTTGGTATAGCTGCATTTTCCCCTACTAATTTCAGGGTTCTCACTCTCCATAAACAACATGAAATCAAGGCGAGGGTTAACTTTTCCTGCTACAGATTTCCCACCGTGGTCAGAAAGCACAGGGGAGACCCTTTGTTTCTGTCACTATGCCTCTCTCTTACTCGCTCTGCCACACACTCACACACACATGCCAACCCTGCTATTTTCTTAAAGAGAGCCACGCACACACCAATGCACAGGTATAAACTTCAGGCCACTTACTTAGGCTACTGCGAAAGCTCTGCGTGGAGCCTCTGCAGAACCATAAATTACGCTTAAGTGTCTGGCGGTTCAAGTATAGCCTTATACTACTGTTCATTTTTGCCTGATCCTACTCCCTGGGAAGACTAGTAAAACACACAATTTCCTGTGAAACAAGGAAGGTAGACAGCAACTTGCTCTGTTCCCCAGTATCACCAGTGGGCGATTGAACCACAGCAATCTATAAATTACCATCTGCCTTTGTTGTACAAGACTCTGCAGATGGGAGATCTTTTCCTTTTCTTTGGGCCAGTGGTATGACAAAGAGAGGCAGCAGCATCTGCTCTGTGACAGGGATGTGTACTGTACAGAATATGCTGCAGAGAGCATCTGACATCATAGGGGAACAGTCAGTATCTCTAAATCACTTTGAGTTCTTTTATTATCAACATTTCTGAAACTAATTAAAAGGGACCCTTATCAGGCACTGGAAGCAAATTACATATTGAGTAGGGAACAAAAGTTAATCCTATTATTGTAACCAGAATATTGGCTGACTGGATCACATACAGATTACTTTGATTTGAATATGCTCTAACAGCTCATCTTCAAAAAAAAATAGAAACAAGCTGCATTCTGTCCACAAGGGAAGCCTGACATCGGACATGTTGTTCCTGTTTGACACAAAGCTGTCTGACAGCCCGCTGATTGGTTTTGTGCCCCTCATATTCTTTTCCCACTGTTTATCCCTGTATCAGGCATATTTCTCCTCAATGACTTCTTCCTGTCAGCCATTTTGTCAACACACAGGCACACTGTATATGAGGGGCCCTATTTCAAAGCTGCTTGTGTCTTGTTCAGGAAGATTAAGCTCTTTAACACCTGCAGTATGAATTATATAACAGTCCCCCAAATGGACAGTCATTTGCAAAAACATACACACACACACACATCTTGCTGGCATGGGCGCTCACACAGTGCAAATGAAGACTAATGACCCAGTATCACAGTGACGCCGCCTCTGTTAGATTTCTCTCAGTCCGTGGAGAGACCTGGGTTCAATTTATATTTGCTAACAACTCTTGGTGTTTGTTTGATCCTTCTTGGTGTGGCAGATGGGTAGAGCTGTCACAATTCCAAATGTTGCTGTATAATTAATTGTCTCAGAAATAATTGCGATTAACAATATAATTGTCTCAGTCAAACTTAAAAATATATATTCATTTATTACTTTTTTTAAACCAATCAAAGTTTGGAATGAATTCCAGGATACATCTTTTGGTTATATGGCTGTTACGTGACCCAGATAATGTAGTAACACAGGTACACAGCCTATGAAGTACTGTAAACAATGCCTCTTTATTATCATAAAACATTTTTTTCTAACTGAATCCCCCCCTTTGTCATTTTTGTTGCTATGAACGTGTAACGGCTCAAGTGTCAACAACTAGCATAGCTTTAGTTGAACAGTCTGACCATTAATTACTTATACAATTACAATTTACAAATCTAAACAAAATTAACAATTACATTAACATCAACAGTCAAGCCTCTTAAGACCTTAGCTAATGTTAGCAATTCATTGCGGTTAAACAAAGAAACCGCGATTATGTTAATTATGTAATATCTGTTAAAGGCCTACAGATGGGTGGGATTTACTGCCCAAGAGTTTTTAATGTTGAGTATAGTTTGAATTGCAGATGTCTAAACATTTCGGACTCACTTGTATTGTTTAAAATGAGACTTAGCAACACACTGTCCTCATTTACAGAATGGCTTTAGGGTTTTGGTCTTATTTTTTTCAGGATAACGCAAATATTCAATATTTTTTCTTATTAATCCCATTGAAAGATCAAAACCATCACTGAATTGATCCTACTAACAATTATTGTCTGTGTAGCTAAAATATAGATATACTGTACCTTAATTCCTCTGTGCCATAGAGCTCCATTGTTGTCCAAAAACACTGTTAAAAACACATCAATGAGCCAAACTGTTGCACTAGTCCCTTAATTACAATTAACATGTGCACTGTAGTTTATTATGAGTGAATCGCACATACACCATCTTGCTGTCAAAAACTCATTAGTTTGTAGCTTGTCCTCATGCATGTAACTCCACAAATGTGTATTAATCCACAGCTAAAAATAGTCCCCAACAAATGCGTTATCGGGGTTCTTAATGACTCATAAAGAGCCTTTGGGGGGTGACTACGCAAGACCGCAAGCATGAACCATTTGCATACAGCAAAGGCAATGTAAATAGTATCGGGACTTATAATCGTTCCCAGGATCTTTTCCTTCTGTCTGTTCCAAAGGTTGGAACTGAACTGGGGAAAAAGGTGTTTAAGTTTGCTGCTCCCTCTACCTGGAACAAGTTACAGAAATCCATGGAACTTATTGAGCTGGTCTCATTGGTCGCTTTTAAGAGGATGTTGATTGACTTGGAGGCAGCCACATCTGGCTGTAGATGTGTTTAGGGTTGTGGTTGACTTTGAGGGATTTGCTGATTCAGTTGTTTTTAGTTTTTCTGTGTATTTTGTGTTTGTACGTATGTTTGGCTATAATGCTGACACTCTGGAAAAAGAGATTTCTTTTCCTGGTTAAATAAAGGTAAAGAAATAATAAGTCTGTGTTACCTTATTTGACAGAAATCTATCCATGTGCCTGTCATTTCTGACAATGTAATAAACAAAACTGTCGATCATGCTTGAGTAGATGAAACCTCAATTAACAAAACTGCTTAAAAATAATATTAATATGTAAATACTACTAGTAAAATCATCGAGAGTCCGGAACAGCCTGACTCTGCGCGTTAAAACTCTGGAAAAAAGACTCTGGGGTTAGCGTTCCTATTCAAGTTGATGTTCTGCTTGTTCAACGGTTGTTTGGTAAACTAATATTAAGAAGTTAAATTGCTATTTTTCCTCTCAATTCTTATCATTTTGCACTGGTGATTTCCTTTGGTGCTAGCTAAAACCTCTTTGGAGGGCGCCAAAAATTCCTCTATGCAGGAAAAACCCTGATTATTAACTCCTGTTCAAGAAACTTTAAAAAGACAAAATTAAGCAATATTACACTTTAACAGAACAGAAGTACAAATACTTTGTTACTGTACTCAAGTAGATTTTTCAGATATTTTTACTTTACTATTTATTTTTGTGCTGACTTTGTACTTTTACGCCTTACATTTTAACACAAATATCGGTACTTTCTACTCCTTACATTTTACAAAATTGGCTCGTTACTTTAGTTTCAAATAATTTCAGTGGAGTTACCGTTATTTTTTTTGCGTCATCAATACCGAATTCAGTCTAATTGGATGGGAGTATACGTTGCACTTGATGCAACACTACAAGACAACTCAACAGATTCGGCAGCATTCATTCATGGCAAATCACTGTGGCTTGATGGTGGTAATGTTAGCACATAGTAGTATGGACGGTGACATGATTGAAAATGAAGAAAATGGAGATCCCAGAGATTGGTTGTCATTCGCAAGGCTACGTTTACTTTATACTTTAAGTAAATTTCCAAGCCTGTACTTTGTTACTTTTACTTGAGTAAATAAGTTAAATCAGTACTTCTCCTTTTACCAGAGTATTTTTTAACACAAGTATCTGTACTTCTACTTGAGTACGGGAAGTGAGTAATTTTGCCATCTCTGCACTTAAAGTGCTCATATTATGGTCATTTTCAGGTTCATAATTGTATTTAGAGGTTATATCAGAATAGGTTTACATTCGTCTTCAGCTCCTCTTTTCCCCCTGTGTGTTGAGCTCTCTGTTTTAGCTACAGAGTGAGGCATCACACTTCTGTACCATCTTTGTTGGGAGTCGCACATGCGCAGTAGCTAGGTAAGGACTACTAGCCAGTCAGAAGCAGAGTATGAGGGCGTGCCACGCTAGCAGCTAGGTGAGCATTATAACGTGTTACAAAGTGACGCACGTTTGTCTCTGAAGTAAAGGCTGGACTACAATAGAGCTGTTTGGAGCAGTTTGTGAACAGTGTTTTCTGTTGGGGTGGACTTTGGGCTTTTTCACTTTGTAAACCTATAACATGCACCAAAAAGATATATAACACAATAAAGGAAAGGGGAAAAGCCAAAAATCATAATATGAGCACTTTAAGGGTGTGATTTAACGTCATATTATTGGCACCTTAGTGATGCTTAAGGAGCCCGGCACAAGCACCTCGGTCCTAGCCGCATCACTGTAATGACGAAAAAGATGCTAAGGCAGTGAGCAGCTGCCAGCCATCATGTGTGTGTGAGTGTGTACGCCGGTGCGTTTGTGAAGTGTGTGTACATCTGAATGTCACCACAGAGAGTTGTCTTTAAGCAGAGAACATGAGAAAGTGAAACTAAATTGAATTTTTGGGCTGTCAACCAGCGCACTTTCAGCAGCCTGTCAAAATCTAATCACAGATGGCTTGATCAGACAGTGTATCTCACGCTGGTAAAAGGTTTTCTGCCTTCCACATATAAAATTTAGAGCTTACACCCACTGTGAAAAACTGCCTGTAGGCTTTTTGCATACAATGTGTGCATGATTGGCTTTGCCGCTGGGCCTGTGCTGTATGTTGGAGCTGTAACAAGGGTGATGGATGAAGCTTGTTACTCACAAGTGATTTGCATCATCTTTACTGTTGCCACTGCTGGCGTGGGAACCATCGTAAACCACATTTATTCTCCTTTTTCACGGTAACAGATCACTCTGTCAAAACCCATCTAAAGTTGTTTCTCCTTTCTTTCGTCTTTAGCCTCTCAGGCGTGGTGGGGAAAGAGAGAGATTGGTCTTTGACGCTACCGATACACTTTTCCCCAGCCTCCCTTTGCTCCAATCGACCCTCCTCCGCACGGTGATCCACTTTTCCTTCAGAATGTTTCCAGGCTATACATCTCCTTTTTCCCTCTTCCTCTCCCTCTACTGTATTTCACTCTCTCTCCCTCGCTCTCCCTCCCCAATGCAATGGCTTCGTGTTGCGGTGCACCTTCAGGCTGTGTGTGGGATGGTGTTGTGGGCTGGCATCTGGAAGCCTCTGATAAGAGAGTGAGTGAGCTGGTGCCATTCCTTCTGAGATGTTTTTTAATTTAAAAAAAAAAAATGTGGTCATCCAGGAAGACCATTGAGAAATGTTTTTTTGTGATGTGTCTGAAGGACCTTGTATAAAAACTACTATATAATAGACGTGGACCACAAAGTTAACGCAATGACCACATGTGCTCTCCACTAAAAAATGTCTTATAGGGTATGTCATTTTTTGCGCTTTTGTGATGATTTCCTCACATGCTGCAAAAAAACAACTCATTACATACCACCTCAAAAATTCAGCTAAAATGTCTGCAAAAAAATGCCTGTTTACACATCCAGCATACACAGAGCAACATTATCATTCAGTCGTGTTTCTTTCCACCACCACAAGTCAAATATTTACTTTCTTTTTAGCTCTGTTTTGGTCTCCACCAACTCTTTAAATCAATCAGATAGCTGCAGCTGATTCAGAACGCTGCTGCTCGCATCCTCACTAAGACCAAGAAAGTGGATCATATCACTCCAGTTCTGAAGTCTCTACACTGGCTTCCAGTGCCTCAAAGAATTGATTTCAAAATACTTTTGCTGGTTTATAAATCACTAAACGGTTTAGGGCCAAAATACATTTCTGATCTGCTACTACACTATGAACCACCTAGACTCTCAGGTCGTCTGGGTCAGGTCTGCTTGTTGTCCCCAGAGTCAGAACTAAACATGGGGAAGCAGCGTTTAGTTTTTATGCTCCACATATCTGGAACAAACTCCCAGAAAACTGCAGGTCTGCTGCAACTCTTAGTTCTTTAAAATCAAGGCTGAAGGCCTATCTTTTTGATGTTGCCTTTCTTTAAATAACTGTTTATTTCTTATACTGAAGTTGCATTGTTGACACTGTATGACAATCTATATAAGCATATTAAGAGAAATTCCTATTTTATCTGCTTTTATATATTTAACTTTTTTAACTGCTCTTCAATGTTTAATTTCTTATACTGCACTGTAACTTTTAAATCTGTTTTTTTTTTTTTTTGTAATCTGTTTTCATGTAAAGCACTTTGAATTGCCCTGTTGCTGAAATGTGCTATACAAATAAAGCTGCCTTGCCTTGCCTTTAGAAAAATATCTGACCATTTAGCTAGTCAAAATAGTTGAGCACTGTGTTTATGTGTGACGCATTTTTTGTTCTCTCGACTGCCCAAGACGAATATCTAATATAGGAGACAATAAAGGCTTATCTTATCTTAACTTAGTTTTTTGGCAACTGGCTGGTGTTTATTGAGTAGCGCATGTTGGTCTGAATTAGTATTTTTTGCTAAAAACAGCTCCTTTCTGTGGCTAGAAATTAGGTTGAGTAGGGCAGAGTTTGTGGGGTGGTGATAACTCTTTGTAAGTTTGTGACTATAGAGTGCCACCTCACCTTTCACATTAAACACTTAATTGTTTAAAAAAGTAATTAGTGCAGCTTTAACAGGGGCCTGTGTACTACATTATGTCACAGAGAGGAAGAAATACACGGCTAAACTTTATTATTATAAAGACAGAACTTTGGGTTTTGAGTGCCCTTGGAGAGTCTAGATCTTCCTGATACTGCTTCAGCTTCTGGCGACTCACGTCTAGCTGGAACATGCTTCAGGCAAAGCCTGGCCACATACTTCTTTCACTAACTTATTTTGAATAGATATTCTGAGCCACATGCTGTTGTTTATCACAGTTGAAATCTCTTTCTAATGAAAGTATCATTACTTTCCCCTCCCTAATGAAAGTATCTCCCCTGTTAAGACTTTTTCGCCAGCTTAATTTTGTGTTTGACATGGGGCTGTGGTTATTGGCTATAGGGACTAACATTATTTGTCATTCTGCAATTAATTTCAAATGTGACTCCAGGGAAAGAGTCAGACATACCTAATTGCTATAATCATATCAATGTTAGGTCTCGCATGGGAATGTGAAGATTGATCGTGGCTTTGCTAGAAGGGGTATCGGAGAAGAGGAGTGCCAGACTGGCTGGCTACATCACTTACATTCTATGGCTCCATTGACCATTTAAAGCTTTAGTGCACAACTTTTTGATTTTAATGAACATCCGTTACATTCAAGCCATTGCCAAATGAGTTGCTACAAAGCTAATTAAGACTATCAACTCCACACAACTCTCTCTGCATTTCTCAGTATGGCTATATTCAGAAGATTGTGGCGTCCGGCGACTTACCCGCACAGAAGCTCGAGTGAAAATAATGACCTCTTCTGAAGAGTGTTATGATGTATTTTTAATCCTCCGTGTCCTCCTTGGCTACTAGCAACTGCGTGGAGGAGGGGTGAGGGCACGTGCGCGATCACTGAATTCTTGTATCATGTGGACGCGCTGACAGTGTTGTTGTCATTACTTAGAATTCCTCATGGGGGAGACAGAAACTACGCACTAAAGCTTTAAATATGTCCCAAAATCCCAATGAAAATCATGAAAATCTATATTTTATAAGCTTGTCACTTGTGGAGTCAGTGGTTTTTTTCTTGTTCAATAGGTTTTTTGGCTCTGTGTCCTTAACAAATCGCAACAACTGTGATTTAATTACATAAGTATAAATAAGGTATGAATATAAAAAATATCTCCACTTGTTAAAAAGTAACTAAGTAACTTTTACTCTGAGTAAATTTTAAATTAACTACTTTTTACTTTTACTTGAGGAGATTTGTATTCTTGTACTTAAGTAAAAGTTCATCAAAGTAATCGTACTTTTACTCAAGTAGAACATTTTTGCACTCTTTCCACCTCTGACAATTATTGTTTTCCGACAGATTGTTTTTATGATCTTCTGACCACATTTGAAGGCTGCTGCATTTTACAGAGAAAGAAAAGAGACAGATGGACTGTGCTTTGTGCTGGAGCTTGTTGCAGGAAACAGTCGGCTCTTCTAGCAGTGCTTGCATTTCGTTTATTACCATCATAGTCTTTTAAAACTGTCATGTGGCAGCGATAGAGACAGTGATGTTTACTGTTTACGTTATTAGCTTGTTTAGCCTACACGTTAGCTGGTCATGCTAGTTATCGTTATTAGCTTGTTTAGCCTACACGTTAACTCTCTAATGTTTTTCAAGACGTTCAAGAGACATTAGTACTTACAACTCTTGGAAGTAGGTTAAATCTTACCTGTTAAGCACAATAGTGAAGCATTGGCGGGAGCTCTGAAACGCACTGACAGCCGTTTAAAAAAAATAAAAAATGATTTACCTTCACGTCGCACTATTAATGACATCACAATCAAATGTTACTGTTAATCCAGGGTAAAACAACTTCGTCTAGATCCTGGCCTGTTAATTACTTCGTGATATCAGATCGCGCATCACCAGTTACACGATTGGCCACCGCAGCCTGACATTAGGTTGCATTTCTCCAAAAGTTAAATCCGTCTCAGCACCCACCACTGCAGCCTTAGTCTATATCCACAACGTTCCACTTCCGGGATTGCTCCATTGCCACCAGAAATTCTGCCGGATGTCACTCTTCTCAGCCAGATGTCCGTTACCTTCCGCTTTCTTTATGTTGGAATTTTAAACTCGATTTATGAGGACTATTGTTAACTGCTCCTCAGATCTCTGTAGGGTAAATCCAGACAGATGGACTATCTGTCCATTCTGAGTTTTCTCTCGCACGATTAAAACAACCTTTGAACGTACACACGTTCCACCAAAACAAGTTCCTTCCTGAGGCTATTTTGCAGTGGCACCGTGGCTCTGCCCAGTGCTTCGCACCGCCCAAGACGATCGTGATTGGTTTAAAGAAATGCCAATAAACCAAAGCACGTTTTTCGTCCATCCAGGAATGCTGTTTGGACTAGCCAGACCCTCCTCCGCAGCGCTGTGGAGGAAGGTCCTTCATTTTCAATTCTTTCTATCTGATAGCTATTCCTGAGGAAATATGCAACAATAAAAGTTAAAGTACTAGAAAAAAAATCCCCCTTAGGTATTGTTTGTTAAAGGTTTAAATGTCATAATCCCCAAAAACAAACTGCACATAGTTTTAAGATATAACACAACTGGGTTTTAAGTAATGTAATGTAATGTAAAAGAAATGTATAGTTTATTATATTTTTCTGACCCAAGTAAGTATGGTGCAGAACTAAATAGATAAAGTAATTTATTTTACTTTTGACTTTCCTATCATTCTTAGTCAAGTCACCATAAAATGCATTATCATCTCAAAAATAACCTTCCAGGATCTGTATCCATCTGTTATCCTCAGGGCTTCTCTATTTCAGTGTTGATTCTCCTGTTAGACATGAAAGCAAACGCATCATGGAGCATACAAGAACACATAGTGAGAAAACACACACACACACACACACACACACACACACACACATGCACAATCATGGCCCTGAATATTCCACCCTTTGCTCCATCTCACGCTTGAAAGGTTCAGAATCTCTGGCCGGAAAATTCAGGTGTCAGGAGCGATGTGATGTGCAGGGCAGGGAGCCAACCAAATATTACACAAAGAAGAGGCACAAGTGAGATGCTTTGAATGGATAAAGGGCGCAAAAGCATGAGGCGTACCCAAATTATTACTTGTCAATTACCCATTTACGTCTGATATAGCGCAGAACCTGTGACTTGCCTGGGGAGGTGTGAGGGGTGTTATGTGATGGATGCCGGAGCATATCCTCCACTGCAGCTATATATGTGGCCAGCTTTGTGTGGGAGCGGTCTGAAACTGTATATCAAACTGACTCATCCCTACATATGTATCTAGTTGTATATTGTATGCAGGTTACATATCTGCAGTCACTCTTTCTGACCAAAACTAATTCATACACCCACTGGCCAAAAAACCCAGTTACACTCACTAACATCTGGCAGCTCAGAATGGGCCCACATATGAAATGGGGGTCTGAGGGTCCTACCCAGGGGTGACTCTAGGATCAGACCTTTAGGGGGGCTCAGCCCCTAATGAGAATGTGACACGGATACAGTGCCTTGCAAAAGTGTTAACCCCCCCTGCTAAATGAGTAATTTCATTAGCCGATAATCTCTGAGCTAGCTACTGAACAACAACATCAGCTAATGTTTTTTTAAAGATTATTTTTGGGGCTTTTTCTGCCTTTATTTTGATAGGACAGCTAGATGAGAAAGGGGAGAGAGAGGGGGAAGACATGCAGGAAATTGTCACAGGTCGGATTCGAACCCTTGACCTCTGCGTCGAGGGATAAACCTCTCGGTACGTGTGCACCTGCTCTACCACTGAACCAACCCGGCCACGTCAGCTAATGTTTTTTGACACTATTAACACTACGATGGAACTAAACCTGACACTTTATAAGTCACAGTAATAACAACCAATTTGACACAATGTTCTAACATTCAGCAATTTTAGTTGCTTACGTTTCAATTTGGGTTCTAATCTGCACCATGAAATTACCAACTTCTTCTCTGGGGACTACCAACGTTAAACTTCACAACCGTCTCCTGCTCTCCCTCTGACAGATTAGATAGAGACTCAGCCAAAGGCGGGAGTCTGGCACAACCATCTCTGATTGGCCAAAACTACATTTCTGTTGACCCTTTTCTTGACTGTGTTACAGGTACATAGCATTAGTGACAGCAACACAGGATATTAAAACAGTTTCAAGCCTTTTAAACCTGAAATTGCTTGAGCCCCCCTAAAAAAGGTCTAAAATTGCCATTGGTCCTCCCCCAGGAAATTTTGAGAGTCAAAGACTTCATTTGCTGCATTCTGATAGATTTTTAGGCACCAATTTATGGTGAAAACGTCTTTATTTATGTCAAGAAAAACACAAAATTCTGTAACCTTTTCCCAAGGAGCACATTTTGCTCCTAAGTTGAAAAAGATAGGAGTGATTTACATAACTGATATTACTGTTGTAGCTAATTTCTACAATAATACAATAGTGTTTTGAATACAAAACTTTATAAAGTGTAATGTTTTCTTTTTTGAAATACATTTTATTGATCAATAAATTGTCAGTGATGTTGAATATACAGTAGTGTAACGTACTGCCCCTATGGTTCGGCACTCACGTGAACGGCGGATTAATTGCAAATTTAACCATCATGGTGTGAAATACAGTTTAATTGCCACTGTTAAGTGAACGGGGCTCAGCAGAGCTCGTTTGGAATACGATCTCGTATTTTATGAAAATAATTCACCAAAACGTTCATTTCAGATCGACAAAGGTCAGTTTAAAATATTTTAATCAGCTTTTGAAAGGCGGCGAGCCAAGCCGGCCACTCCTCTTTTGCATAAAGTTGGCTGCATTCAATTTTATGCAAATGAGGAGAGGGCGACTCGACATCCCGCTTCTCGAAAGTCCCCGCGGCGCTACCAGAATGCATTGCATGGCAGCTCCCATAGAAATTAATGGGAGGCGGGGAAATGACGCTGACAATGGACGCACAGCATCAGGGCAATGTCGATAAACTGCTCGGAACTGTGGTTTTCATGTGTTGGCTACTCCCGTACGGCTTGCATCAGGTGTTAAAACCAACTGTAGCTTACCAAACCATGGAATTGGACTACTATTTAACTGGACAATGAGATGATTTAACAGGTTATGAAACCATCTCAATTTAATACCGAAAGACGGCAGCGCAGCCCGCCACGCGAACAGACAGCAGTCTGCCCTCCGGCGGAAGGAGAGCTCCATGCCCGTCAGCAGCGGCTTCTCGCCGGGAAAATTCGGTTCAGCCTGACTGCAAACGGAGATCCCATTAGCGCTATTTGGCGGAGCGTTCAGATCCAGTCAAAGCAGCACCAGCTGCATGTGTATATAACAGCTGTGGATAAAGGGGGCTGACTTTTTTGGCGCTCATGATTTTCTGTGGGCGCTGGCTAAAACCTTTTTGGGGGGTGCATTTTTTTAATCTTTTTTTGGTGTTGTAGTTTGTAGATGGTCCTTAAGCACTCGTCTTGCCGTCTCAACACCGGAACTAAACAGAGCTGAATTAGCACAACTTTTATGCATTTCTTTCACATCTACTGCAGTCAGATTCACTGTGTTCACTCTGAAGGAATCACTTCACATGGGTAGGCACTTGTCATGACATTTCGAACATGTCAAGAGGCTAAAAGGCTAAAACTTGCCCGGTTTCAGCCTCCTGGGTGCTAACGCTAGCAGGAGGATAACACGGTGTAGGCAACACCGATGTTTTCGTTTTTCTCGCTACTGACTCACTCCAAATTTGTGTGAAAAAATCGACCGGAAATCGACCGGAATTCTCCTTTTTAAGCTGAATTTGTAAAATGTACCTTACAGTAAGGCAGTTTGCTTGGAGTCAAACATTCATTGAAATGATCAGATTAATTAAAACAGAAACTTGAGTGTGACTATACTGAAATGCCAATGACCAAGAATTTCACACCATCTAGTTCTAGCTAATTGCATTACCGAGGTAGAGTAACGCCAAGTGTACAGACAACATGTGACAATCTCCAGATGGCTTGAGCTACCTACATCATTGTGGTGTGAAAATAAAATAAAACCCTCTCAAAGCCTGATTCTCCATCTGCATGATCCACATCTTAATCACTCCTCTGGCACATCTATACTGCAGAATAACCCTGACAATCCAGTGCAACGTGCTCTGCTCAGATGATTCAGCCTACCTCCACTGGCATATTTGCTGTTGAATATGAATTAAGCTCATATCAGGCTTCAGAGACTGCCAGTGCATGTTGTAATATCATCACGATGTGAAGCTTCTTCTTACTTTGCCATTAACCTTAGATTTTGCCAACTCATGTATCTTAATTTCTTATTAACCATTATTAATTCTTTATTTTTCATCCGAAGGGCGCTGGCATCCCCAAATCACTTCTCTGACCTTAACAATTTACAAAACAGTATCATGTCATTTCTGCAGGAAATTGATAAGAAGCATTAGCGACATTTAAGGAATGAGGTGCATTCAGGGACAGCCACAACAAGCAAAATATTATGCCAGGCAAAACAACAAAGATAAATAGACACAGTATAATGGGATAAAGGTTAATTAGGTCGGCAATAGTTTAAAAAAATAAAAACAATTTTATATTAACTGCTGGCCTCAAGCAGCATCAATTAATTTTATCTTGTTTTGGGCTGTGGAGATCCCCCCCCCCCCCCCCCCCTGCGCTGGCATTCATTATTGTGTGCGGGGGGGGGCTTTCATCAAATACCACGCAGGGTTGTGAAGTCTGATTCAATTAATCAGCGGGTGTGCAACAATGTGTGTTTGCAGTCGGATGTCAGAGGCATGTATGTAATTAGCACAAGACAATGGTAAACCAGAGGAATGAAGGGGTTACACAGTCTAAATATGTCTAACCTTTTCCAACATGACAGCTTGTTAAAGAGGCAGATGTGTCTTTTGATGAAAGAAAGCATCAGAGATGAACAATGAAACAAAGGGCCCTATTTTAACGATCTGAAACACAAGTATCAAATGCAAGTAGCTTTGTGGGTGGATCTCGGCACAAATCTAAAATGGGTTGGTCTGAAGTAGCTACATTACTCATAGGTGTGGTTTGGGCGTAATGTGCAATAAACCAATCAGCGCGTTATCTCACATTCCCTTTAAAAGCAGGCACACTTGTTCCATGGCAGATTGCTATTATAATGGCGGATTTGCTAGGCGCACGCTCTTAATACATCCATGGGCGCACGCCAGGAGCGGTTCACAGCCGAGGAGACAGACGTTTGCTATTGGTTTTTCTTTTTGACAAAATGTAAATAAAGAAATGTCACAAAAACATACTTTCCGATGTTTTGGGCTCACTCTCACTGAATCACGAGGTTATGAATGCATGGTGATATTTTTTCAATGTGGTCTAACATCAGACCGAGATTACCTCACTATAGACGATACAGCTCTTCTGTCTCTCCTCTCCCGTGCTGCTGCTGGGGCATTTGGGTTAAGTGGCATCGGCACATGCAGTTCAACATCACATCTCCTTAAGTCCTCTAATATTTCCTCATTTATGTCATCAACACATCCATGATTCATGGAAATGTTGTGTAAAACCAGGTCATATTTTTCCTTGTATTGTATGGTTTGCAAAAATGAGAACTGCTGGGTCCGTGAGATGAGAGAAGCAAAGTGTATGCGCGGTGTGCACACTCTACATTACGGCCAAGCATGCACCCTTAAAATAGCATCTGAATAACTAAACGCACCACTGACCCGGGAGCGCAAGTTCATTCCCTAATTTACCGACGTGAGTCTGCGGAGGGAAAGGTCCGCAGTGTGTCGGGTGTAAAATAGGAATGATACATGCGTCGGTGTACAAAGTCAATTGCGCTGGGTGCAAGATAGGGCCCAAAGTGTTCGTTAGTTCACACGTAATCCTTACATATTCCCTCTCATACCAATCAATAGGTATGACGTTGCAGAGCTGTTGACATTGCAGTCTGTGTGCAGATGTGTAAATATAGCACTAAAATGAAAAGCTGAGACAGGCAAACACAGACCTTCCTATTCTGAAATATGGAGACTCATATATCTTTGTCACTTCAAAACGAGAAGTCTTGAAAGGAAAAGTGAAAATGTCTGGTGTCATTTGTTTAAGTTGATCTCGTACAGACAATTCTGAAATTTGTTCAAGAGACGTGAAGCAAAGCTACAGCGTGAAGTGAAAGGGACAGATGCATGCCTTTGTTCTAAAAACACAGTCAGCATCAGCAATGGCTGTGACACAGCTCATGGAGGCATTAAGATATTTTAAAATCTTTAGTGCCCAATTGCCACAATTTGTTTCAAAAGTGGCACTTTTTCTCTGAGTCACAAATCAAATCTGTCAAATTTGAACACGCAGACATACACATATCAGATTCAGTGCCACTTACACTTTATAAATAATCATCAATAAATTATTGAAAAAGACACTTCATAACTCCAGAACTTGCCTGAGAATCCTCAAATATTTAAGTTTTCCTCAGTATCAAAGTTACCCAGTAAAAGCTGTGTGTATCCATTGGAACATTACAAACAGGAACTGCTAATAGCTTATTCACCATACTTCTAATGATGCCAAAATATACGTAAAAGAAAACAAGGCTTACATTGTTGCCCACTGCCTAACTCATACACTCCACCCAATTATGCACACTGTAGTTTGAAAACTTATGCTCCATTATTATGAATATTAACTCATTAATTAATGTTAACTGTTTTCATGTGGCACTATCAATAGTTGTTTGACATTACTGGGCAAAGAATGCCCCACGGACATTGTTGTTGTTAACACAAACAATCTCCTCTATCCATTGGATTGAGGGGTAGTTGTCTCGACTTCGACTGACTTTGAAAGCCCCGACTCAGACTGAGTTCTCAATTGCTGTTGTTATGATGAAGGATATCTGGGGTCTCAGACTTTAAGAACAAAATAGAAACTGCCAGGTCAAAGATCAATTTTCTTCTTCGAAAAGCCACTTTACTTCCACAAAGAATAGAACTGTGTACTTGGTTTCACTGAAATATCTTGTTAAAAAGTGCAGGCACAATTACAGAGCCCCAGTCAACCATATCATGACTCTGGAAACTGGGCTGCAGAGGCTTTAAGACTGTCAAAGACAAAGTGTATTTACCAGCAAGCTCAAGGCTGATTATAGAGTTTTCAAATGTCTTGTGGAAAACAAACTATTGTGTTTTTTTATGGTTAAACATTCTGGACGTTTTGGATCGTTCAGTTGTGTTACATTATAAATAGTCTCACATTGCCAGACCTTCCTCCCAGCGCTAAGGAGGAGGGTCTAGCTAGTGTACACAGCATTCCGTGATAGGAGAAAAACGTGCTCTGGTTAATTGGCATTTCTTTAAACCAATCACAATCGTCTTGGGCGACGCTAAGCACCGCACGGAGCAACGGCACCACTGCAAAATAGCCTCAGGAAGGAACTTGTTTTGGTGGAACGCGTACGTTCAAAATTACTTTTAGTCATGCAACAGAAAACTCAGATTGGACAGATAGTCTAGATAGCTGTCTGGATTTACCCTGCAGAGATCTGAGGAGCAGTTAACCATAGTCCTCATAAATCCACCGGAGTTTAAAATGCCAGGAAGGAAGGTAACGGACATCCGGCCAAATTGAGTGAAATAGACTACATTATAAACAGACAAAGGATGCATTTTAAATAAAGTCTGAATATAACAAATGAGAGTGCATTTTTTTTGCACTGCTGCAACTAGACTGCAACCTCGATCCCACATAGAGCTAGTATTACTATATGTTGAGGGCCATTGAAAGCTCAATAGCAGCTCAAATTAGGCTACACAAACATGCTAACGTGCTGCTGTTTAGCAGTAATGTTGAAATATACTAAAGACGTGAACTCAGTGTCCCGCAAATGTCTCTAAATACATAAACTACAATACATGAGTCTCAGCTGCTGTTGCTGTGAAGAAGATGCCAATCAGAAATCAAAGCTGTAGTAGATTCAAAATGCTTTAACAATTGCAATTGTGAACAAACCGAAATTGATCTCAATTAGGATGCTAAATGTATTTTCTGGTTTCTAGAAAGTGTAAACTTCTTCCTCTTGCCCTAGGTTGTGCACACAACGGAATGTTAAGTGCTTCCTTCTGAAAAAACACTTTCACCTTTGTAGTATACTTGTCTCCTCAAGTTTTTCCATAACCATGCTTATACCTTTTGGCTTTTGTTCTGTCGTACGGATGATTCAACTGGGACAGTTTTATATCCATTGAATCCTTGGAAGTGCTTGGTCTTTTCCATCTGCAACTGTAGATGCCTATGATTAGTCCTTCCACTTTGCAACTCTTTTGTTGAACCACAGCACATTGGTTGCACAAGAAGGATAAATGGTAGGCTAGTGGCAATGATCTTGATAATGACCTGCCTGTATACTACCCAGAAAACCTTTGGCAATAATTGCAATTTTAAATATAGTAACATCAGTTTATCTGAGCAGCCTTTCGGATGTACAGATTATCTCTCTACAAAAAACAGTATGAACAAGTTTTACCAATGTGCATAGACAGCCTATCCTTAGCCTTAGTCTGTTCAATCAGACTTATGCTACAGTATAGGCACTAGACTCATAGAAGTCTGCATCTATTTCATAGAGCCTTTTCTGAGAAGCTTTTTCTGAAAGATGCATGATGCAAGATTGTAGATTAATCATATGAAAGTAAAATAGGAGTTAGTTTGTCAGTTGAAAGCTGCATGGGGCAAGTGTATATGTGCCGGCAGCTCCAAATATCAGTGAGAGATAACTGTTCTGAGTGTCTGAGCGTCAGCACCCACAAATAACGCAACATGACATCAGTGGATTGTACGCATTGCACTCGGGTTCACCAAGCTGTCATCCTGTGACACGTTTTATCAAAGTGTAGCAGAGGAAAGAGAAAAGCAAAGAGATGTTATGCTGGGGAGTCCAGCTCTCATCCCTCATGTGTGTGTTGGAAGATTACGCCACTGAACACAGCTGCAAACAGCTCTGAGGTAGAGGCAGAGCTTAGTCAGGATGGTCTCGGGTAGGAGTACTTGGGTTGTCCTCACGGTTGCAACTTCATATTTTGATTTTGGACTAGAAGAGAAAGATGTTTGTAAAACGTAGATTGACACGTAAACAAATCATTTGGGTCTACAGCAGTGGCGTCAGCAGCCGTTTTTGCTGCACTGTTTTGAGTAGTTTAAAAAAACGGTTAGTGAGAGAACTTTACTCTCTAAGACTACATTATTTTGAACATGTGTGGAAGTATGAATGTTGTGTAAAAATGTGTGTGTAGGTCTTTTTGTGTGTGTAGCTGGATGTGTGTGGTGTAGTTGGCCTTCTGCATGACTCTTCTGCAAATATGAGCTGCAGTTATGATTGTGTAAACCGGCCTGTTGGCTGGTATTTGAAATGCGTGTGGTAGGCTAATCAGAGTTTTATGGTGGTGTTTTATCGGTAATTTTAGTAAAAGAAAATGTAAAAAAAAAAAAGAACTCTTTCGTTTGCTTGCTTAAGAGACTGTGTATGTGCGTGCATGGGAACGGCTATTGTTTGACCTATGAAATGCAATACCGCAGGCGCCATTGGTCTACAGTACAGCATGCTATTTTCACATTAATGCTTGTACTCATGGATAGAAGGTTTGTTCGTTCCAAGAGAAGAAGAAGCTATCAGAATGACCGTCCTCCCCCTCTGGGCCTACAGTTCTTATAGTACACTTGGATTTTTTTTGTCTAACAGATGGGAACACAGCTGTGCAGTCATGTTCCTGTGAAGGTTAACCTTGTACAACAAACTCATACTTGCAAAACACACCTTTGTTTTTGGCAAACTCTTTGCCATACCTGCCTGTCATTGTCTTTTTCTTACTTGCGGTAGGTTCCAAAGCATCCTCATCCCCAGATGATAAAATAGGGCAGTACACATAGGATTTATGTCAGTGTTTTTGTGATCTGCCACCTCTACGCTTTGGCAACTTAAAGGTGCCCTGCCACACAAAACCTATGTGTTTGTGTTATGTCATGAATGTGAAAAGTAACTGCTACCTCCTCTGTCAGTTCCAGCCACTGAAAAGAAATATGCAGAGAAATCAGGCCAATTACAAAAGACTGGTCAGTCTGACATGGTGTTGCCTGAGCTCATTACTATTCATGAGCTCAACCAGTTGCGCTGGGTAAAGGATGCTGATAGCCAGGCTCTCATTGGCTAGCTGTTAGCCAGTCAGAGTCAAGCAGCTTAACTCGTTGAATATTAATGGCACAAATCGAGCTGAGTCTTCCTGCAGGCTTTCTATACCACGCTAGAATGGCTTGAAAGAAGGTAACCGAGGCATTTTTTCCACAAAAAAATGTTACAGAGTCCATGGTAGAACTTCAGACATTACCACAAGTAATGAAATATGTGTGGCAGGGCACTTTTAATCTACTGAAAAAAACTTGGTTATGGTTAGAAATAGGCTGTGGTCATTGTTTAAAGCTACTACTAGGTTAAGGTTAGGGATACATTGTGGTCATGGTTTTAAAAAAGTCTGTGGCCTCTCATGTCACACGCAGTTTGTAGAAGCATGATAGTCTATATCGACGACATTTCATTTTCGGGGGGTTGTTCCGGTGCCGACAGAGGCAGCTATGTTGTGAAGCTAATCTACACATTCCCATTAACGGTATTGTGTGGTATCCTACGAAAACGTAGGAATATTACTAAAAATTACTACTCATCTGGATGGAAAAAAACTGTTGTTGGTTTTGTGGTTCTATTCTACATGAATTTACGAGATCTCGTGGGTCCTCGTGGCCGCAGCCGTACCCCAACAAATCCGGACCTGGTGGGTATTGACGGACGGCGGAGCATGGAGCCAACACGGAGCGGAGCCTGTCCGCAGACGTTCTGCATTCGGTGGAAATCCCCAGTTAGGCAGCAAAACGACAAGTTAAAATTTGAAGTTTAAAAGTAAGAATTTTGTCACAGTCGGCAGGAGAAGAAACTCCACAAAAAAAATCCACTAGGCTATTTTGACAATGGATATAAGTTTAGTTTTCCAGGTAGATAAGCATAACTGATTAAAGGCTGATAATTGGGGAATAAAAAAGAAGTTCCCGGGGAAGCTCTACAATGGACACAATGTCTTTTTTTTATTATATTTAATTTTCATCAGACAAAAAAGTGACATATAGACTAACAGAAACATACATTCACACAACCCACATTAAAAACAAAAACAACAAAAAAAATAAAAAGACAACCATTGCCAGACTTGACAGAGATACTGTAGGTACAATGTTTCAGCCAATAACGTAAAAAGAAAACAAAAGCACATGGCTCAGAATAGCAACACTTGGTGTCATGCAATTAGGACGCAAATGGGAGTAAAGGTGTCTAATAATTGGGCCCCAGGTACACTCAAATTGGTCGGAAAACAGCTGTATCCTCGGT
The DNA here is from genome assembly GCA_023566125.1 of Zingel zingel. Classification (NCBI taxonomy): domain Eukaryota; kingdom Metazoa; phylum Chordata; class Actinopteri; order Perciformes; family Percidae; genus Zingel; species Zingel zingel. Next base: position 9,914,296 of record CM042333.1, read on the forward strand.
TGTCGGCTGCGCAGCAGGATCAGCCATGTGTTTCTCGTCAGGTGCAGTCATGTTTGCTCAGTTCTTTTTAAATCTGATTAGCTTTACCAGATCTGGGAGCCCCCGAACATCAGCCACATAAATATTAGTAAACGGCAATCTTAGTGTGATCAAATGTATTAATTAGAGTTATCGTGAGCAAAGGCACATAGCTGGTCCATACACTGCCAGAAGTCCAATCCCTCACCAGTGCCCGCTGTCTCTTTGAAAAATTTTACTCATCATCAGACTGCTGGACATTTCACTTTTAACGACCTCAGGGGCCCCAAAAAAGAAGCACACATACACAATGATCCCTTCCTGGATCTCAGCCCACTCAGCGCCAGCCGTGTCCAGTGCTGCTTTGATCTTGTTCTTGGCTTGACTGGACTGCTGGATGATTGTCTGGGCGGTTGGCTACTCCGCCTGTAGTAGTATGTTTTTTAACAATGAGAATGGTGGCACATTTAACATCAAAATTCGTAGTATTTTTTTAAACTGTGGGTCTCAGAGTTCAGACAGTTAGCAAACAACAGTAGGCTGCTTATTGCATCGATTTTTGACGGCTGTAATGAAATACATTTGTATCAGTTGTAGCTAGATAGCTAACACATGCTAATGTTTCAGCTAAAGGATAAGGACTAACCCATGAGATGGGGAAAATATAACACTGTTGGGGTCTCAGTTTGGCTGGAGATGCTGGAGATGTAAACTTCCCCAAATACAATGAAGAGCAGGATAGATCAGCTAATGTGAGCCTAAACTCTCATATTTCAGGGGCCTCACACCCATGCCAATGACCAAGCTGTGAAAAGTATAGTCCTGCACAGAATTAGCAGTGTAACAACACAAAATTACTTACAAATAACTTAAGCAGTAGGCCTATGCATTAAATGCCACACATGAAATGAAAAGCCAAGTAACCTTACTGTATTTTCCACAGAGGAGATGGAGGCAGGCACAATACCTAAAGAAGCCAGAAGGTCACATTTACCAAATAGGTTGATAATGAACATCACAGTTTTATATGTCATCACTAACTGTATATAATGTGTGCTTATTGGTATTTCTGCAGCATCTGTGTCCTTTACATTGAATTGTAGATGGTGTCGCAGGCTTTGTAAAGGCCACGAGTAAATGGATGTGGACCTTAAACATCATCCGTGGTTCGCATCTCTTCCTGACTGCACTTCTTCTATCCCCGAAAGGTCACCTCTGACTGGCTTTCACAGAAGCAACCACATTACTCCCCACATACGACACACTCTTAAATGGGAAACTGTAGCGGGATTAGAAATCATACTGAAGTTTTCAACTGCTTCCAGCCAGCACTATGTGCTTTTCTGCACATTTGTATATTTTCCCCAGTTTTTTAAAATGCTTACCCACCACAATTGTCTCCTTTCAGGGGAAAGGAAGATCCAAAGAAAATAAAAAAGGCAGCTTCTATGGGTTTGCAGTTGCTGTTTCTAAATGCTGTCCATTAAAATGAAACCATGAGAGAAACTGTCCGTCATCACTGACAGCTCTCACCATGACACCTTGTGGGGATTATCTCCAGAGCGCAGAGAGGGTCAGAACAGTATGCATCAAGTCAGCAATTATTTGGATAAAATAAACACCTTTTTCCACAGTTTCACAGTATTCTGCAGAGCTGATCGAAGTCTCAAATAATGGGCTGCTCAGAAACGTCGACAGCTGTCGATTTGTGGTATGAATGAAAAATGACCATTTACATTTCTTCTGTCTTTACTTTTGACTTGATCACTTCTTTGGTCAAATTGCATTACCAGAAAGAAGAGATTTAGATTATTATGTACAGACTGCAACTTTACAGTAACGACCAGTGGTGGAAGAAGTATTCAGATCCTTTACTTACCACACTGTAGAAGTCCTGCATTGAAAATGTTACTTAAGTAAAAGTATGTAAGTATCATCAGGAAAATGTACCTTAAAGTAAAAAAAGTACTCAATGCATGTGCAAATGTGTTTAATGGTCTAATAATTTCAGCTTGACTTGTAGGCCCATACATTGTTGGGTAGTTTAGTTTATAATAAAACATCGCATTTTATAAACGACGTGTTTAGTTTGCAAAAATCTTAATTTGTAAAGTAACTAGTAAATAAAGCTGTCAGATCAATGTAGTGGAGTAAAAAGTACAATATTTCTCTCTGAGATGTAGTGGAGTAGAAGTAGAAAGTGGCATGAAAAGAAAACACGCAAGTAAAGTACAAGTACCTCAAATTTCTACTTAAGTGCAGTACTTGAGTAAATGTACATTACATTCCACCACTGGTAACAACCATCAGTACTGTAATTTGATCGTTGTAATATCTGTGCGTTGTTTGCCGTTGCTTAGTTGGCATCCCATCTGTGATTTGAGCCCTCCTTACCTTACTCTGTAAATCAGTGTTGTGATTTGAATCACCGTGTAATGAACGAAGTGCTGAGGCTACAGGACTACTCATTGTTCTGAGTTTTCATAATCCCAATAAGCTATCTAGCCAAGCTTGCTAGCATGTTGTAAAGGGGCAGAACTACTTATATATACACATAGATACCACATTGGCCGCTGCAATATTTCAATACAGCCGCCAAATTGGGTCAGACAAGCAGTTATTCCTAATGTACGTATGTCTAATGAGGCAGGATCTCTAACCACAATTAAAATCATAATTTCTCCCTGAATTGTCAACCGATTTTCAAGGGGTTTGGTTTGTTACAAATGACAGACATGTATTTTTGATACAGTATACTTGGTAAAATTAAAAATACAGGTTTTAATACCAAAATACCTTATATTGTGTAGACGCAGTAATAGTAACAGTGATAGTTCTGTAATATATTTAAAATGAACCTCCTCTACGTAATTGGTTTCAAAGATATTTTTAATTATTTTTTTTTTCTTACTGCATGTGTATGGCTACAATCATGTCATTTTGTGTATAATTTTGAAAACAAACGCTAATTTACATTTTAAGTCATACATTATGTACAAAAATAGTGTATCGGCGTGATTGTGCAGATTTGCAGTGTAATAGTTATACACATTTAATGTCCATGATGTGTACAATACACATTCATATAGATATATGTATACATAACTGTATATTTATGACATTCTGATAGACAATGTTACTGTTTTGTACAAGTGAAAAAAATGACTTGTTTATACAAGAGAGATGAACACGTCTAGCTTTAATCTCATATAAATGTTTTTAAAAAAGTTTTTCCTAAGAAGGAAATCGGGCAGGAGCTTAGCATTGTTATAGCAGCCTAGACACGGAAGTTACAAATGCTTATTTAGGTCACATGTAAAAAAAAAAAAAACATACAGTGTATTGGTAGGGTTGTACAGAGTTGCAGTGTACAATGCACATTATGATGAACAAATACTTTGTTCAATGTAGACTATAGTAAGATGTTACAGTTTTGTACAAGTGAAAATAAATGACTTAGTATAAAAAACAGTTTTGGGAAAATGACAATCACGTAGGGCTGTGTATTGGCAAGAATCTGGCGATACGATATGTATCACGATACATGGGTCATATATATATATATATATATATATATATATATATAGGGTTTTTTTTAAGTATAATTTTAGAAAAAATTATATTTAAAAAAAAGACATGATGTGCATAAAAGTCAAAGAACTTTACTTTAGGTAAACAATTCAGTACACAGAAAATCAAACTGCCAGTTTGGGATTGTGGTTCACAGGTTCTTAGTGAGCAAATTTTTATATGCTAAAGTAGGCCAAAGTTCAGCCATAGCTACATTGTTAGCTTCTAGCAAAAAGTCAGGCACTGCTAGGCACTGTTAGGCAAGGACACTAGTGGTGTGTCTCAGCATAGCCATCTAGCGGTAGGGGGTTTAAACACAACATAAACGTGAACCACTGTCTTACATGAATATTTTTGCACGTAAACAAAAAAAAAAATGTATTGCGTTTTTGAAAATCAATATAGTATTGCTAAATAAAATATCGCGATACTCAAGTGTATCGATTTTTTTCTTACACGCTTACAATCATGGCCCCTAACTACCTCGTACCTTGGATAATACTGACTTCAACAGACACATAAACACGCTAGTGCTAACTAAATTGTAGGTGGCGCAATATGCTGCTGCTATTTAGTAAAATCTTTGCAATATATAAATGAATATAATGATAGGTCTAGTGACATTTAACTTACTTAAGAAAAAAACATCTCTTTGAGCGATGACGTGGAGTGCCATCATTCATTGCCAACTTAGGCAAGTAAAGCCGGGCTTCATCATAAACTCTGTTGTTTCTTTTCAGTAGAGGAAACCAAGTGGGGGCTTAAAGCCTTGTATTCCTTAATGTTAACAATGAAATTATACTTGCCCTGTAAAACTACTGCAAACCCCATTTCGTTATACATGACATTTACACAATACTAAAAAAGTAGAAGTACTGATGAAACTCAACTGTTAGAGAACAGTCCTTGGACTGTGGATACCCAGGTTCCTCAAGCATGTGCAGGGTCTTTCCCACCGACTGGCTTAATGTCTTTGCTGCCAGGGACACTTTCATCCTATGAGAGCTGAAGTGTTAGGGCTTTCTTGTGATCGTTTTGGCAGCATGCAGACCCTTCATCTTCCTGTACATCATTTAGCTCTGATATGTAGCTCCAACTCACTATTCCAGCAGGACTGATGAAGGGACTGTATGCATGTTATATGTTCCTAGCCAGTTTCAACATGTGACATGGGTCCATCATTATAAACACTTTTTCCCCTGTAGGGCAAAGTATGTCTTGAGAGGCTCCATAGAATTCAGCTTGAGCTAGCATTAAAGCATAGCGCACATGCAGATGTTGGATAAATGTCCATCCATTGTAACACAAGGTACTTTAATACCTCTCTCATGTAGTGGCTTAAAGGTATGCTGCAACAACACCTTTTGGGTGTCTGATCAATGTCTTAATAAAGAAGTAGGCAATGGGCGTCTACCATTGGCCTCACAGTCCAACAACCAAAAACAAAAAGGCTTTACCGTCTCCAAGATCCACAAAGCCGCTTGTCATTGTTTATGTGAGTCATATGGAACCTACCTCCTGATGGCCATGTCATGTACCATGAGACACATTTGATTGAATCTTGGTGGCTCTTTATTTTTTTGTTGTTGTAACGAATCTAAAAATGATGTGTTTAAACCACGCTTGGCATCCACAGTCTGCAACTTCCTGTTTCAGTTAAAACAATAGTGCGTAAACACTGCAACACATACTGACACATCACCTGTTATATTTACTTTTGACGAGAGTGAATCCTCTAGCAGGGATTTCACTGTCTCCTTTCTCGATCCTTGATAGATAAGATAAGAAAACGTTATTGTCTATCACAAGTGACAGACATTTGTCTTTTAAATTTGAGTTGAATTTTTTTTTTCACTTTAACGGGGTCAAGGGCATACCAGTCTCGCATTTCCAGACATATCTCCAAAGCGCTGCTATGGTCTGTCATACAACAAGTTCCTGTTGTAGGACTTACTTACGTATTTGTCACCTGTTCCTTTTTTCTTTTTAGTTAGCTTCCCTTTTAGTTTTGTATTTATTTATAATAATTCTGTATGGCATTTTTGTGGTATTAAAACGCTAAATAGTGGTAGAGTACTGTCGAATGCCTAATAGTATTTGATCCCACCGTAAATGTGGCTCATTTTATGGACATTCTGTTTGTGAAAATGTCATTTCCTTCACTGTTATTTGTTAATTTATTCAGTTTTAATGATTATTGCAGAGTCTCCATGAATCATTTTCTTCTTTTCCTGCCTGCCATTTCATTCTAATTATCTCTGTATAACACACAGTCCAGATGTAGTGGCACTTCATGATATAATTACAAACTGGTATTGAGAAGGAGAGGGGTTATAGATATTTCCTCTTGGACTGTAATTATGAGTTATTGAAAAGTTAAGTCTAAACATGAAGGGGTGTTACAAGGTAGTTGACGGTAAGTAGCCCCCATGCTGCGACTAGCATCTTACACACTTATGAATAATGATGAATTATAGCACAAACATGTAGTGAACATAAAAACATTACAACCGTATCTCCCCATGGTTCTAGTAAGAACCACACAGACTAGTCAGAGTTTTACATTTTTAATAAATGTTGCTAGTGTAAAATAAAAAAAGATTGAAATTGATTTTTAGATTACAGGTGTATTAGAAATTAATGATACAGATGTCTGGGGAAATTAAAAGTTTGTTGGATGAAGCCAAGTGTGGCCATCTATTCGGAGGAGTCAGCCAGGTGTGAGGTTCTGCTAAGACGTTCATAGAGGCGTGCTGATTTCGTCAACCAAGTCTGACGAGTCTAAAACCTGCAGCTTGTGGAACATTTTTTTTTTCAAAACTGTGTTATCTTTTGCCAAAATGGTACAGAAATGATGGGGAAATAAAACAAACACAAAAGGATAAAGACATACAGAGAGATACAGAAAAAGGGAAGACAATGTCATCCATTGCTTACTGCATATACATGCATGTGCCTCACTTGATCTACTTTCCATTGCATTCATAACAGCCTATCTGTAATGACAGCTTATAAGTATTTGCGTCATTAAAATAGCTTCTTAGCTGTTTAATCCAAGGCTTCATTCAGAGAATCCTCATGTGATTTCCCACACCTTCTTTGCATTGTAAAATACATGAAGAGTGTTATAATAGAGAATATTAATGTGAAAAATCCTTAAGGACAATAAACATCAAAATTGCTTACATCAAGTAAGCAATTTTGTGCCATGGACTCTCTTTTATCTGACCTGTATCAATAGTGGTAGTACTACTACTTCTACTACTACCACTACCACACACACACACACACACACACACACACACACACACACACACACACACACACAAACATCTGCAGCTGTGTTTATGTTTTATAGGAGGGATGAGTGAATATTTCTCTGGATGTGAGGATTATCTTTATCTATTTTGATGTTTGGAATTGTATTGTTGTATTTTAATGAACTTAGACATCAAACACTAAAATCATCATGCAGCTCAAGGCAACCAAATTTTGTTTGACGTAGGCAACAAAATGGTAATCCTGTATCTCAGCTGATCATTTTCTCAAATTCAGACTGATCCTTGTTTTCTTTGTTTTTTGTAGGTCCCCTTTGTATGAACTAACATGGACAAAGTGGTCATCAGTCTCCTGCTTCTGGGAACCGCAGTTACGATGGTCCATGCATGTCCCAAATACTGTGTCTGCCAGAACCTCTCTGAGTCTCTGGGGACTCTGTGCCCCTCCAAAGGCCTGCTCTTCGTCCCACTGGACATCGACCGGCGAACTGTGGAGCTCCGGCTGGGTGGCAACTTCATCCTGAAGGTCACCACTCAGGACTTTGCCAACATGTCAGGTCTGGTTGATCTCACCTTGTCCCGCAACACCATCAGCACTATCCAGCCTTTCTCTTTCATCGACCTGGAGACCCTGAGATCCCTGCACCTTGACAGTAACCGGTTGACTGAGCTGGGACCGGATGACCTCCGAGGGCTGGTCAACCTGCAGCACCTGATCCTCAACAACAATCAGCTGAGTCAGATCTCCAACACAGCCTTTGACGATGTGTTAGTGACACTGGAGGATCTGGATTTGTCGTATAACAACTTGCGCAGTGTGCCTTGGGAAGCCATCCGCAAGATGGTCAACCTCCATCAGATGAGTCTGGATCATAACCTCATCTCCTTCATTTCCGAGGGGACTTTCATAGATCTAGATAAACTGGCCCGCTTGGACCTCACCTCCAACCGTCTCCAGAAGCTCCCTCCGGACCCCATCTTTGCGCGCTCGCAGAGCAATGTAGTGATGAGCACTCCTTATGCACCTCCACTTTCTCTAAGCTTTGGTGGAAACCCATTGCACTGCAACTGTGAAGTGCTTTGGCTTCGAAGGCTGGAGCGGGAGGATGATATGGAAACCTGTGCCTCTCCTTCTAGTCTAAAGGGGCGCTACTTTTGGTCTGTTCGTGAGGAAGAATTTGTTTGTGAGCCCCCTCTGATCACACAGCATACACACAAGTTACTAGTGCTGGAAGGTCAAACGGCTAGCCTACGCTGCAAAGCAGTCGGGGATCCAATGCCAACTGTGCATTGGGTTGCTCCTGATGACCGTTTGATCAGCAACTCCTCCCGAGCAACGGTATACGAAAATGGCACCCTGGACATTACGATCACCACATCCAAGGATTATGGGATCTTTACTTGCATAGCTGCCAATGCTGCTGGGGAATCTACAGCCTCTATTGAACTGTCAATCATTCAACTCCCCCATCTGAGTAATGGTACAAACCGTACCACACAGTCCAAGTCGGGGCTTTCGGACATAACTAGCTCTACCAAGACCAGTAAAGGGGAGCCTAAACCTCTACCAGAGAAGGCGGTGTCTGTATCAGAAGTGACTGCCATCTCTGTTCTGGTCAAGTGGACTGTTAGCAAATCAACTCCAAAGGTCAAAATGTACCAGCTTCAGTACAATTGTTCTGAAGATGAAGTCCTCATTTACAGGTAAGTAGGATGAATGAAACTCAATTATATCCAAGTAAGAGCTGAGACCTTTCTGGTCAAAGTGGTAAATTAGGCCAGAGGTATAATCTTTAACTTCAGGACACTAGCTGCTCAGCTTCTTCAGTCAATTGCTAATTGTTTGCTGGCTAAGTACTTGAGACAGTCAATTTCTTTGAAGTGTTACTCGGCGATCAGCATTCATTTTTCTTAATCCTTCTTGAGATTTTTCTTTTTTCTTTCACATTGACAATTTCTTTCCCCAATAAAATGAACAGTGAGTGCACATTTTTAAGAATAGTGAAACCCAAAGTGAAATCCTTGCCCTGAACCATTAATTAGAAATCCAAGAAGAAAAAGGATTACAGACCCTCGTTTTAGTGTATCCTTTCTAAGCTGCTCAAATCCATAAGGTTTAATCTTGGGGACTGCAGCTGGAGCTCTATTGGCTCTGTGAAATCAATTTCCTATGTCAGATGAGACAGTGAAAATAGTGACATTCAACCAAGATAATTGAGCTGGAAATATAGAAAAGAACCTCGCCATTTACCATTAAATGCATTTTGGGGAAGGCCAAATATGTTGTTCTTTGCTGAGAGAACAAACAAATATAATTGTTACAAGAGTCTGAATATGAATCATATGTATCTACAGTGGGGCAAAAAAGTATTTAGTCAGCCACCAATTGTGCAAGTTCTCCCACTTAAAAAGATGAGAGAGGCCTGTAATTTTCATCATAGGTACACTTCAACTATGATAGACAAAATGAGAAAAAAAATCCAGAAAATCACATTGTAGGATTTTTAATGAATTTATTGGTAAATTATGGTTGCAAATAAGTCTTTGGTCAATAACAAAAGTTCATCTCAATACTTTGTTATATACCATTTGTTGGCAATGACAGAGGTCAAATGTTTTCTGTAAGTCTTCACAAGGTTTTCACACACTGTTGCTGGTATTTTGGCCCATTCCTCCATGCAGATCTCCTCTAGAACAGTGATGTTTTGGGGCTGTCACTGGGCAACACGGACTTTCAACTCCCTCCAAAGATTTTCTATGGGCTTGAGATCTGGAGACTGGCTAGGCCACTCCAGGACCTTGAAATGCTTCTTACGAAGCCACTCCTTCGTTGCCCGGGCGGTGTGTTTGGGATCATTGTCATGCTGAAAGACCCAGCCACGTTTCATCTTCAATGCCCTTGCTACTCAAAATCTCACGATACATGGCCCCATTCATTCTTTCCTTTACACGGATCAGTCATCCTGGTCCCTTTGCAGAAAAACAGCCCCAAAGCATGATGTTTCCACCCCCATGCTTCACAATAGTTATGGTGTTCTTTGGATGCAACTCAGCATTCTTTCTCCTCCAAACACGACGAGTTGAGTTTTTACCAAAAAGTTCTATTTTGGTTTCATCTGACCATATGACATTCTCCCAATCCTCTTCTGGATCATCCAAATGCTCTCTATCAAACCTCAGATGGGCCTGGACATGTACTGGCTTAAGCAGGGGGACACGTCTGGCACTGCAGGATTTGAGTCCCTGGCGGCGTAGTGTGTTACTGATGGTAGCCTATGTTACTTTGGTCCCAGCTCTCTGCAGGTCATTCACTAGGTCCCCCCGTGTGGTTCTGGGATTTTTGCTCACTGTTTTTGTGATCATTTTGACCCCACGGGGTGAGATCTTGCGTGGAGCCCCGGATCGAGGGAGATTATCAGTGGTCTTGTATGTCTTCCATTTTCTTATAATTGCTCCCACAGTTGGTTTCTTCACACCAAGCTGCTTACCTATTGCAGGTTCAGTCTTCCCAGCCTGGGAATTTTGTTTCTGGTGTCCTTTGACAGCTCTTTGGTCTTGGCCATAGTGGAGTTTGGAGTGTGACTGTTTGAGGTTGTGGACAGGTGTCTTTTATACTGATAACAAGTTCAAACAGGTGCCATTAATACAGGTAACGAGTGGAGGACAGAGGAGCCTTTTAAAGAAGAAGTTACAGGTCTGTGAGAGCCAGAAATCTTGCTTGTTTGTAGGTGACCAAATACTTATTTTACCAAGGAATTTACCAATAAATTCATTAAAAATCCTACAATGTGATTATCTGGATTTTTTTTCTCATTTTGTCTCTCATCGTTGAAGTGTACCTATGATGCAAATTACAGGCCTCTCTCATCTTTTTAAGTGGGAGAACTTGCACAATTGATGGCTGACTAAATACTTTTTTGCCCCACTGTATATGATTCACATCTGATAACTCTTAGACATTTTCCCGTCTTTGACAATGACTACCCTTAGTATGCTATAAATGGTATTTAATGCATCAGAATAGCGTGGAAATTGGCCTGTTGTGGATAGCAGTTACAGCAATTTTGTGCAAGCTTCATGCTTCCTCCAACACTGACAATTGATGGTGAATCCCTTTAGCAATAACTCATCCAATATCTTATTCTGTGCCAAGGCCCTACACAATTTACCTGTACTGTGCATTCCAGCAAGAGCGGTTTAATGAAAGATAATTGACAGAATGAGAGAAGTCTGATTATTAGCTGAAAATATAACATTAGTACTGTACACAATATTGAAGAAAGATATTACTTTGTTCAAACACTGTCAATGCAACTCACCATCCCTGTGAATTCAATAAGGTGTTTATCTGATTTCCTTGTTTGCACACAGCTCGCTGTACCAGATTGCCATGCCATAAAAAAAGACCAATATGAATTTTCAGTATTTTTTTTTCCTGGTGATTTTTCCTTTGGTTCACACAATATGTTATTTATATACATTAGGAGAAAATGCTCAAAAGCAATAGATTCATGAACTCTTATGTAATAATTGCTGTGCAGCCCTTTTGCATTTCAAAAGACAAATTAGGAGCTGAAAGGAAACGATAACTGCACAGATAGGCCAACTACTGTTTTTTAAATTATTTTGTGACTTCATTTCTCGCACAAGAATACCTACTTCTCTCCTCTGGTTGGCTGACAGTTTCCCAGGGCACTACTCCAGCAATGGCATGATTAAAAATCAATCAGAGCAACATGGGGGAGGAGAAATATGCATGAGTTCTGTCAAACATGTGAGCCAACGCAGCTTCTTCCTAGTTATGGAAAAAGGCAATTATGAATAATGGACTGCAGCCCCACTGGTGTCTGGGCTCTGTGGTGAAGGCGATTCAGAGGGTTCAAAGATATGGATGAATATACTATGAGAAAACAGCAAGCCAACAATGGATTGATGACTGAGAAATCTATTTGTAGATAACTACACATATGGTAAAGAGTCTTCAAGGGCCATTGTCTACCCACAGTTATAGTATTCAGCAGCACTTGATTGCTACTCCATGTTTTATAGCAGCAGCTATCAGAGATACCTGTATCAGAGGAGCTCAGGTACCCATTCACGTTTGCTGCATGCCGTTCCCCTTCTCTCTCCCTTTTCACATGTTCAGCTGTCCTATATAATAAAGGGCTAAAATGCCCAAAAAATAATATTAAAAAAGTGGATATTGATACAATTACTTTATCATACAAGACATAGTGATCTTAACATTGTTGTTGCTTAGGCTGGGTCTCTTGTTTTAAGAAGTTGTGGTCAAGTTTGCAGTCCTACTACTACCACTTAACAAACGCTGAATGTTCAACCATTTATTTATTAGCTTTAGCTTCCTATTTCAACTTCTATTATCTTCCCTGCCTGGCAATTGCAGGTATCCCTGGTTGGGAATCACTGATATACAGTATTTAGTGGATTACTGTTCAGTAAAGATTTTCTAAAATGATAGCATGTCCAATCAAAGGATAAGTGATGCATACACAACCCTCTTGCAAGAAAAGAATGTTTGTACTGGACTAGGCTTGTGCCAATTGGCCATCAGATTGTATATCGACGATTGAAGGGATGATTGTTTTTGTCCTAGACTGATATTAAAGCAAACTTACTATCAGATCTAAAATGTTATGAAAAATAATGTCTAGAACCTGGTGGAGTAGCAATTACGCCCACTAAGCCCCATTAATCAGAACAAGTGATGAGTGAATTTGAAATCCTTAATGTTATTTACAAAACAGTTTGCAGTTTTTTTTCCATATATCTGACACCTTCTTTCGGACAGTCACCCAGGCTCCCTGGCATCCCAGCTGCTGCCAGGGGATGGGAGCTACATTAGCTCAGCCCGCACTGACTACTGGCAGCTAAGTTACAGCAGCCATCGTTAACAATCAACATTCCCTGGTTCAGAGCCTCGTCGTCAACACTGCAAATAAACTACAGTTATTACATGTAAAATTATCACTATAGGAGGCATAGGAATAGCTAAACATTTGACACGCCGGTCAACAGAGAGCAGGAGCGTAAGGGGAAAGCCATTGTTAACTGCTAAGTTAAAGTAGCTAACAAAGCAAAATAGTGTGTAAACAACTGTGGGCAAAAGTCGCTAAAAGAAGGAGAGAGCTATAAGTGCTTGAGTGAACTAATGTAGGTTTAAATGTAAAGCAGCTTAACCACGGTTGGACAATTTGAAAATCTAAGCGATCGCCCAAGCCTATACTGGACAATTCTGAAAAAAACAAGAATACGTTCAACGCTAACATTTTGAAAAAATATCTGCATTTTGCAACTACAATATGGTTAGGGAAATTTTTCAATTATGTGACAGGACAAAAGTTGGATGTGCTACACACTGATCCACCACACATTATTCCTGCTGTGGCACTGAACATTGGCAATGGACAAAAATCAATATTATCAAATTTGTCCAATATGTACGTAATGGGGTGTGTATACAGTATTTATGCAAGCGGTTGACTTAAGCTTAACCTATTCTGCTAGCAGTACATTCTGCTTGCAGTTAATGATGTCCAAATTAAGCTTCATGGATTAGTTGTATTTGTTGACCCAACTAGACGGCACTCTTGGTTTAATGAAAAATGCTCAAGGAATGGCAATTCAGAGTGCTTTTTATATAAAGGAAATATTATCAGAAGGTATTTAAATGTTACATGTATCATGGTATCATATGACAGCTCCAGTGTTGTGCACGTGTATGTCTCTGCAGTATACGTCGACGGATTACTTTGTTGGATGAAAGGTTCTATCACTGGCTGTCTACACAACGCAAAGGTTCTTACAGCATTTCATTGATTGGCGATACATCTCCGAGAAATTAATCTACTGCAGATTTTATTTCAGTCTCAAGCAATGCGGCTTAGTTAATTAGTCATATTTAAACATCTGGAATAATAACAGAGTAATTTGCAACAACTGAATGCTTGTTAAATGGATTGTACAAGAAATTACATTCAGCCAAAACAATATTTAAAAAGTGACCATTGAATACTTATCTCATTGCTATAGCTTCATGCATATCAAATGGGATGTACAGGGACCAATGAAGTCATCTTTCTGGATTACTTTGTGCATATAAATAGCTACTTAGCATGCTTCATGTTGGCAATTTCTTTGATCTGCCCTAGCATAACAGACTAAGCCAGTGTTGCTTCTAACACAGTTCTCGACCATTGTCTTGAACTCCCATAGTAAGAGGTCTGTATTCTTAATGCTGTATCTTTCTGTCTTTTGTCAGGATGATTCCAATGACTAACAGAGCCTTTATAGTCACAAATCTTGTCCCAGGGATGCAGTATGACCTGTGTGTCTTGGCCATCTGGGATGACACTGCCACCACCCTTACTGCCACCAACATTGTCGGCTGTGTCCAGTTCATTACCACGGAGGACTACCCGCAGTGCCAGTCTCTCCACAGTGGCTTCCTGGGTGGCACCATGATTCTGGTCATCGGTGGCATTATTGTGGCCACGCTGCTGGTGTTCATCATCATCCTCATGGTGCGGTATAAGGTGACCAGTGGCACCCAGACTAATAAATTACCCACTGTGAGCAACACGTACTCACAGACCAATGGCGGGTTGAACAGGTTCAACGGTGCCCCGCCACAGGTCAAATCCACAGTAGTGGTCATGAGTGAGGAAATGGTAGAGTTCAAGTGTGGATCCCTCCAGAGCAGTCTCTCTTCATCATCATCCTCTTCTAACTCATTAGACAGCCAAACAGGAAGGGGGGCTGGCGACCGCTACAGCATGCAAGGCAGCGAATGCAGCACCCTGCCCAGCAGCAAGTTCAGGAGGCACAGGCATGGCCCCAAAGCACGGCCAAACCTGGACCACCTTTTAGGGGCCTTCACGTCACTGGAGCTGCGAGGGGTAGCGAGGGACCACCATGGGGCTTTGCCCCCCCCCACCACATCCAATGCTGTGATGACGGTGGCTATGTTACCCCCGTCCGATAAAGAACCCCTGCTCGGGCGGGCCGAGTCCACCACCATGCTGGGACGTCTATTAGGGGTGCCCCAGCAGGGTAAGCCCAAGAGGAGTCACTCGTTTGACATGGGTCATGTGGGGGCTGCACAGTGTCGCAGCAGCTACCCTCGCAGGATCA
The DNA here is from genome assembly GCA_023566125.1 of Zingel zingel. Lineage (NCBI taxonomy): Eukaryota > Metazoa > Chordata > Actinopteri > Perciformes > Percidae > Zingel > Zingel zingel. The sequence continues at coordinate 9,929,313 of CM042333.1, forward strand.
GTAACATCTGGACTAAGCGCAGTCTGTCTGTTAATGGAATGCTGCTGCAGTATGATGACAGTGAGGACGAGAAGCCCACTTTTGAGAGCTCTGAGTGGGTGATGGAAAGCACAGTTTGAGTGGGTTGAACTGTGAGGTCCATGGCCAAAAATCTATATCAGGAACTAAAGGAACATGACATGAGTGTAGAGGCAGAGGGAATCTAATTTTGGGTATTGCATGAATTTCATCCATGTGAATACTGTCTAAGTAATTATTTGAAAAAAGACACTCAAATTGATAGATTCCTGGCCATCATCTCAAATATCTGACAGTATCTAACTGTATTTGAAATATTGTTCCATTCTCAAAACAACACCGGATCTTGTATTTTGCAAAGGGAATAATTTCCCCATCTACAGGGCACATGAGAGTGTCTCCGAGAGAAGGAGGGAAAAGAAAGATGAGAAATTCAAAGTGGATACACCTCTCTATCAAAAGAACTGAATGCCAAGATGATTTGCCTCGGCTGTGGTGAACTGGATGTGCATCACAATGTCTTGGACCCTCAGCATGAAATGGGACTACTGTAACAGTAGAGAGAAGGACCAGAAGCCAAGAGCGAATAGAAAATTAAAACAAAGTCATTTTTATTTTCATCTGGGTTTTTCTATCATTTTTACTATTTATTATTTGAGGTGATTCATCAACAGGCAGAGGCACAGCTCTTTAGGGGAGTTTAATGAAGGAATAATATACACACACACAAGCTTTCCCTTCACATACAGCCATTTCACATCACTTTCAGTCAAACTTTAAACAATCACAAACTGAAAATTCCAATCACAAATTAAAAACTTATTTTCAAAAGTATGATATTATGCTCTAGATATGAGTAACACTGGACCTCAGGTGTTGTATTATATGAGGTTATTTGAGGATTGCAAACAGCTCAAAACATAAAGTTCTTCACTTGTTTTCAAATGCTTCAAAGCATTATTTAGTCTGCAGCCAATCAAATTGAGTATGTTTGCAGCTCAGGTTGAATTCCTGCTGTTACAAAATGTCTTTTTGAATGCTTTGATATGCTCCCCATTGGCTAATGCTGGTGACAGTGGTCCCTGTAGGCTCAAAGGCCATTGATGTAAACAGAGTGTTTGCCTCAGGATACAGTATCAGATGCTATTAGCACATATTACAGTCGCCAGATGGGAATAGTCTTTGAAATCCATCAAGCCCACTTAATCATTTGCTTAACCCCACAGCAGGATGTTTTACTCAACTCTAATTCCCTTTAGGTAACGCAAACAGGAGAATACGACAATTATTTATTTAGCCAGGTTAAATGGCGGAATGAGTCCAAATGGACTTTTATTAGCTTGATAAAGGTCATTATGCTGCTCAGGAGAGGATGCTAAGTGGAGAAAATGGAAGAAAGATAACTTGTTAAGAGCCAAACAGCTGAAACGCCGGGAAATCTATATTACCAGGTTGCATGATACAGAACCTTTGTTGGTTAATGTATTATTTCAATTGATTTATTAAAGGAACCATCCATTTTGTATTGTCTTTAATACGGAGCTGTACATTGCAGTAAGATACTTTGAATTAGTGGCTATCCGGATTACTGCCTACGATCAACCAAGACATCCCTACACATTTTGATGCCTTTCTCAATATCTTGTGGATTTCTGCTTCATTTCAAGATGTGGGGTGGTCATCTTTTTTTATTGTTTTCATCCCTAGGTGTACCGTTCTGTATATTGGCATTTCTTTGTACAATAACTGGGTAAGAATGTAAATGGGGTGGAGGGGGAGGGGGGGGGGGGGGTTAAATTGTGCAGTAGTACTTTTATTTTTATGTGAAGCAAACAGTGGAAAGGTGCTTTACTGTGGTGTACCAACTTGGTCATTGTTAGTTGGCAAGCTGAAATCGGATTTAACATGATACTACATGTAAAATGCTGGCTGCTTTTGAAGGGTCAGTTCACCCAAAAAACAACAAAAATGCATATTTTGTGACTTACCTCTAGTGGTATCTAGCCATGAAAGTACTCTTGGTTTTTATTTGCTCATGTTTAAAGATATCCTTCGATGAGATGTCTAGCTCTAACACAGTTGGGGTGTGCAATATGACAATATATACTGTGAGACAATATTGCCAATTGTCAGAGATGTATACCACAGTAGATATCTTGGAGGATAATTCAGTTTTATGTTAATAATTGAATATTGACTTATGGAGCAATTTGTTTAAGGAAATTCTTCTGGAATTCAACAACTTTTTATAAACCTAACTCTAAAAACTATGTCACTATTGTCCCAGTATATAAGTGCCAAATTACACATTATTTCCAGAATTTTTGAGTATTTTCTGACAGAAACTTGCTTTGCCGGTACAAACTAAATTCCTTTGTATCGGGAAGAGACAGAAATTTCAAAGGTGGATATCTCAAAACCTGGATAAATAAAACCAAACTTTCTGCATGAATAGATACCGCTAGAGATAAATGAGAAATGTTTTTGTCATGTGGGTGAACTGACCCTTTAACCAGTTCGCTCTACCTGTGACATCATGTAACGTCCTCTTCCACTCTGCTAACTGAGAATACAATTTAAGTGTGTACTTGACTCAACATAGTCCTGACTCTCATCTGAGGTTCTAGGACAAAAACAAGAAAAAAAGCTGTTTCTGTGTGAAAACATTTTGCTACAAAAGAATATAAAATATTGATTAATTCCTATGAACCAAACTGGCTCTTCTGCGTTTTCTTTCATGCAACATATCACATAATTATTTCATGTGCCTTGGATTACATTACTAATCACATCTTTGGCCCTAATCCTTTAGAGCCTAAAGTGTTACCTAAACTGTTCCTACACTGACATTACAAAGTAGCTAATGGAGTGCCCTTTCTTTCTTGCTGTCTTTGTTTACAGGGGATGAGCCAAGGGTTTTCCTCCTGAGGTCCAGCTGCTGTAATCAGGCCAGTCGCTGCTGACTCAACCTCAGCGCTGCCCTTATTACAAATCACCGGTACATGCAGCTCCTGGCCAGAGTCCATAATAAGACCTTAATTCATATAATCTGCCAGGAAAGGTGTTTACGGCAGCACAGAGTAAATATAATCTTCACGAGGGCCAAGGGTTGCATTATAACACAGCGATATGCACCTGCTGAAGGCTTAGGAGGAACATGACTACATGTAGGATTGGGCATCAAGAACCGGTTGCAACTTGGAATCGTTTGGAAATGTTTTGTTTTGAATCCGATCGCCGGTTCCAAATTTAACATGCGCAAGTTGGGGTTTTCGTAGCAGCCACCGTATTTCCTGGCTTGTTGTGTTGCTGCCATGGAGCACAGTAAGCGGCATTCTAGTGTGGCTTTAATAAACATTAAAAAGGCCCGGTAAAACAGGAAACCACCATTAAATCAAAATACAATTTTCCTTTTATCTGTGAAATAAGCATGTGACCCAGGTTGTGTCTAGATGATAATCCTAGATTTACAAAAACTATCGCGAGACTAGCTGCACCGTGACCTATCCATGACCTTGACCATTCAAAGTCAATGCCTAACCCATCTAACCTTAACCATCTAACCTTAACCATCTATGGTTAATGCCTAGGTTGTGTTTATCGACAATGTTTTAATTTCCGGGATTGTTCAGATGCCCCAAGAAATTCCCTCATTTTCGGCAACGATGGTAAATTGGGTAAATAGGGTAAATCGAGGCAGCTAGCTAGACTATCTGTCCAATCTGAGTTTTCTGTTGCAGGACTAAAGAAACTTTTGAACGTACACATCTTCCACCAAAACAAGTTCCTTCCCGAGACTATTTTGCAGAGGCACCGTCATTGTGTCCGGGGCTTAGCTCTGGTTTATTGGCATTTCTTTAAGCCAATTACAATCGCCTTGGGCGGCACTAAGCTCCACATGGAGCAACGGTGCCTCTGCAAAATAGTCTCTGGAAGGAACTTGTTTGGTGGAACGTGTACGTTCAAAAGTTGTTTTAGTCGTGCGACAGAAAACTCAGATTGGACACATAGTCTAGATAGCTGTCTGGATTCACCCTGCAGAGATCTGAGGAGCAGTTAACCATAGTCTTCATAAATCCACCGGAGTTTAAAATGCCAACACAAAGGAAGCCCATGGCAATGGATATCTGGTCTAAATGAGTGAAATCCGAGAGAATTTCCATCGGCAACGGAGGAATCCCAGAAGTGGAACGTCGAGGATATAGACTAATGCGAGACTAATGCATAGGCATCATGAGAAATCAGACATTATTTCAGTAACAGACAATAAGTATTGATTGCTGCTTCAGTCGTATTAAAGAAAAAAGGTAAAGTTGTGTGGGTTAAAACAGGGCATTGACCATCTCTCACTCACTGTTTCAACCTGGGTTTAGTGTCTCTCCTTGTGTTTGTCTGATGAAACAATGCTGCAAACTTTCTGCCTGCCTTTCCCAGACTTTACAGCACATTTCAGATGCACTGTTGTCTACAGAAATGATTGGTCTGTGGTGATAAATCTGGTGTAGAGGTTATTTGTATACACTTCCATCCCTCTTCCCAGATTTTGCACCTCTGAACAGCAAATACTTAAATACATATTACATGAGACCATTTTGCATTGCCACTTTTCTTCTATTTTACTAGCACAAATATCAGTGTGATATAACTGCAATTTGAGTATGTGGAACCTAAGAAAGGTTTCATGTCAACAGTCATGCTAGCCACTGGTGGCTACTTAGGCACAGCAGTGCGTTGAGCTAAATCATAACAGAAGAACAGAGAATTAGCCCTTTTTGGATGCTCAGAGGACTCTTTAAGCCTCCTTCTACACTGTCAAACTTCATTGATGGGCATGGTTCTGGCAAAAAAACTAATTCTTAAGGACTGGAAAATATCAAATCCATCATGTTTTAGAAACTGGCTACATGAACTTGTTTCAGTGATCCACATGGAGAAACTGGATTCAGTATTCAAAACATCAGCATAAATGGGAAGAATCCTGGGGCCCGCTTTTGCAATATCTGGACCCAATTTTATTCTACTTTTATTTATGCATTATGCACTGTTTTTGTCTATGCCTGTCTTGGTTTGGTTTTTGTATGCATACTACTGGACTACTTTGGGTTTTGGTTTCCCTGGCTTGGGGTTAAGATGAATTGGACATACTTGTACCTCTCCCCCCCCCCCCCCCAGACGCTTATTTCTATGTGCCTGTCACAAAGCAATCCCTCCTCTCGGCTCTCTTTCTCTCTCTCTCTCTCCGATAGAAAGAGACAGGATGAGTGGGGAAAACTGTGGTAATTGTAGCCTATGTGTGTGTGTGTGTGTGTGTGTGTGTGTGTGTGTGTGTGTATACGTGTGCTTGTGATTATGCATGTTTGTTTCGATTGTATTTTGGGTGTTGGTTTTTATTTTATATTTTCTTGTGTTGATTTTTATTTTATTTTTTCTTATGTTGTCAAAAAACTTAAATTAAAAAGAATCTTTAAAAAAAAAATGATCATAACAGAAGTTATCTCAGGACAGGACACATTGCAGTCAGATAGAGTATAGGTCCAGACCACACTATAAATAACAACAACAACAAAATTCCCCTGAGGAGCAATTGCACTTATTGCGGCGGCAGCGAAGAACAAACCTTGAAACAGAACTTGGCTCTAGGTGGGCGTTTAACAAGAATAATAACAGTAGTAGCATCATCATGTTTCAGCATGATGAAATGCTGATATTCAACAGGTATCGTGTACCATATTCACCATTTAGTTCAGCATGCTAACATGTGTTAATTACCAGAGGCGGCCGATTTTGATGGGGCTTCAGCCCCGAATGTAAAGTGGTTCAACTTAGAAATTGCAACTAACTACTCAGCTCTATTAACCTAGCATTACAGTGCTTAGCCTACATGTGTTGGGGATGAATCTAATGTGGTGGTGTTTCTGGTTGTTACATGCTACAATGTGTAAAGGGGAATCTAACTTCATGGGAGTGAATATGTTTTGGGTATAAGGTGAAAGAAAAGGACAACATAAGTTGAAATACTCCTCCACGACTCCACTAACAAATCACAGAGAACACAGATGGGATGAGTTATATTTTGAATGTGTACAACATTTTGAACATGAGCAGAAATCTTGCTCAAACACATCTGCAATATTACAATCCAGGGGTTTATTAATTCATTAAAATGAATTAATGTATCATTGAGGTGATTATTGTCATATGCACATTTAAGGAGGTTATTTCCCCAACAAAAGACACAAAAGAGGGAAGAGTAAATGATGCCTAGGCTACATGTGTGCTGACTCAGATATAATTAGAAAAGTCAATCCAAAGAAGAATAAAAAGATGAACGCAATACAGAATGCCTGAGAGCCTTATTGCAATATATTCCATTATTTTTTATATTTTGAATTGTCCCCTATGTTTCCCTTTACATAATTATATTTCCAACATAAATTGATTCAGAAAAAGGTAGAAATAGGTGCATACAAATTCACCTGAATGCAGGAAATGAAGTGTTTAATGTTCAAAATGTTCCCCGCATCGTAAGTCACCACACAGATCTGGAAACAAAACCTAGGCCTTTGGGTTGCCAGACCAGTTATGATTAGGCCAAATGTTGGTGCCATCTAAATAACATCTACAAACTGGGCAGCTAAAATGAACATACACTGGTTATTAACAATCTGGGCAAGCCAAAATACTGTTTTGCATTGCATTCAGTTTATTTAAAAGGGTCCGGGCTAAGCCCCGAACCTCCTCAAGTCCTAGAAACGCCCCTGTTAATTACTAAAGACAAAGTACGGATGAGTCAGATTTGCAGGTATTTGATCGTAAATCAAAGTTTGAAATCTGACGTGGTAATGGTGCTAGAGGGAAGGTGAAGGGATCACCAATGTCAGAAGGATTTATCCTCAAGTGACTGTAAATACATGTACAAATTATCATGGCAGTCCATTGTTGAGATATTTCAGACTGACCCTCAGACAGTCCCTAGTCCCTAGAGTCACGCTTTTAGCACGGCTGAAAACATGAACAAAATGTTGCAGTTTTCAATTCAGTCGACGTTAAAGAGAATTTTTGAAGAGAAAACATGCCCCGAGTCTTTTTTATTTGGCATGAGGCAACTGACTTGACAGGACTTTTGCACATGTGACAACACATTTAGACTCAGTGCCATCACTTGAATGAAATGACTGGTTTGATATCCTGTCTCCTTTGACAAAACAAACTAAATACTTCTATGGAAACAACAGATGTTTGATGCAGTAGCTCTGTTGACTATCATTGTTCACTTGACTACCGGGGATGTTCAGAGTAATTATCTCACTCCTCTCTTTTCTATGACATTCCCTGTCACTGTTTTTATTCCAAAAACTACAACAAAGTTTAGTTTTGCAGGGCAATAACCCCTTTTAGGTTTTCTGAAGTACTTTATCTGCAGTTTCTTTTATGCATTTTCACACTAGCAGCTCAGCAGTGCATCTATCCATCATCTTTTATGTCTGAGCATGGCCCGCAGCAGTGTATTTTGTCTTGTTATAAAGGGAAAGCACACTATATCGGAGGTCATGGCAAAAAGTTTGCATATGTGGACTCTCATATTCCCCATAAAAGTGGGTGTCCATTACAGCAAGCTCTCTGAAAGCAAGCTATCTATTGTTTACTTCTATGGCTTCATCAACACTTTCATGGGGATTCTTCAATTTCCAGAATCATATATTAATAACCTTATTATTATAAATGCCTGAGGGAACAGCTGACTGTGTGTGTGGTTTGTTTATTTCCCAGACAAAGTCGTGTGGCTGGAGAAAAGTTCTACAGCAGGATTGGAGAGTGAAATTTGAGCCAGTTTGTTTCACCTCACTCAGTCTTAATATGCATCTCATCCGATGTCACTCTTTCTCCCACTCTGTAACAAGCAATTAAGTGATACTTGCTGGATAGTGTAATAATGTGTCAGAATGCAATATAAGGCTCATCTGGATGGCTAGAAAATGCAATCACATCACCACATTATTACATGAACTGTCATTTATGGTATTTCTTCATAAGGGTGTCTCACATTTTTAATAGGAAATGTAATTCCAATCCTGATGTATTCATGTCTGGAATTATGAATAATTAATAATGCAGTATTTTCAGTTATTGTAGTAAATATGTTCACTAATGTAAGAATCAGTGGTAGAAGTTCTCAGGACCATTTACTTTACTAAAAGTAGTAATACCACATTATTATAAAAGAAAATACTGTTACAAGTAAAGCATTCTAAGCAATTCTTAACTTAAAGCTGCACTTGTCAAAAGAAATTTCAATATGAATAATTTGGTGTTAGTGGAAGGGGTCCCTCCACAGAATAACCTTGGGTGGTTATTCAGAATAACCACCAAACTCTGCAGTTCCCCTGCACTCAACAGAGCATTTTAGCATCTTTCAGCTCAATGTGTGGCCTGAAACTTCACTGGTTCAATTCAGGCTCACAGCTCACACCAACTCTGTTTCCAGCTGCAGCAGGCAGGTCTTTGTCATTAAAAAACTCTGATAAACCCACTGTACACAACCTGCTCAGTCAGTTAGCAAGTAGTCTATATCGACGACGTTTCACTCCGGTGTTATGCCCCTACTAGTTTCCAAACGAACAGCAGCAGTTGTTGCCTGCCTCTATCACCAGATTCGTCACACAATCACAAACATATTACCAAGGGGGTAAGTCTCTCTCCACAATCCGTACCTCCTATGGCGCCATTTTGATGCTAACAAGCCATCACCCGCCGTTAGCATTCCATTGTCCATTGTTTATTTCTAAAGAAACACGACAATGTATAAAAGGTTCCATTACCTTGTATCTCTCGTTATGGCTCCGTAGCAGACGTTTTTGTAAAAATAGGCTAACGATTGTGTCATAACCACGACTTACTGTCGCATAGTAGAGGAATTACCGTATAGTACAGGAGAAGCTCGCAGGCATGTTCGACTTACATTAGCTGTTTAAGTTGAATTACTAATGTTAACTAGCATTGTAGTTAGCAATAATTAGCCTGTGTCCATGTTGTCTCCTTACATATACCTACACTCTCCGTCTCTGCAAGATTGGGAATGATTGAGATTTCTCTTGGCACAGCTACCAGAAGACTTACAACTTTCAGACAGGTCGCTCACGTCACATTTACGTCTTCAAGCACAGTTGGAGGCTGCGCAGTAACGCTCAGCATTCACCGGAAAAGTGCTTTTAATATCCTTCACTGGTCTCCATCCAGAGCAACTGGATCTGTTGGTCCATTAGACTTTAACTGTCTATGCATATTACTGGCGATTTTCAGGTCACATCTCATATCTATTGCAGCGAATGTGATTGTTTAAATGAGAACTACAAATGAATTAATTAAGTCGGAGCAAAGCTCAAATAACACTGTATTACAAGCACGTTTTGCAAACACAAAATATATATTTACTGTATATCGTCCATGCCTTCAGAACTTGTGGGTATAACATACCCAACATTAGTATGTTGACAGTTGTATCTGAGTTAGATCATCACTATTTAATTTTTAAATATTAAATACATTTTTTTTTTTTACCATAGACCTGTGTCTTATCATAGGGGGCTGTAGTGTAGGCTAGTGACCAATATAGCCATAGCCGCGAGGAAAGAAGCGAGATAAATACGTTTGGGTATTTTCTAAACTAAACCCAGGTAACCAGTTGTTTCAGATCAACTCAAGATAACATGTTAGCTGGATGCTGACGTAGTTAATTAATACATGACTGGAAAGCAGGAGATCCATGAGCCTTGTAGCTCAAAGCGTAGAGCTGCTGTTACAGGTGATACATGTTTTTGCCCTTGTGAGATCGAAACCACCTCGACACGATCTTGCAATCATTATATTTTCTTAAATTATTTTTTTTTTTATGTGGTTGTGATGTAGTGCTCACTTATACCTTCATATTCGCCGCAGTAGATCTGGGAAGCGATTTCAAAATCTCCAGTAATATGTTTGTGATTGTGTGACGAATCTGGCGAGAGAGGCAGGCAACAACTGCTGCTGTTAGGTAAACACAATATACAGAAACCAGTTAGTTTGAAAACCAGTAGGAACATAACACCGGGATTGTTCAGGTGCCGCCGGAAAATCCGCCGGATGTCCCTCTTTTCGACCGGATGTCCGTCACCTTCCGCTTTCTTTGCGTTGTACTTTTAAACTCCGGTGGATTTATGAGGACTATGGTTAACTTCTCCTCAGATCTCTGCAGGGTAAATCCAGACAGCTAGCTAGATTTTCTGTCCAATCTGAGTTTTCTGTTGCACAACTAAAACAACCTTTGAACGAGCACGTTACACCAAAACAAGTTTCTTCCCGAGGTTATTTTGCAGAGGCACCGTGGCTTAAGCGTGATTTATGCTTCATCATTAAATCTACACTCTGGCTATGTACATAGGTACGTGGAAACATCTCACCCGCTCTACCACACACTCCCCACTCACACACACATGCCGGTCTGCTATTATCGACGCACACACCAATGTACAAGTATAAACTTCAGGCCACTTACTTAGGCTACGGCGAAAGCTCTGCGTGGAGCCTCCGCAGGACCATAAATCACGCTTTAGCGCCGCCCAAGACGATTGTGATTGGTTTAAAGAAATTCCAATAAACCAGAGCATGTTTTTTCTCCCATCCCAGAATGCTGTGTGGATTCGCCAGACCCTCCTCCACAGCGCTGTGTAGAAAGGTCTGGCAAAACGAGACTAGTTAGCAAGAGAACATAATCCAGCCTAAAGCAGCTAAGCAGCCATATATTCCCCTCAGGAATTAGTGAGGACCAAAACAGAGTGAATATTGAACTTAGATTCATCTGGTGGCCATAAATACAACTCCAAATAATGTCTAATTATAAAAGCAGGTGGGTTTTCAGGATCAGGGGAAGAGATTCATATTAGTGACTGATAGACTTCCCCTCATGCGACGCACCCCCATTACGCCTGAGTTCCCTTTCCCTGCAGGGAGACGTTCAGTTGTCAAATATTCCATCATCGAATGCCTTGTGTTGCACCAACACCTCTCCACCTCCAACTTCTCATCTCTTCTACTTCAAATATGTCCAAGCACAACTACTGCAATATTTGTTACCCTTTGTTCACCTTATATGTGATGAGAGATTTGGCACTGAAATCACTTCTGTCTGCTGTCAATAGCTCTGTCCTGTGAGCATTTCATAACTCGCTAGTGCAGACTATGAACTAGCAACTTGTGAAGCTCGTTATCTCCATAAAATTAAAACATAAATCTACCTGTCAAGTAGTCTTATCAACAAACACACATTTCAGTAAGTTAAAGTCTGGTTATGTACAAGGTTTTACATTTTTATCTTTTCCGTATTGCAGTTGTACACCGGCCAACTCAGCTTATAAATACTTGGCTAAAACAAAAGAAGAAAAAAATCGTTCACTTGCTGACAGCTGATCATAACAATCTGACGAAAAAAATAAGCATTACAGATATTTGTGTTTACTGGATTTACCCAGACTAGGAACAAATTGGAAAAGCATCTGGAACATTAAACTCTGTCGAAACTTTTTGAGTGACAGTGAAACAGCATTTGGACACCGTCTTGCATTCTTAATTTCAAGCTTTTCCTTTTGCAACCGATTGTTAGAGGTAATGGGAGACATTTAGCAGCTCAAATAGAAGATTTGTAACAACAGGAATATCTGTTATATTGGTAATGGATTACACTAATGTGCTATAATTGATTTTCAATAAATGCTGCCCAACCCTCATCAGCTAACACTTCCTAAAATAAAGAAAGCACATCTGCATAATCACAAGTTGGAAAATGAAAAATAAAAACTCTCCAAGGCTTTATTTGAAAGGAAAAAATAATGTAATGTATTGATTCATGCCTGAGCCGTGCCTCAAACAACCAACGGTAAGCCCAGCTCAGTATGAGATCTGAAGCACGGCATGATGCATCTCAGCAGCTCACCTCAGCTCACCCCTTTGTAAAACTTTGTGTAAATGTGTGTGTAACCTTGAACCATGTCTCTCTGTGGCTCCAGTCCCCCGACGTGACTGCTGCATCCGCTGTCACCAAGCTTGTTGATATGATGAATGGGACTAAATCATTGCATCCAACTGTAGCAGGTATATGTGATGAACTTGTTTGCAAATCTCATGCATAAAAAAATCCCTCTGTAATTGAGGTGGGAGATTTTCTTTTTCAACAACAAGCATTATGAATATTTTATGACATACTTTCAAGTCGTAAATGGTCCAGAAAATATGCTCCATCTAGAAATGATATGAACTGAAATGTTATTTTCTCAGGCCTATCCGCCAGGTAGCACTCATCCTCTGGTTGTATCTTTTGTTGTTTGTCTTTACCAGTGAGGAAATTGAATCGAGACCAGCAAAGATTCAGATTTATTTATTTATTTACACATTTCCACAAGAGGAAAATGAGCAGGAAAATGAATTTGAACCAGCGTGTTTGTTGTTGCTCAGACGACATAGGACAAATTTATGCTGTGCACTCTCTTTTAAATTCTCCCTGTCGTTCTTTTCTCTAGTATAATCTAATTTCATGCTATTATAGTTAATCAGGCATTGTTTCTCTAGAGTGCAGTAAAGCCAAAATGCAGTAATCCTACATACAATCATATTTGATCAAAATCAAGTTTAGACCAGAATCTGCCTTTATTGACACCTGTATTTATCATAAAATATATAGTCATAGAACTGTAACATTTCTGAGAAAACAGCATATGAAATGAGCAGTGTTGTTTTAAGGTGGAAAAAAGTGGTGGGACAACATAATTTGAAATAATGCGCTATTTCACATTTCCCACAAAGGTGATAATCCCACTGGGCGCATACCTGGACTCCTCAGTTTGCCGTTATACTGCTCAATTCCCATTTGTATGCCCTGTCAATTAGGGCCTGCGGTGCAAGCCCAATTTTACCGTGTTCTGCTGTTTGGTAATTGTCTCAGACAGATGCTTGAGATCCTGAAAGCCTGTTGTTGACCATGTAAGCAATAATAGACGTATCACTGGGGTGTACACGGATATTCAATCCAAAAATAGAGCATTCAGCATACAAAATGGTGTGATTTTCTAGGTGCTCATGGGACAAATTTCCAGGAGCTAAAGATATTTCCTGCAACATCTATAAAGTTTTACATAAAAAAGATGCAAAAAACAAAGGCAATAAAACAATGAATGGCCTGTATTTAGATTACACAGTGTTTTCAACGGACTCAGAAGCTCATTCAGTGAGTGACTAAAGCGTCATTTATGGTTGTGCGGAGGCTCCAAGCAGAGCTTTTGCTGTAGCCGACATAAGTGGCCTGAAGTTTATACTTGTGCGTTGGTGTCTGCGTCGATCTCTTTAATAGAATAGCAGGGCCGGCATATGTGTGTGTGAGTGGGGAGTGTGTGGTAGAGTGAGTGAGAGAGTGACGGTGATTAGATTCAGAGCAAGTACCGACTCTAGAGTCATAGTGAGAGAAACAAAGTGTCTCCCCTGTGCTTTCTGACCAAGGTGGGAAATCTGTAGCAGGAAAAGTTAACGCTCTCCTTGATTTCAGAATGTTTATGGAGAAGGAGAACCAGGAAATGAGTAGGGGGAAATGCAACGCTACCAAGCCATGGCCGAGCAACGTGCGTCTCCATGACGTGTAGTTCCATTTTTCGAGAGGTGCACGTCAGGCTACGGCGTAGGGTCCGGCATAGGGTCTGTGCCTCCACGAGCTAAGCAGCGGACGCGGTGCCTCTGCAAAATAGCCTCAAGAAGGAACTTGTTGGGGAGGCGAGCTCTGGAATTAAAATGCCGTTTGACTGTGTAATGAGAATTTCACGAAAAAATAAAGAAAAGATAAATATAATTTTATGTTGGTTCTAGCTCGGAGGATTTTTCCCTAATCAACCAGGATTAGAAGGCCGACACAATGCAAGAGGAAGGTCCTGTCCAATCCTGTAAATGAAACGTCATCGATACAGACTACTCTGAATGGAATGATTGTTTGTAAGAGTTGATTTGGAGTTTCCCAATTGGGGATTAAGAAAGCTTTCTAATCTAAATAACATAACTAACAAAAAAACTAACAAAATGGATACCCAACTGTGTAACTGCCAGACCAGTATTAACTGATCCAGTATCAACCCAGCAGCAGCAGCAGTTAGATCTACCAGTCCCCTGAGACAGTAGCAGAGGTTAGGAGACTGTCTCCCAGACAGATATGCAGCTTGGGTCAGAGTAATGCTGCCTGTATTTCCTGTGTCCTGCAAACATACCCTCAAGGCCATGTCTGAAATCTCTCTGGACTACTTGTGGAATCTGCTGACAAACACAAAGGGTAAGTTAGAGAAACAGGACATAACTTCAACTGGAAAGGTGGAATTGCATGGCCTGCAGAGACTCACTGAAAGTTTACTGCAATTCAGTTGCATCATTGTTGATGTCAAGGGCACATAATTGCACTTTTACAAAAATGGTCCCCTGACATGACATTATTCTTGACCAAGTACCATCTCCTCCAAATAACATACACGGGAAAGAAAAAATGTCCTCCTAGCAGTTTCCTGGAGAAACACTCCATGTTAAATCTAACTATTTTTTCCCAGTTGGTTGATGTCAATTGGAAATTAGCAGTAGCTATAAATGCTGTGATACTTTGCATTGGATAATTGATTTGCAATGACCCATTGCCACTGGAAATTTGCAGTTACTACAAAAACAGAGCTAGCATAAATATAGCCTATTCAAATTAAAGAAATGTGTAGATTCTTTATGTAGGGACCTACAAAATACAGCTAAATAAATACAAAAGTGTTTATTTCATGCAGCTAAATACATGAGTAAATGTTTCCTATTTCATATCTGGGTAAATTCAATGAAAAGTACATTTACCATAATCCTTTGTTTTGATGTGACTTGTAATGTATTTTCTGAGATCACTGTCACAGTCTGAGACGACAGGTAGAGCAACTGCAAGTTTGAGAGAGAAACGTGGTGAGCAAAGCAGAGAAAAGGTGACGGATGTTTGTACTTTGTAGACTTAAGTACTTTTAATGTATTGGCACAAGTGTCATTTTGCAGCTAATAGTGATGGGACAACCGACTATTTTACGCAAGTCGGTTCAACCGGACGGTCGTTGGGGGGGTGGTGGTAGTGATCGCGCGTTTACTTCCCCCGCCAGGAACCAAGACACTGCTTGATTACATTAGACTCGAGCGGTTGCACGGTTACATTTGGTCTCGAATGTATATACAGTGAGGAAAATAAGTATTTGAACACCCTGCTATTTTGCAAGTTCTCCCACTTGGAAATCATGGAGGGGTCTGAAATTGTCATCGTAGGTGCATGTCCACTGTGAGAGACATAATCTAAAAACAAAAATCCAGAAATCACAATGTATGATTTTTAACTATTTATTTGTATGATACAGCTGCAAATAAGTATTTGAACACCTGTCTATCAGCTAGAATTCTGTCCCTCAAAGACCTGTTAGTCTGCCTTTAAAATGTCCACCTCCACTCCATTTATTATCCTAAATGAGATGCACCTGTTTGAGGTCGTTAGCTGCATAAAGACACCTGTCCACCCCATACAATCAGTAAGAATCCAACTACTAACATGGCCAAGACCAAAGAGCTGTCCAAAGACACTAGAGTCAAAATTGTACACCTCCACAAGGCTGGAAAGGGCTACGGGGAAATTGCCAAGCAGCTTGGTGAAAAAAGGTCCACTGTTGGAGCAATCATTAGAAAATGGAAGAAGCTAAACATGACTGTCAATCTCCCTCGGACTGGGGCTCCATGCAAGATCTCACCTCGTGGGGTCTCAATGATCCTAAGAAAGGTGAGAAATCAGCCCAGGACTACACGGGAGGAGCTGGTCAATGACCTGAAAAGAGCTGGGACCACCGTTTCCAAGGTTACTGTTGGTAATACACTAAGACGTCATGGTTTGAAATCATGCATGGCACGGAAGGTTCCCCTGCTTAAACCAGCACATGTCAAGGCCCGTCTTAAGTTTGCCAATGACCATTTGGATGATCCAGAGGAGTCATGGGAGAAAGTCGTGTGGTCAGATGAGACCAAAATAGAACTTTTTGGTCATAATTCCACTAACCGTGTTTGGAGGAAGAAGAACGATGAGTACCATCCCAAGAACACCATCCCTACTGTGAAGCATGGGGGTGGTAGCATCATGCTTTGGGGGTGTTTTTCTGCACATGAGACAGGGCGACTGCACTGTATTAAGGAGAGGATGACCGGGGCCATGTATTGCGAGATTTTGGGGAACAACCTCCTTCCCTCAGTTAGAGCATTGGAGATGGGTCGAGGCTGGGTCTTCCAACATGACAATGACCCGAAGCACACAGCCAGGATAACCAAGGAGTGGCTCTGTAAGAAGCATATCAAGGTTCTGGCGTGGCCTAGCCAGTCTCCAGACCTAAACCCAATAGAGAATCTTTGGAGGGAGCTCAAACTCCGTGTTTCTCAGCGACAGCCCAGAAACCTGACTGATCTAGAGAAGATCTGTGTGGAGGAGTGGGCCAAACTCCCTCCTGCAGTGTGTGCAAACCTGGTGAAAAACTACAGGAAATGTTTGACCTCTGTAATTGCAAACAAAGGCTACTGTACCAAATATTAACATTGATTTTCTCAGGTGTTCAAATACTTATTTGCAGCTGTATCATACAAATAAATAGTTAAAAAATCATACATTGTGATTTCTGGATTTTTGTTTTTAGATTATGTCTCTCACAGTGGACATGCACCTACGATGACAATTTCAGACCCCTCCATGATTTCCAAGTGGGAGAACCTGCAAAATAGCAGGGTGTTCAAATACTTATTTTCCTCACTGTATATACTATAAGTAATAATACTTTCCCCTTGGTAATGTAGCCTATGAATTTCCATGAACACAATTCTAAAATGCACAAGACATAAAGGCTTCTGGGATCGGTTGATAACTCAAACTTGCCGAGAACCTAGACACTCGTTTGATTACGTAGACTCATGCATTTGGCATGGTTATGGTTTCGTTCAGTAGCCTGGTGCGTGGTCGAGTGACAGCCAACCTACCATGTAACAAACATTTAACTTAACATAACTACTAAGATAACATGACGTGTATTTGTATGTGATATCCATCGATAATGTAGCCTATGAATTTCTATGTACACAATCATCTAAGATGCACAAGAAATAAAGGCTTTTGGGATCGGTTGATAACTCAAACTTGCCGAGAACCTAGACACCCATTTGAATATAGACTTATGCAGTACCCTCGGTTACGGTCCTTACGGTCTCGTTCAGTAGCCTGGTGCGCGGTCTCCCCGTGACAGTCTACCTGCCACGTACCAACATTCACTTCTCTAACATTTAACTTAACATAACTACCAAGATAACATGACGTGTATTTGTATGTGATGTACTTCCCCATCGATAATGTGTGAATTGCCATGAACACAATCATCTAAGAATCACCAGAAACAAGGCTTGGTTAATAACTCAAACTTGCCGAGAACCAAGACGCCGCTTGATTACATTAGACTCGAACGGTTGCACGGTTACATTCGGTCTCGTTCAGTAGCCCATTTCCTGATTGATTCTACCACCACTCCAGTGGAGCCGCTAATGAGCTAGATTACTATACACATAGTAGCAGAAGAATACCAGCTACACACAACGTGCCGAATGCATGGATGTATTAAGAGAACTGGATACAGTGTTCGGCGGGAAGCCCCGTACATTCCAATGAGAGTGCTCAAAAGCGCATAAAGCAAACATGGAGCTCGGCTCTTCCGCACTGACTGGCCCATGACGTCACGATGGACATGTGCACCAGCAACAGTTTGGTTGTGTTGTCATAGCAACCGGTAGCAACATGCTCGTTCATGAGCTCCTCTCTCTTGTCTCTTACAAGTGGCGAACTCACAAGCTCGCCGTTTTATTGTCTAAAATATTCACTAACATTAAACATTGTGTTTTTGTTGTTCCTGATCATTTACATGCTTATCTAAATAAACTATGGATGTATTTAGAAACCAAGGAGATTTAGTCATTATGTCGTGCTACTAGATAGCGCTAGCTATTAAGGTTAGCCTGCAGTTTCGTGAACAGGGCTCATCCATGGCTTCATCCCTCATCCACGTTACAAGCTTTACAGCATACATCCCTCGGATGTATCATAAGAGAGAACCAAGGCGATGTAATCACTAGCTATGTCTGTAGTAACGCTATGTAGGCATATAGCTAATTATGGTATTATCGTTCTCTTAGCCATGCTAGCTACCGCTAATAGCTACTAGCTGATAGCCCCGCCAGTTTGGGAAACGCTTCATACGTGACGTTACGGTTACATCCATGTTACAGGCTTTACAGCATACAGACATCCCTTGGGTGTATCATAAGATAATACCATGAACGTATTAATAGAACACATGGTAAATTACAACCATTAGCTATATCCATTATTATGGCTACAGGACCTCGGGAGAACAGTCATGTGAGCGGGCGGGCGCAGTCCTGTGGGTCTACTCGCGTCTATTATGCGCATTCGTCATACCTAGTTTAATAACTGTGGATGTGGCTACTAGTGAATGTTAAAAATGTTAAAAACGTGACGTTTTAAATAAGGACCCTTTAATTGTCCGGGCTGGTTAGTTGATGTACCCCAAAAAATAATGTGAAAGTCTTTCTGGGCAATGGGGTGCAGTACCACTGTTATCCGCTAAGCCCATGGTGGCTTTTAGACATGGCACTCTTCCTGTGGGCTTGGCCGAATGAGGTAAAAAAAAAAAAAAAACGAGAGTGAGTCGTTTCATTGACGTATGGCACTCGATTCTCCCGGTTAAGTGACATGAGTCGGGTTTGTTAACCGGCCATTCAGACAGTCGTGCGCAACGCGCAGTTTGGTAACTTGTTCTCCTGTAGTTTTAAGGGAAGTGCAGTCATGTTAGCCACATTTGTTGTTTTCACTAGCTTTGGAAAAAAAAAGTTTTTTTTAAGCTTTGGAAAAGTGTTAACTTTAAAACGTGGACGTTTAAACTAGCGCCGTGGGGAGGGGCAGTCAGCTGTAAACTCCAGCAGCAGCTTTCACCGAGGACTTCGCTGGAGGACAGTGCTAATTAGCCGTTGTAGCTACTGCCTTGGACGGGGAGCGACTCCGCCGCCGGACCTGCGTTGCCACACAGACGGATTGCTTGCTAAACCTTGCCTGCAGCTGTCTCATCAGCCCAGCTCGTCGCGGATCGGATGCGTGAGTAACAGAGGTGTTTCTATCAGACACAGTGTGTGTCTATGCTCATTAAAGGATCAGAGGATTTATTTATTTATTATGTGAACCAACTTAAGGGCCACCAACGTTAAAAACCCAAGAGCTTTGCTAATATTCTGAACATTTAAAAAGGGCGCACCTGGTTAAACCCACAATTATAATTGCATTGACTGTTGATTGTGGTACATTGATTCATGTTAAAGTACATTTTTCAATAAGTTTTCAAACATAATCTGAAGCATTGGTTAACTCTTGTGTTTTTGTGTTGACAAAGAAAAGAGTTTATTTCATTTAAAAGGGTGCCTAGGTAAAAGTTACTCATGCCTATAACATCTACTGGTAAAGCGAGATTTAATCAATTCACCATCAACTGCCAAGCACTCAGGATCCTGTTCAGTAAAACATATTAGTAACCTCATCTAGTATTATACTTCCAGCGCTAGGAAGGGGTTACATTTGTATATTGATTTCAATAAAAGTACTAACAATAATAGATAAAACAGATACACTTAGAATATGTTTGTTTATTAAAATGGAAAATTAAACTGAACACCCTTTGTTTGTATACTGCATTTTTATGTCGATTGACCTAGGGGTGTCACAATACCAAAAATTCAGTAGTCTGTGCCAATACCAGTAAAATAACACTATTCTCGATGCCGATTTCGATATCACGGTAAAAAAAAAAATTTCTAAGGATTTTCTAAGATTTCATGTACTTTAACTTGAAACATGAACTTCTTTATTAAAATATTTGAAAAATGTCATAACAAGACATACAAAACATGTTTAATAGAGCATAGAAAAGCATAATAAAGTGCAATTAATGGTCATAGTTCAACAACTAGTGTCCCCAGACACATTCCAGACTCCAAGGCATCTTTTCAAAGGGTAGGCTACTGTGCAAAAACAACAACAGTAAAAAACAGTGTTTCTAACAGTTGCGTAACCAGAGACGTTACAAACCACGGGTAAATATTGGAGATGTATTTGAGAGATGGAGACATTTTATGTAATTTTAACATTTGTGTACTCACATTGAATTATATAGCTAGAGTACCCGAGTTGGTTACTCGCAAAAACAATTCAGACACAGACAGTAAAGTATTCCCGACTGGTCCTGGCTAAC
The DNA here is from genome assembly GCA_023566125.1 of Zingel zingel. Taxonomy (NCBI): domain Eukaryota; kingdom Metazoa; phylum Chordata; class Actinopteri; order Perciformes; family Percidae; genus Zingel; species Zingel zingel. The sequence goes on from CM042333.1 coordinate 9,949,733, forward strand.
CGTGGCTAATGCCGCCATGCTAATCCTGCTAACGGCTAACGTTACCAGAGGAGCAGGCAAGCGGGCCACGGCTGTTTACAACGTGTAGCCTGTTCAGCGCCCGTAGCCGACAACGGTGAGTTATTTGAAGCCAAGAGAGGGGGGACTGTACATCAGGAAGGGAGGACCATGAGTTTGCAGTGAACATGCCGTTTTTTTAGTTCGGTTAGAATCTATCTCCGTTGACTCTCATTCATAGTTTTTCGAAATTCTCTATGTCCCATGTACCGGAAGTAGAAGGACGTGACTTCGGCCACTTGTTCGTGAACTCCTACTTCTGAATGTATCGAACACTCTGAAATGTATACTGCCCCCTTCAGTTCTGGAAGAGGCGCAGCACCGACGCTGCTAACACTGGCATCGGCGCTAACTACGGTGCCTACGGTGCTTCAAAAAAATGGGCATCTTCGGTGTTTTGTCGTTTTAGAACCGGAAGGTATTGCAAGTATCGGTTCTTGTGACATCCCTAGATTGACCAAAAGCATAGCCTGTCTATGTTTTAGGAGTTATATGATTGGTCTATGCCACAGTTTTTTTTTTTTTTTTTTTTTGGGGGGGGGGGGGGTTTAAAATAATCTTAAAGGGTTGAAAGGCTCGGGCTTTAAATGAAGGCATTACAACCGTTCTATAACACAGTTTGTCACGCCTGATTAATCCAAATCCTTTTTTCTTAAATCAAACTATAAAGTTACTGATCTCTGTACATAAGAGAGTTGTAATGTTGTTGTTTTTTTCTTTTAAATCAGACACATTTAGATAAATTCTACTAAAGTTAAAATGTTGATGTGATGTATCTACATTTCCCAAAGATGTATCTTAAAAGCAAACAGCGCAGAGAGATAACAATAGAAACCCAAACAATGACTAATGATCCATCTCTGTATGCAGCAACATGAGCATGAATGAAAACTCTTACAAGATGCAATAACAGTTTGTCTCGGTGTGGCGAAGAAATAAAGACAAGGACCGTAAATGCACACTGCATGTGGCCATATGGCTAATGTTTAGTGCTGTTTATTCACATCATTAACCTGTAGCATTTAGGTACATGTGGGTAATTAGCAGTGACGTCCAAATGAAGCTTCATGAACCATTAGTTGTATTTGTTGACCCAACTAGATGGTGGTCTTTGTTTAGATAAAAAAAAGGCTGAAAGGATGGCAATTCAGTGTGCTTTCAACACAGAGAGAGCCAATAACTGGGCTCAGAAAATAAAGAAAATGCTTCACGAAGCTTCATTTGGACATCACTAGTAATTAGTGCTCTGATATTTTCTTATTTAAAGACATACTGTGCATCACAGTCTACATGCTTTACTTTAAGACTTGGTGAATGCAGTAATGAGATTTTTGAATTTGAATTAAATTAGAATTGTTTATTTTGCACAATAAAATCAAGGCAACAGTAACACAAGAAAACAATATATATATATATATATATATATATATATATATATATATATATATATATATATATATATATATATAGTAGGGCTGCAACTAACGATTATTTTCATAGTCGATTAATCTGTCGATTATTTTCTCGATTAGTTGTTTGATCTATAAAGCCTAAGATGACGTCCTCAAATGTCTTGTTTTGTCCAAAACTCAAAGATATTCAGTTTACTGTCACAAAGGAGAGAAGAAACTAGAAGATATTCACATTTAACAAGCTGGAATCAGAGAAATCTTATTTGTTTTAATAAAAAAAATTACTCAAACGATTAATCGATTATCAAAATAGTTGGCAATTAATTTAATAGTTGACAACTAATTGATTCATCATTGCACCTCTATATATATATATATATATATATATATATATATATATATATATATATATATATATATATATATATATATATATATATAATCACCTAAAGAAGAGAAGAAAAAAAAATATGTTTTATATAATGAGCAATTACAAGTCCTAAAATCTAAAAATTGAACACAAGTAAGCACTGAATAAAAAAAAAAGCATTTTGTTGGCTGCATAAAACAACAAAGGCATAAAATAAATTACCAGAATATAGATACAATGTTGTTGTGTGGACTTGTGTGTATGTGTGAGTAGTTAATAGAGCATTCAGCATACAAAATGGTGTGTTTTTCTAGAGCACTCATGGGGCAAATTTCCTGCAACATCTACAGAGTTTGACATAAAAAACCACGGAAACATAACTTTTAATAACAAAATGGATACCAACTGCATAACTGCCTGGCCAGTGTATATCTAGTATCAACCCAGTAGCAGCAGCAGTCAGATCTTGCAGTCCCCCTGAGACAGTAGCAGAGATTAGGAGTCTGTCTGGGTCAGAGTAGTGCTGCCTGTACGTCCTGTGTCCTGCAAGCATACCCTCTGGCCATGTCTGACATCCCTCTGGACTACTTGTGGAATCTGCTGACAAACACAAAGGATAAGTTTGAGAAACGGGACACAACTTGGACCAGAAAGATGGAATTGCAGGCCTTAACCGAGACTCACTATGGAAGGTTTACTGCATTTCAGTTGCGTCATTGTTAACGTCAAGGGCACATAATTGCACTCTAACAAAAATCACCCCTTGACATGCTTATTCATTCATTTTCTATACATGCTAATTAGAGTTCAGTGGCACCGCTGGAGTTTATTCAAGCAGACAACTGGACAGAAGACAGTGAAACATCCTGGACATGTTTAAATCATAGCTATACCACTTGTATTTCTTTGAAAGAAACAATAATCAAGATATTTGTATTGCCCTATAATTCCCTGATGAGGGTAATTACATCTCTTAATCAACATCAGGGTCTCAGCTAGCTGACTGACGACTGGTGAAAGAAAGAAATTGATGAGAAAAAGATGGTTGGAGCGTTGTTGTTAGACTATAGTGTATCATTTAATTCAATAACTAGTGCAAATTAGTTATTTAAGTGGTCAGTTGAGGCTGGCTCCAAAAGGAAGTCAATCCCCATAGACCCCTGTGTTAAAATGCCCAACTCTACAGCAGAAATAAACATGTTTACAGCATGGTTTAAAAAGAAAAGAGTCTGGTTCCTATAGCTAAATTCCCCTTCTTGACAGCTGTCTGCTCTACTAGGCGTCACCGTTACCATAGCTCTCGGCCATGTTTGTGGTGTTGGTGCCTTTAGAGAATTGGTCATGCAGATATAGGACACATTTTTGGATTAGCCGAGAGTAGGAAGAGTCGGGCACTGGCAAGATGGTGATGGCCCACTTTGGGCTTAATTTAGGCTCTTCAGAAATCTACGGAGACCCTTCCATATTTTATGCAGTCTATGGTTGACATTTACCTGGCAAGGGTCTCTTGTGAGCCTGTCAGGACTCAAATTTGCAGATATGATACAGGATACCACTGTATGCATAAAACATGTCATGGAGCATTATAACATGAGACACCATCAAAACTGCTCTATATTCTTATGCAAGGATGAGAAGATGGATATGAATTGCTAGAAATAAGTATTTTTCTTTTAAAAAGCATGAAACATTGAACAGTCAAACACATTTTCACAAAAGTAATAATAATACTAATAATAATAATAATAATAATAATAATAATAATAATAATAATAATAATAATAAAACACTTCCAATGAAAAAATATCAGTACTTTACTGTAAACTGAAATTTCTGATATGCCTCAGTTCAATAGCAGCATCAACATATGGCACCTTCTACCATCATGTTAAACATATTAATAAGTATTAAAAGATAAATGAAAACACTGAAAATAGGACATTTCTGGAAACCATCTGTAATATGTAACATTTCAGCATTTATCTTATGAAAAAACAGTTAACATAATAATAAATAGAAAAATACATTTCGGTCTCAGACCTTCATCAGGTAAATCAGGAATTTACCTGATGTAAATGACGTATTTTTCAAAATAAATGATTGCTTGCCTAATGGTCTGTGTCGGGACTCTTCTCTAAAAAAAAAAAACTGCGAAATCCTGAAGGGACTGATAAACACAGCGGCAGCAGTCATGAATTTTGTGTTTCTTACAATGTTCAATATTTAAATATCTAATAGTGTGTTTATACAAAGTTTAATAATATGTAACAAGTATGTGAGCGAGAAAAACAATGCATCAGTCTCTTTCAGCAACTTCACTTGAACTCTGGAATCCAGCTGTGATTTCGTTTTGTCTCAAAGTCTGATAATAAATGATTTATTGACAGCGTTAATGGCTCTCATCACTTTGTGTGCATTGCACATCTGTCTTTATTCTGCTCTCCTTGGGAACAAGCTGGTCCCAGACATGCTGAGAAAACTGTGCCGGGCTGAAACACCAGGGGACCGCGGGACATCGACTGCCTTTTATTGTGAAGTGTTATCCCACAGCAGCCTACAGAGTATATCTTGGTGTTGTGAATGTACTTGTGGTGTCTTTAGGTTCTACAAAGCAACTTTTCCTTCCACCAGTTTTCAGTGATGCATAAAATATTGAGGTATTTCATAACTGAGAAGAGCAGGTCAAATTTGGATTTTAAAATCTTTTGCAGGCATAATGCTCTCAAGTAAAGTTCAGCATTTCTTGGCAGAACTGGGACAAATGTAGAGGAAAGTATTTTTTTGGCACACTGTGAGCAACTCAAGAAACTAAACTCCTGCTACAGCGAGTGTGTGCTATTTAGAGACATCCCAAAAAATGACAAAAGGCTTGGAAGGATCAGTTTAAATCTGTGCCCTAGATGATGCTACTTGGCTCTGCCAGCTAAGTAATTTATCAAAGGTCAATCCTCAGTCATCTGAGGGCTGTTTAAAAAAAAACAATGACGAATGAGCATATTTTTGGGGTTATTGAAGAAAACTATCGATCCTTCAATAAAGCACTTGGAGAGGTCCCAAAATGGCAAATAAGAAGCACTAATGAGCAACGGATTTAAAAGTCAATGAGCTATCACTAGCTTAGTCTGTCGCTGTGTGCTTAGGAATGAACCTGTAAGAAAACGCCACTGTGGGAATGGTGAAATATAAATATGAAAAGAAATTCTTGATCATAATTTAAATAGATTTTTATTCATATCATCGTTTGTAATGCCTATGTCCGAATGAAGCTTTGTGAAGAATTTTCTTTAGTGGGGTTGGCTCTCTCTGTTCAACAAAGAGTTGAAAGCACACTCCATTGCCATTGCAGACCTGCCAACATGTACGCATTTTTCGTACATGGCACGCATTTTGACGACTTTACGATTCGCTGCTCTCTAGGTACGCATTTTGTTGCATCTTTCATTTCGCTGGTTTCAGTTTCTATGCAATCTACATCTATGACGTTGATTCTGCCGCTGAGCCACAGCGTTTAAGTGAAGTGAAAAGCTTTCAGCCAATCAGAGTGCTGCATTTTAACCCTCCGCCCACCTACCCCTCCTAGCCAAATGCTTTGCGCGTTAAATTCAGTTCAGTGTCTCAAGCAAGCCAGGCTATCCGTTAACTGTAGGCTTGTATGCCATGGCTGAACCGCCCCAAAAAAAGGTTTGGAAACCATAGCGATTTCTTGACAGCTATCGGGAGAGATGGCCTTGCCTCCACGTGTCTAGGCTACCTCATCATGCGCTCTGCACCGTGTGCAAGACCGACACGAAGGGGCAACAGGTAACGAACAGTCCCACACGCAAATACTGAGTCGGGTATGGCTGCAGCCTGGAGACCTCCCGCCTCATGCCTCCCATGCTCACTAACTTAACCGTGATTTCATTTAGAAAATAATTCACGATGTCGTAGGCTATTCTGAACATCTGAATTTACCGTCGTATTCTGAACATCTGAGTTTACCGTTGGACATGCCCAGGCATGAGACGGGAGGAGCATGAGACAGAGGTCTCCAGGCTGCAGCGATACACTCGTGCAAATACTCCCCGCCCACCCCCCGAAACATAATTGATATTAAAAATAAAAGGATGATAAGAAACAAACGTTCATAGTGTCAGTAGGCTAGCCTATCACACCCACCATCCTCCCCATTAGTAGTTGGCAGTTAGAAAAGTGGTGGAATGGCTAGAAAAGTAGAAGGTTTTAGACAGGCCAGGTGCTGATTAACGTAAGATAAAGGTAACAGTTAGGCTATTTTTTTAGCCTACTTGAATTTATGAACATAAATAATGACCTTGACATCATAACAGGGAGTCCAGCTGTTACAAGCTCAGTTAATGATGCATAGCATACAGTAGGGCTATTTGCTAGGCCAATGTGATGGCAACTGACCTAATGCAATGTCACCCATGTCAACCTTTTAAAAGCCTATCTGAAAATATCTGACCCATGTTATTTATTAGCCTATAATTGTCTCTGCCAGGCTTCAATCTTGTGCTTTTTTAGTAGTTGCTTTAGGCCTATTTAAAGTTGCTTCATGATTAAATCATTACTTAGACTACTTCAGTAATCAGAAGAAGGCTATGCGTTAACCTGGTCTGACTCTCATCTTTAACACAGAAGTACTTAGGCCTATTTATTAGCTCTCTCTGCCTCCTATTGCCTAGACTAACAAATATATGGGCATAACAAATTGGACAGGATATAAGAAAACATTTGTTTAGCTATACTCATAACATTTCCTCAAGGTTGGCAGGTCTGCCATTGCCACATTGCAGAGTAGATGAAATTCACAGTTCTGTAGCTGAGGCCTATCCACATGTACACAGGTATTTTTTTTAAAAATCTGTTTTTTGCCATTCTTCGTTCTCAAAAAAATACCCTTGACACAAATACTGTTTAAAAAAACATCTCCCTGTCCTCAGCCGACCGTTATATTGCTGTGTTAAATGACGCTGGGCGTTTTTTCTGCTCCGAGTTGAAGTTTTCCCAGCAGGCAAAATGCTTCAGACTCATTAAAAACAGCCCCATGCTGCTAAAACGTGCTCTGTCTGATCAGAAATAGAAAATTTGCCTTGGTGAATAGTGCATACATAAACAAACATATTACACAGAAACAAATGTATGCATACAAATTAACTGTTTTGTAGAAGAGAAAAAACAAGACTGACCGGGGCCTAACTGTACATGTATGTTTAAAGATGACCATTAGACAACTTTAGCCAGGCTTTAGTTTTCATTTTCTGTTTCCTGTTTTTGCTACACTGAAGGCCTTGACACACCAAGCCGACGTCGTCACCTTTGTCTTGGTCAAAGATTTGCACTGGAACACACCGCAGAGACTACAGCCGACGGCCAAGCGCCACTTACGTTCTGCGCTTGCGTGAGAGGAAATAACTCCATACCAGCAGGCGGCGGTAATCTATTTGTCATTCAACAAGGGAAACCGGATAACGTTGCTATGATAACCCACAACAAACAAGAGTTTGCTTGATCAGCGGCAGAACCCACAGAGCCTATGGTCCCTCTGCTTCACTCCCTGCCGGGAAGACAGCGGACACCTGGAGATGGCTAACCGGACTGTGCCTCTCCCTGGCTGTCATCCGGTCTCTTGGCAAATAAGTCTTCCTACAGTGGGAGCGCAGCAACCAAACGGCAGGCTGCTGGCTCGTTTGCTAACTTTAGCTTGCTAATTTCACCCATCCAACATGCCTTCATCATACACTGGTTACCGAAAATTAGCCAAACAAAATTGTCACGCATCTGGCGATAGCAATGTGCTTTCCTACGATGTGACAAGAGTGTGTGAATTAAACATTGTTACATTTTACTAATTCGGAGGCTAGCTAGTTAGCTAGCTTGCTTGCGAGGGGGTTAATTGTTTATCGGTGTAGAGAGCGCGGTATAGTATATAGAGGTATAGTATACCTCTGTACTTAATACCTGTCTGTGCTTACAAAGTTTTCAATGCTTTGGTTAACATGTAGGGACCCTCATTATGCTACCGTTGAAGTGTGGTGATATTTTGAGCCTTTTTAGTGGTACAAAATAGCGATTTATTTTTACTTTCCCTGTGTCCCGAATACTAGCGTTGTAAGCTAATCAGTGGTCCGCGCTAGCTTCTTTCAAGCTACAAACACAATCAATTAGCATGAAAACATGTCCCAGAGGACAACAGAGTGGGTACACATCCGTTATTAAAGCCTAGGTTAGTTTTGCGATGGAATTGTCCTTTTTTAAATGCTGATTACATTCACCTGGCCTGGCCCACACCCATACTCACCTGCTCCTCATCAGCTAATCAGCCCCTCAGTATATGTACCGGTTCATTCCCTCAGTTCTTTACCAGATTGTCTAGTCTGTTAACCTAGTTTCCCAGTGGTCTGTCATTCTGATCCGGCCTTTTTAGTCTTTCCCTTTTGCCTTGCCCTACTGGATTTGTTTGCTATGCTGATTGACCACCTGGTTTGACCTCTGCTTACTTATTAAACACTAAAAGAAGAAAGGCCAAAATGCATAGAAAAAGCTCAGTTTTTAAAAATACCCATGAAAGTGTGGCTTAGGCCTTAATACGATTAAGAAGAGTTTACACTCCAGCAACCCCAGCCAAATTAGTCATCTGAAATAGTGTTACATTCGCCTGACAAACACGTCTACACAGCACATGTAGTGTGAGCAGCAGGTTAGCAGCAGCTTCACTGCTCTGTCTGTGTCTACATAGGATGCTTTCAGGCACATAATTAAGAGTAGCCCCAATGTGTTTTGGCAGTTCTCACAGTCAAGGGGACTCATGTATAAAAGACAACTTTGCAGCTTTCATACCAGAAGATGGCGTAAGCCCAAAACTTGAGAAGTACCTACGCACAGAAATATTCACATGTATAAAACCGGGCGTACGCCAGGTCCCGCGCACCTTTTCTTTATACGTCACAATCGACGTGAGTTGAGCGCACGGAAATGACTATAAATGTGTCCCTGATATCATTCTTTGTCCAATCACAACGGGTAATCTCACTGCGGTCGGAAAAAAAACTTCACCGACTGTGAGACTGAGGAGCTGATCGCGGAGGTGGGGGCAAGGAAAACATGTTCTGTTTGGAGGTTTGTCATCTCTCATGAGCAATAAAAGAAAATCCCCAGAGTGGCAAATGGTGACCGGGCGGTGAATGCACCCAACCATGGCAAAAATTAAAAAAAAAAGTTTAATGTTGAAGTGGAAATCAAGAAAAGGGTCGCGGCGCCACACCAGTCACCAAACAACGTACGTGTGCGTGTCAGTCCAAATTACGCACAATAAGCAGTTTGAACCCACTGATGTTTGAATTTGGGAAAATATGACATGTGCGTGAGCATTTAGTGTACAAGGTTTAATGTTTACCAAATGTTATCAAGTAGAGATGCTCCGGTGACCGTAATTGGCCGGTTTTCACGTGCTCGGCCATGACCGGCAGGTCAGTCTGACATATGCCGATTTCATGCCGGTCAATTAACTGACAACATAAGTTATACGAGTTACAGTTCTCAAGGACGCACGCACAACAGCACAGTCTCTTTTTCCTTCTCTCAACTTTTCCGTCGTGTGTCGCGCGTACCCGCTCGCGGTGTGAAGCGCGTGTCCGAGCTATTCTCGCACATGTAGGGAACCTCGTGAATTAACCTGCAACATGTCAGCTGTTTGGAAATTCTTCAGCGTGTGTGCAGAAGATAACAAGTTTGCAATATGCAACACCTGCAAGGAAAGAGTAGGGCGTGGAGGGACGACACCAAAAACCAAAATCACATTTTTTTTAGTTGGATATTGGATGTGAAAAGAAGGAAATGGTTCTAACATTGCACTTTAGATGTGTGTGAATTCCCCACACCAGGAGTAATTTATATAGTTCTATTTTATAGTGATCAATTATCTGTTCAAACATTTTTCTATGTTCTGTGCAAAATGTTCTATTAAAGAAAAGATAGAAAATAAATATCTGTGTGTGCTGTAAAGTGGTTAGAAAACATGAAATCGGAATCGGCTAAAATCGGCTGGCCTAACTCAAAGAAAATCGGAATCGGCCTAGAAAGTTGTAATCGATGCATCTCTCTTATCAAGTGACCTAGTTTTTGTTGAATCAGTGGTAACATTACTTTAGTTTGAGTGCATCAAACTAAAGTGGGGAAACTCCCCTCCCAAGTGTCATGGCTTCTCTGTTTCTGATCCCCACGGGGAGTGTTTTTTTCATCTTCCAAGGCTCTTCCCTACCCCTGCTCTTATAAGAATAAATTGAGCTGCCTACCAAGGCCCTTTCTAAGGCGAGCCCAGTAATGGTGCAGCGGGGGGATATTGCTTTTTCCATACAGTGAAACTCCCGGGTGTATTACTTAACTTGCAGCGGAAAGGTCAGGTCTCACAGGAGCGCAGAAGCAAGGACAGCAAAGAGTGAATGTTTTCAACAAGAAAATGCTTACCAGTGCAAATGATGCTGAAATAGTTTTTCTGCATATTCCACATCTGGATAATAACGCTATAAATAAAAGGTTCACAAGCAATTTTATCAACGAATAAAAGTAAAAGCATTTATTCTAGAAACATGCTTAAAAGAAGGACTAATTAACTTGAGCCATGATTTATTATCAGTTCAACCTGTCATTTAGAAGTGTGTTTTCCAGTTTCTGGGCAATAGAAGAATAACTGTATAGTTGGCATGAACTGTAATAGCCACAATGAGCTGAAGGAAGAAAAAATCAACAGAAAATACAAGGGGAAAGACATTTGAGCAGAATCCACACTCTTTGATTGACATGTCATCACTAGGAAGTGCAGTGCTGCAACCTCTTGTCATTTCAAACTTTTAATTTCATATTAAAATGGATCAAATGACTGAGCCTGTTAATAAAATCTCAGATTTGGATAGTGTAATAAACAGTTGCTATTCCTCAAAACGGACGCAAAACATGACTTGGTCCTTGAGAGTCCGCCAACATTCACTATTCTTCTTCCATCTGAACACTCTGTTTTCTTTCCAGTGTCAGACGTCTCGCACTAATTTACGTCACGCTGAGACACGAGTCCGTGGCGAGTTATACAGCGGAGCGCTACAGATTAATCATGTGGGGGATCGGCGGGGGAAGAGGGTTCATCCCGCTCCCACACCACCCCATTTTTCCCTGCGTTAGCACACATTTTTGATCTCACCTGGGTCCTATTTCACTATTTTGATTTAGCCATGGGTAGTGGAAGCTCTTTTCCTTCAGATTCCCAGGGATGAGAGGAAGTGTGCTTTTTAAATGGAGTCTTCTAAGACTCCCAGTGGATTGGAGCCACACCGGGGCTTGCACATCACAGTGTGTCCCATGATTTTCTCTGAGTTATGATATCAGAGCCTGACCTCTCAAGCAGCCACTCTAACTGTGAGATATTGTTGCAGTACAGAGCCAATGGGTTCAGCGGGTCATCTGGATTTAGATAAAAAAACCTGCTGTATGGTGAGGTTGCATCAAACTGAGACAGTGACATTGTATCCAGCGTTTCAAAATAAAATGTGAATCTTATTTGGGCCCATATTCTGCTTCCTATGTCTACTTTACACCCCATACTCAGATCATTTTGCAGTGCATGTTGTATGTAATTGGACTACTTGGCATTCACTCATGTCATCACCTTAACGGGTAACAATTTTGCAGTGTCAAAACTAAATTACCTCCTGCCCGGCTCACAGAGACACCCTGAATAGGAAGCCACGCGTGACAATAAAGTGTGTTTGGTGACACTTCAATTTCGTCCTGTCATTGGTGTCACCGTATTGACAGCAAGCCAGTAGCACAGTGCAGCACAGATATTAAAAAAAAAAATGAAAAAAAAAATATTTCTGTTGTTGCAGTGGTATAACAATTTAACAAGCTTTAGCAACAACAAGAAGGCAATATGTTTTTGTTTGTAGTTCTTAGGTATGCTATGTTAAAATGTTGGATGTTTCCTGAGAAGTTGCTGCTCACCATTGTTCGCAGTAAAATAGGTCCTTTTTGTAGTAAGCAATGCTCAGAAAATGCCTCTTGTAATGGGAAATAAAGAGGAAAAATGGGAGAAAATGCCAGTGACCTGCTGACTTTGCACCAATGAAAAGAAAACACCTGTATTAATCATCAATGCTATAATATAAACTTGCAGGGATTCAGAATCTGCAATTGTTTTTATTTTGTCTTCAGGGCTTGATTTTTAGAGAAAATAGCAGGATGGTGTGCGGTTTAGGACTGACCTCAGGTCTCACTGCTGTCATATTTCTACACTGCACTCAAGCAGTGTGGGCCAACTGGAGATTGTCCTCACCAGGAAATCGATAGCACTGGTGACATGGACTTCTTGTTGGCATGCAAATAACTATTGTTGTCTGTGAGAAGCAATGGCCAATGCAGCATTACATTGTTATAATACAGATGATTGGGAGTATAGCTCCTCCTACCACAGACCAGACTTTGCCTCCTGTCTCCTACTAGTCTCAGATTGCCAGACCTATCTCCTCAGCGCTGGAGTAGGGTCTGGGAGATGGGAGAAAAACGTGCTCTGGTTTATTGCCATTTCTTTAAACTAGTCACAATCGTCTTGGGCGGCGCTAAGCACCCGGCAGAGTCACGGTGCCTCTGCAAAATAGCCTCAGGAAGGAACTTGTTTTGGTGGAACATGTGTACGTTCAAAGGTTGTTTTAGTCGTGCAACAGAAAACTCAGATTGGTCAGATAGTAGGGATGGGCATGATTAATCATGATTAATAAATTAAGAATTTCGTCGATCACGTTAATTTGTTATCGATAACAAATGCAGGTTGCGTAACGTAGTGTGAGTCTTGAAGCAATGGAATTAATTTCACTGTGGCAGCAATTGAACATTTTACAACACGGGGGCGCCATAGGCTACTCAGTTACCTGTAAGGTTCTGTTTTGATTTCAAAAGTAATCATGAAGAGGTCACGGCAAAGTGTGGCGTGGGACCATTTTGATTTAAAAAATGACTTGGTTCACTGCAAACACTGCGATGCCGTGTATAAGTACAGCACGGCCACGACTCAAATGATGTACCACTAAAATGAAGTACATCCGACCCTGGTTAGTGGCGGTGCATCCTGCTCTCAGTCTCAACCTAGCATCGTGTCGGCTTTAGCACGGAGGAGCTGCGATGTACAACGAGCAGAGAAAATTACCCAAGGGATCCCCCGAGCTGGCCAAGTTAGCGCGGAGGTACCTGTGCATCCCGGCAACGTCAGTCCCCTCAGAGTGGGTGTTTTCGGCGGCTGGACTGGCGGTCACCAGGTTGCAGTCACGTCTGACCCCAGATCATGTCAACATACTTATCTTTCTCAACAAAAATCAGTAGACTGGTGCAGAAGTTGTATGTGAGTTACTAGTTATGTTTTATGAGGCTTTGTTAAGTAGCCTAATTCATTGTTTAGGCTAATCTCTCTCACCCTCTTTCTCGACTCCGTGCTTGAATAGTTTTGAGTTACATTTTGACGAAACCTGTCAGATCTAAGTATTATTATGTTTTTGGTTAAGTTATTGTTTAACATGATTCTTTTTTTAATGTATTTATTATTTGGGAACAAACGAGGGTCTCTGTTTAAGAACGCCGGCTCGCAGCTGCAGGTTCCGCTGCTTTAGAGCATTGAAGCGCATATATCTTTAAGTTTAGTTTAACGTCCAATTTAACTGCCACAAGTTGCTCTTCTTGTAATAAAGAAGAAAAAAACACGCTGTATTTTTGTATGTTCATTGCATTTTTAATTTATAAAAAGTTAAATAAATAATTCATTTTAATATAAAAATATTAATGATTAATAGTCAATCGTTAATTCTCCCGACGATCGACGAAGACAATTTAATCGAATGCCCATCCCTATCAGAAAGCGGAAGGAAACGGACATCCGGCCAAAAAGAGTGAAATCCGGGGGAATTTCCGGCCGCAACGGAGCAATCCCAGAAGTGGAAAGTCGTGGATATAGACTAGTCTTACCCTAACCTTAAGTAGTTTCCAGTTGCCTAAACTTAAACATTTGGACCAAAAGTATTAAACTTGTGGATAACCTTGGTTGTTTGCTTTCTCAGAGAACCATACTGATAGGTTTATTTTTGAAGAAGGTATCTCAGTCTTTAGGAGGGGTGGTCGTCCAATGTGGGTCAACTTTGAGGGCCCCCTGACTCTTGAAGGATTGATCATTCTAGTTAATCAAACCACGTTCTAACACGCTCTCATGTAGGTGGACCTGAGAGAAAAAAAAAAGAAAAAAAAAACATGTGGGTGAGGGGCGAGGTCAGAACGTGATCGTTTTCTACTTCTGATTGCCCCATATATAAAATATAAATACAATAATATAAATTTGTGGTAGACTGTAATTGCAAAAGGAATACACTGTAATGTGAACAGGGGGAAATATTTGCATCAGCATTCTAGTGCATGATGCTTTGTCTGTTTAGTTATTACTGCTCATGCTAACTAATCATCATTATTATTATTATGATTATTATTATTATTCACTATTTTAATTAACTGGGTTAAGGTGGAATCATTGCTTTGAAATTTCAACAGTATGTATACGAACATTTCATGAACCTAAACTGAAAGCTGTGATGCTATGCGACAAAGATGCAAGGATGCGGTGCATTGCTGGCGTGTTATTTTGAGAATGCAGCGTTTTGCACTTTCTGTACATTGCTCTGGTTTGTACCAGCCTGCCGCCTCCTCCAGCTCAACCTCTCCCACGATCATCACTGAAAACAGCACTGTGCTTCCCCCTGAAGCACCTGCATCTCACTGATGTCTTTTTGAATTCCAAAAAGCATCAAAACGTCCACCCTCCCTCTCTGTTTTCTCATTTTTTCTCTCTCTCTTTCTCTCTCTTTCTCTCTCTCTCTCTTTCTCTCTCTCTCTCTTTCTCTCTCTCTCTCTCTCGCTCTTCCTCTTCATATCCCTGACCATGCCTCACTCTCGCCATTCTCTTCGCCCCCCTGCCTCATAGTCAGAGACAGATAATCAATATCCATGGCCCGGCATCCCAAGTCTTATTGACTTTGTTTTTCAGGAAGACTCCATAAAGAGTCATCGGGGAGATGTCACTGCCTGTTCCATCCCCTGGCATTAAAACCTCCTCCGTTGCAGCAAAAGACAAGTTGCGGACAAGCTCTGGCTGCCCGCGTGACCACTGGAATACCAAATAACAGTGAATGGAGGCAGCAGTGCCACTTTCCACTGGCAAGAGAGACAAGGTTCAACCCCATGTGACGAGAATACAAACACCCCGGGTCCTTCACAGATTGAGAAAACACTCCTGTGGTTTTCGGATGTGGGGCTGCAGGATATTTAGATGATTCACAGGACAAGCTGCTGGGTGTATTAAAGGGCCGGTACGTTTTTCTGCCCCATAGCAGAACATGACCATGAAATATCCATTGATGGTTGATGGGGTTGTTGATCAATACCGATGACAGTGAATTACTGGCACTGAGGTTTTTGTCTTTCACCTGAGTGTCAAGGTTTGCCAGATTTGTTTTGTGGAAGTTCCTGCAGTCTTTCTAGCACGAGACAGATCGGTAAAGGTCATAGTGGACTAAATGTCCCTAAAAACAATAGACCTCATCAAACACCATACTGTAAATTCTAAAAAATTCTTAAAGCCTCTTTGTGTGGCTCACAAGAGCCAATAAAGGCTTGTCCCTAATAAAGACCGGTTAAAAAAGATTTTGAAGAGGTTGAATTGCCTGTAGTGTAATGGCTTACATTGTACATTCAGCATAATATCAATTTCCACAACACTAATTCCGTCAGCCTATTAGGAAAGGGAGGGAATATGCCCTTTGAGCTGCTGGAAAGCTTTTAATAGTGAAACATCTGTGCAAGTTTTCAGTTTCAGTGACGGTATCTTCACACTGAGCGTGGGGAAAAAAAAGGCAAAGTAGAATATAAAGCAGTTAATTAGTGAGAACCTTATTTCTGTCAAATAAATAAATAAATAACAGCAGCTGTGTACCAGGCTGGATTACTAACCAGGCAAAGTGGGCAACTGCCTTGTGAAATTTGATTAACTGTATATTTTTATTTAAATTTCATCACAAATCAACTAAGGTAGGTCCTGCATTATTACTTAAACAACAAGTCCTCCAAACCATACGACAATATGGGTAGTTTGTTCCTAACCTTAATATGATATCATAAAATAGTGCCCCAGCGGTGGAGGAAGCAAGACCTATCTAAACCGGAGAACAACGTAAAAATGCATCTTTAATGTTGTCAAATGGCTGCAGTTTGGTAATGTTTAGGCACAAAAACTACAATCTTTAGAAAAAGATCATGGTTTGGGTTCAAATCACGTTATTTCACTTCCTGAGAGTTAAGCACATGATGTTGAACGAGACATTTGTTAAGTTAAAAAAACAACTTTTAGTTTCAAACGGGACTCAAACCCCGCTATTTTCTAGGCCATTAGAAAGTTTTACAAATATTGACCCTCAACTTGAAAAACTCACTTTTGCAGCGCTTGTGCACATACATTTGGGTATCTGGAGTGCCTGTCAACCCACAAATCATGAAATAAGACAACCCAGTTTTTTGAGGGCTGATTAGATCAGAAAACGTGAGATTAAAAAAGAATACAACGCCCCCCACCTGAGTATCTCCACTCGTGGCTTGAGAACTACCTTAGCAAAGGTGCGCCATATTTTTATTACAAGCCAATCAGAGTAGATTGGGCTTTTCAAGAAGGGAAGCTCTAACTTGTTAGCCTCGTCCTGATCTCGCGAGCTCCAGTTTTCCACTCGCAGATCAGTCTGGCATCTTGAGACAAAAGAAATGTGGAGCCGTTCGCCAAACGACCGACCAATTAGCGTTGGTTTTGAGGCGGGTTTCGGTGTGACGCAACGAGAAGCGACTGTTCAGACTAAACAACATGACGGCTTCCACGGATGAGATGAGCGCAGCTATCACGCAAGTTTTATCCGAATTAGAAAGTATTCCTTCATTGAAAGAAGAGCAAAAAAACGACACTGGAGGCTTTTCTCGGAGTAAAAGATGTTTTTGCTCTTCTCCCGATTGGTTTCGGAAAGAGTTTGATATATCGTTGATCTGATTGGTTGATTTGGCCCGTCTATCACCAACATAGGTGGTGATAGATGGTTTATCCAATCAGCTAACCAGTATTTTCTCCCTTTCCCAAAAGTTCTCCAACGGAAAGTATGCCGATCAAATCCATCTGGCGGAGTCAGGTTACTAACTTGTTAACATGGGAGCGGAAATAAAAACGGACACGCCACGCAGCTGACACGCTCGCGCCACGCATCCAGTCTGTAGCCGGCCTAAGAGGAAGGGTAGAGTTTGCATGAACAGCGAATTAAAACTGGAGCAGATCAGAAAACGGGTAGTCTTACTAATATGTAAGTAAATATACTTAAATGGTATAGAAAAAAAAAAATGCGTTGTATACAAGCGCAAGGCCTTGTCCTCTCTGCATTTGAGGTAAATAAATGTAAGAATGTATGGAGGTATGTTATGTAGAAAGATTTTTACAGCAATGCATCATCATCATCATGCAACAGAAGCCTATGCAGTGATGATGCAGACAGATGTAGTCACAGAGTACACAGACGAGATAATTCCCAGCATCCTACACATCCCCTATGGTGAACATGTGGGTTAATCCCATTAAGGAATGGCCACTGATCATAGCTGTCATAATGATGGGGAATAGACCAAGTGACAAAGCATTCAGGATAAGAGTGGATCATCCTAATTTGCTTTAGCACAAGATGCAATGGATCTATGGAAGGCTTTGACAGATACCTAAAACACACGCTTCGTTAGCAAGAAGCGTAGGTGTGTGTGCACTGAGTGGGTGGTGTGGGCTGTGTATGATGTGTTTATCTTGTGTTTTAATGGAGGCCCATGCTGTCAGTCAAACAGCTGGTGGAAGTCTTCATGGTGATGTGCACATTAGGAGATCACTTTTGATTACATCTATTAATCATCAATCAAACTTCATTTTCCTGCGCTGCCATCTCTTAATTTCACCCTAAGAGCTCATGCATGATGTTTATGTGGCAGACAGAATTTCTCTTGTGAGGACTCGCGTTACAGTATAGCATGTGCTTGATGCAATCCTAGATTGGTGTCTACGGGTGGCTCTGCCATAGCAAATTAAAGCATTACAATCTAAAAGAAGCAGGTAAAGTTTTGTGCATTTTTATACCCATACTTTTTGTCATACTGGACTTTGAATGACCTTGTTGTAGCCTGCCTGCCTGCCTGCCTGCCTGACTGCACAAAATCAATAACATTTTTCCACATTAAAAAGTGTGAAGACTGGTGAAAATTTGCTTATTGCATTTGAAAAAAGATTACTTTATATTGCCTGAAACCTATGAGGCTCACCAGTCCAGTTATGAGCTTCCATACGCCCTGATGGCATTAGTTTATACCTTTTGTTGGCAATCAGCGGCAGGATAAGATTGCTGTGTATGCTGGGAAATATAGATCCAAAAATATACAGCATATTGTAATATTTTGTAGCTACTATACATAGGAAGGATGATCACAGCTATAGTATTGTAGGATGTATGAGAAAATCATTACTCATTTGACCTCACAGGTCCCAGAGACGCATGGTGGGACAGTAATCCATACAGTAATACATTTTTATTAATGCCTCTAACAGAATCCCATTATTACTAAAACCTTGTCTAGCCGATTGGAAAATAAGATCAGCTCGATACCAGAAGTTTAGTTGAACTTTACCATGTTGTGTCTCTCTGTTTCAATACTGAGGCAGCCTTCCATGGATCTGTATTCAGTAATGGCTTGCTCTTGCAGGAATCAGTGGTTAATAATGTAGTCTTCAGATAAATATACTTGGAAGGGACAAAATACAATCCTTTTCCATCAAATTATATTAATAAGGGTAAGATGAACAGAATTGGGTGATCTCAAGACTAAACAGAAATTTACACATGAGAAAGAGGTATTGCATATATTTACATGTGATATTTACAAATACAGTATGTTCAGGTTTTATTCCAGAATATTTGGTAACCCTTTAAAGAGATATTTTGCTGATTTAAATCCAGCTCTGTGTCATGGCAGTGTGGGCACTGTGTAGATGAACAGTGTTTGGCTTCCCCCTGTACCAGTGTCTGCAACAGACTGTAAAAACCTGCGAAATGCGCTGTTTTGCGTCATCTGGCGGATCTCATTGCTCATCAACTCCTTTATGCATTGGTGGCATTTAGGAAAGCCAAACATCGTTCATCTAAACATACTGCCCGCATAAAGATGACACAGAGCTTGTGGGCTGCCCAGAGCATTAAAATGTGACGCTAATGGGACCTTATGTGATGAGTTGGGAGTGATAATGTATTGTTAGTAATTATAATGAACAATAAATAGGCTACTTCATAGCTAATATTCATATAAAATATAAGATATACTGATCACATACATGATCACAATTGTGGTACATTATTTTGTCAAACATTCATTTTGTTATGAAGGCTTCAAAGGAGGAGTTATAGTTGGTGACAAGTAAATAAATATTAATAATAATAAATACTGTTTATTGATCCCCAGTGGGGAAATTACAATTTACACTCACTCTTTCACTCATGTCAGAGTGAGTGGGCTGCCAGTGCTGGACCAGCACCCTGAGCGGTTGGGGGGGGGGTACAGTGCCTTGCTCAAGAGCACCTGGCAGTGCCCAGGAGATGAACTGGCATCTCAGCTACCAATCCACACTCTCCCAACTCCCTACAGACTGAGCTACTGCCCCCCCTATAATAATTTTTATAACAATTACAGTTGTTATTACACATAGGTCTCAGCACCTATACATGCATTAATGGAGAGATGTCAGAGTGAGGGAGCTGCCCATGTAAAGGCGCCTCGAGCAGTTGGGGGTTTGGTGCCTTGCTCAAGAGCACCTTGGCAGTGCCCAGGAGGTGAACTGGCACCTCTCCAGCTACCAGTCCATCACCACACTTTGGTCCATATGGGGACTTGAAAAGTGTGGACCAACCCAACTCCCTACTGACCGAGCTACTGCCACCCTAAGGTTGGGTACCGAACCCTGTACTTTTACCGGTACCGACCGAATCACGTCGGTACTACAGAGTATTGGTTCACGTAAAATCAAACGGTGCCAAATTTCAGTACCTGAGAGTAAGCACAAGCTCATCTGTCCTCTCTGCATATTGACAGAGAGCAGAGGTCCAACACACACACACACACACACACACACACACACACACACACACACACACACACAATTGCGGAGGTGCGGACGGAGCAAACTACGTTGGCTTTGCAGTTTTGTTTGAGTCACGGCAATGCCGATAAAGCGGTTTCAAGTATGGTTACAGTTTTTCAAAACTTATGCAGACACCTTTCACTGTGATATGATATTAATGGTGAGCCGAAAACCGTCACAGTGCTGTTGACATTACACTTCCTCTGAGACAAGCAGGCACAACAGTGGTCTATATGCCCTGAGGACTGACTGACAGACTGAGAGACTGAGAGACAAGCAGGCACAACGGTGGTTTCTATACCCTGGTGACTGACTGACAGGCTGAGGTTGCAAGGCAAGGCAACATTATTTCTACAGCACCTTTCAGCAACAAGGCAATTCAAAGTGCTTTACATGAAACATTAAAGAGCAATTAAAAACGGTCATGATGAAAATAAAACAGGCTAAAATATAATAATACACAAATACAAGAATAAAAGTTACAGTGAGTAAGAAATTAAGTTATTCAATTTAATAGGTTGTAGGGATGGGTTTGGGAGGAGAGAGGGATGGGTTTTATTATTATTATTATTATTATTATTATTATTATTATTATTATTATTATTATTATTTTCATTTTTGTAAAATATTCTAAATAAATGACAATGTTCTAAGTAAATAGGTTTGGAATTATTTTTACAACTGAAATAATTTTTTTTGTAATTACTGAGGGAAAGTACCGAAAAAAGTACCGTTGGATACCGGGAACCAAATTTCAGGTAACTGTATCGGGACTAGTATTGGTTCAGATGCGAAAGGTACCCAAGCCTAATAAATACACTTAAAACGTCCTTGTATCTGTGTAGCCCTCCTACTCAATTCCATTTTTTGTTTTGGGGATTCATCATGTGCATGGGGAATGAATTGGTGAGAGGTTACTAGAATTTAAAGTTAGGATGTATCCACAGCAACTAAATATTTCGGGCATGCAACTCTGCTAAAGTGTAGAGAGGCCTGGTTAGCTTAAATATAGCTATACTGTGTTTGTTTTGTTTTTTTCACTGTGAGCATAAAACTCCCATGCACATATATTTAACCACTATAACCCTTATTTGCAAAAATAAAAATAAAATCACATTTCAGTCACACACACTTAAATATCAGACCACAAAGATTGAATGCTATACTCAAAATGTAGTTATATTTATTTCCAGAACCAGGTGAGTTAACCTATCAAAATGTTCTCATAGTCCAAATGAAATGACTGAACAATACCCCGGGGTTTTTCTACTATGTCTCAGTTTTGTGGTACCACAACGTTGGCGCGCTTGTTGGAGCTCAGAGGAAATCTTTCCAGAGAATATTGTCTGTACTCACGGTTCCTTGTTAACAGAAAGATTATAGTGACCGTAGGGCTGGGCGATATGGAGAAAATCAAATATCACGATATTTTTGACCGAATATCTCAATATCGATACCACAACAATATTGTAGTGTTAACTATTGGTGCTTTCACAAAATATTTACACAATGAGATTTTAGATAAATAATCATCAGTAATGGTGATATAACGACTAAGTGGGTAAAGGCAAATAATAGAACAGCTAGAACAGTCTGCTAAGTTCAGAAAATGACATCACTTTACTGTAATGCAGCCTTTTAAACCAAGAAAAGACAACAGTTATGCCATGTCACGATATTATGATATCCAAAATCTAAGATGATATCTAGTCTCATATCACGATATCGATATAATATCGATATATTGCCCAGCTCTAAGTGACTGTCTATCCAAACCCTTCTGTCCAGTGGTGAGATATGCAATGAGGAAACCCGTCCTGAAACTCCGTCCGTCCGTGTGCCAAACACAGACACCTCCGATCTGCAGCGTGAATCCTGAGCACATCTTTGGCAGCAACATGGGTGGCAGCATCTGACGCACACTAGCCAAAAGTTCACAAAATCGAATGAGCTTAACTATATCTTGTCCAAAAATGTCAATTTCATTTTAGTTCACAATGTCCATACTCACTCAGAAACTCGGTGGCAAAGTGGGTTTCTGGACATGTAATAGCAGTTCGCACATGGCTATGGCGTTAGCGCCACTTCGTGAAATCTCCGTGGTCGATATAACCAGCTCCAAAACAAAGCTCACTCTCCCGTTTTAACAGGGTTACACAATGACAAAAACCAAGTGAAGAAAATCCCTCCCTGGCTCTTAACTTTGATGACCAGTAATGTAATCAATCATACAGAACTTACACCTAGTTTGTAGCTATCTCAGTTTTTTTTTTCGTCACTTTCTTTTTCCCTCTCTCTCTGTTTTTTAGTCCCGCCCCCCTCAAAAATGCGGTAGGTTGCCAAACTGCGCTCTGGATGGCACTGATTGGATGATCAACAAAACTGACACCTGGCCACCCAATACAAAATAAAATGACAAAGGGTTCAAAGGTTCCTCACAACCGAGGATATTTCAACACCTCACAATTGTATAACTCGATAACAAATATGAATTAATATTAAATATTAATAACAAAAAGGTATTACACAACAGGAACAATTGAACTGGCCCATATTTCAGGATATACTGTATTTCTGTTAACAGAACACAAAATAATATATAAATTTAGCAGGGTGCTACATCTGCTTACAACTACATTACGTGTGTGTGTGTGTGTGTGTGTGTGTGTGTGTGTGTGTGTGTGTGTGTGTGTGTGTGTGTGTGACCATTCATCAGTTGTTTATATACTGCCTATGAATGATAAATAATGAGGGTTATAGTGTTACCCATATTTTAATGTTATCAATAAAAAGTTACAAAGGGAATACCATTTTATCAAGGCCAAATATAATTTATGTAACACGTTATGATGAGATGACAAGGAAGTTAGATGCTAAAGTTGCCCAGTCTTGTCTCTCCTCTTAGAGCCAAATTCCAATTGGCTGTTGCCAGGATTCCACACAATTTTCAATTTTGGTAAGTGTTGGACCATTTCGTGCCACACAAGCTGGGCCAGAGTGAAGTAATTTCATCAAACCTGCTTTAACAAATCTTTTCTGACTGCTCCTCAGTCATTGGCTGAGGTCAGAGTCTCCAGTCTTTCACAGAAGGATAATCTGAGCGACCACCAGGCCCGAGTGCTGACTCACACCAGTGGCCAGAGTGCTAAAGCCGGGCACAGTTCCAGAGTTAAAATACCAACTGTGACCTTCCCTTCAGACATGTCAGACAATTGAGAGATTATTCAACAATATGGAGGAGAATCAAGTTGGACAAGGCCAAAAAACTTTGTGCAGTTGTCAAGAAACACAATGACAAGAGTTGTTAGTGTGTTCCTTTTTATTTCAAGGTTTGTCTTTCTGTGAAAATATAACTCTTCTTCTATAAATCTTAAATTATTTTTGTTAGCTTTTAACTTCTAAGTTTATGTACACCGTCCCAAATGTGTGCATTATTGTTTTGTTGTTCTAAATATATTTTGTTGTATTATTCTTTATATATTTTGTGTTCTATTTAATATTTTCTGTGGACTCCAAAAAGGCAAGTGCTATCTCTTCACCTGTGTGGCTTCACAGCATGAGGTGTATGAATTCCTTCAGGGTCCCCAGAACTGAGCTGCATTACATTAGCTACCTTTTTCTTAAGAGCTTTTTTTGTTCCCTTTCAAAACTGACAAAACTAGCTAACTATTCGGTGTAGTAGTGTGTTAAATGTGAAAGAAATAGTATGCAAAATTACCTGAGTAAATTCAAGACCAACCTGGTTGGTAAGTGTAACACTTAAATCAGTAGAGGACTATAAAATGATGTGTCACAGAGTCTAATATACTGAAAACAGTTTCCAGGTTTTGTTTGACTCTTTACCACTTACATTTAAGAAGGTAATGGTAATGCTGTAATAAACACAATATCACTTTATACAACACGCTAATCACCATCAGCACATTACCTCACAGTTTGGACTCAATCTGTTTTTTTCTACACCTTGCTAATGCTTAAATGCTTGCGTTGGTTACAAACATGTTCATCAAAGACTAAAGATGAAGTTATATTTGCTCAGTATGGCTTGAACATTCCTCAGTGGCTTAAACTTCATCTTTTATTTTACTAGCATTTTTTTTAGCTATGCTAGTGGCATGGTTCCATTGATGGCAATGTCTGTCGGCTGGCCTACAACTTCGGTCCGAAATATTTACAGAACTTTTGGATGGATTGCCATGAAATTGGGTACAGATATCAATGGTTCCCAGCAGATCAGCCCTAATGACTTTGGCGAACCACTGACTTTATCTAGCTACACCAGCAGGTCAATTTGGTACATTCATGACTCTCAAACAATGTAGCCCAATGATTTTGGAGATCCCTTAACGTTTCGCACGCTTCCCACTCGCTCGCAGAGTTGAAGTACCCAGACGTGAGGTCTGCGGTCATTATCTCATTCCAATCTTTTGATAGGATGCAAATGTGTCAATTCATGGCAATTAATTTGATATAAGAATAAGAAGAATTTAGTCCACATTGCTCATCTTACCAACAACACTCAGTACTCCCCAGGAAAGTCTTGTGTTCCTTGTTTAAGACTGCATTCTCACACCAAAACAAAGGTCAACTGAATCCTGCAGAGTCAGGAGACAGCGGTATAACTCTAACAACCTTCTCATCGTCTTAGCTCTCTCAGGCTCCATTATTTTCCTCCTCTGATATAATGGATCAAGAACCTCCTGTAGAGGGAACAGATGGTCAGAGCTGAGCATAACCCAACTACCCTACTTCTACCCACGGCTACTTTTCTTTTCCTATTTTTAATTATGCCCTAGGGGAACAACCCAAAGTCGCTTTCCAGCTTTAGCTCCTAAATGTCTAAAAGAGAAGGATGTCGTGGCACAGATTGTAGGGTCAGTGCGACAAAGAACTTAAGATGAGTTATGTGGTTTGAGTAGATTAAATCCCAGAGATGGAGCAAGGAATGAAAAATACACTGAATATGGATTTGAACATAAACCTGAAAGTATTACATTGTGTGGAATCCAACACATTCTCACTCTCCCATCGTGTAAAATACAGACTCTTGGTCATTTGCCTTTGTAGTTTGTTATTCACGCTAAAAGTCTCTTTTAGCGTTGGGACTCTTGTCGTCCTTTGGCATTTGTTATTCACGCTAAAAGTCTCCTTTAGCGTCGGGACTCCTGACGTCACTTTCGACGCTCTGGGTCGGGACATACTGACAGACATGCGGCACAAGAACGGGACAGTTAGGTTTAGGAAAAGATCGTGGGTGAGGTTACAAAATGTGTGTTCCTGTGAAGCGTTATTATGGAACCCACTGCAGTTCTAGGCAAGTCCCGCCCTTCAATAGCATTGGTGCGCTACAATTGGCCAGGTGTTTGTGCTCCGGGAGGTAACGAAACCCGATTTGTTCAGGTCCTACCCCCTGACCAATCAGCTATCCTAACCTTAACTACTCAAGGTCAATGCCTAACCTCAACCAATCGGGTTGCTTCGTACGGCGGGTCTTGCCTAGAACTGCAGTGGGTTCCATATTTGCGCTTCTGTGACACATGGGACAAGAACAGGACATGAACCTCTGTCGCCTGTAAAAAAAAAAAAAAAGTCCTGTGTTGTTTGACCCATCCACCACGGTCTTTCATACTACTCGCTACCGTTGTTGCTCCTAATACTACGTAATTTTACAGTGCCGGGGTCACGCTGCTGCTCTGCCCGGTGTGTTCCATATATGCTGAAGGGTGCTTTTTGCATTGTATCTCACACTGAGAGATACTGCCCAAGCATTCATATTTTACGAGTTGGGAATGAGAACGGGTTGGTAGAATCACATGCAACCATGACAGAAATGATATACTACTGTCTGCATTCAAACACTCCCAGCCACATACTGTTATCATCTAATAGAATTGTTGGAAACCATGAAAGCACACAATAAGATTGGGATAATGTTTATTTCAAGTAATCTGACCAAAAAACTTTTTCTGTTTTTATTTAAAAAATGCCACAATAGCAATAAAGGGCCTCAATAGTTGAAATAATTATCAAGGCATGAGAGAGGAAAAATATGGTTAGGGTTAGAAAATGACTTCCTGTTATTGTTTTTGATGCTAACAAATTAGTGTGTGACCTTTGTCTGTGTTATGAGAAATTAGAGCAGTTATTAAGAACCACCTCAGTACAGCAGCAATGCACACACAGACAGAATTGTGATCATGCAGACACAAGTAAAGGTCCACCAATTGTGTGTCTGGGTAGATTATGAGGGACCAAACAAAGAGAGCAGACTCATTGTGATTCTTCCAGAAGAAATAAATGCAATAAAGTGACCTTGGACACATGGATGGTCTGAATTGGAAAAAATGCAATTTGTCCAATTGTGACAATTCACACAATGCAAGGGTGTGGCTGGTATGTGAGAGACAAGCCAAAGAGTCTGTGACCTCCACATACACTTTCATAATTTAGTTTTCTATGGAATCTTGCAGTGTCATTACTTAATTTTTCAATCTTCTTCTTTTCCATCATAATACATTTTCACATTGTTGCCAAGGAAAATGTAATTAGCTCTTTTACTTCTGCTGGCCACAGTCACTATGAGTAGGTCATTAATCTCATCATTTGCTGCTGCCTTGTTTTCATAATCTCTTGCTACAATGCAGCACAAGAGAATAGAAATGGCTTTGTGTTTACTATTACATTTCTAACTTGCACTTTTGTAATATCTCTTGTGCTGAACAAGCAATTGGGATGATACTCATTCAAACAGCATTGGGATTTTTTAATTGAAAGTAGGAATCTATATCTGTACAATAGCATTACAAGACACACACACACACACACACACACACACACACACACACACACACACACACACACACGTATCACAATGCAGTATGTTGTTTATAACACTATTTTCTAATGAGAGATTTAGTTTTATGATTAATTGTGTTCTCTATATATTATCACAACAGAAAATGCTCTTGCTGAAAGCTACATCCATACAGTTTATAACAATGGCCCAAAAAGAAATGTTATGTTATCACTTTAACAATCTGTATAACAATGTCGCCCTCACAGAAAATGTTCTAAAATTTTAATAACTTGCCATAACTGCTTTTTTTGGCCACTTGAGGGCAGCAGAAACAAGTTGTGAACACAACACTGACATATCATCACCAGTTAGGTTGATATGGTGAACTTATACCCTAACCCTAATGCTGAGCAAACTGAGTTGCTTATTTACTAGTCTCGCATAGTCTCGCATTGCCAGACGTTTCTCCACGGCGTTGTGTCAGCGCTGGAGTCTGGCTACACCACACGCACATTCTGGGATAGGCGAAAAAACGCTCTGGCTTGTTTGCATTCCTTTAAACCAATCACAATTGTATTGGGCGGCGCTAACCTCGGGATTCAGCGATGGTGCCCCTGCAAAATAGTCTGGGTAAGGAACTTCCGGTTAACATTAAAGGAATAGTTTGACATTTTGGAAAATTAACTTAATTGCTGTCTTGCCGAGACTTATGAGAGGACTGAAAGCACTCTGACATCTGTACGGTAAAAATGTAGCTACAGTATCGGCAGCAGCCAGTTAACTTAGCTTAGCATAAAGACAAGGGCAAACAGCTAGCCTGACACTGGTCAAAGGTAACAAAGTTGTGCCTATAAAGCTAACTAATTAACACGTTATATCTTGTTGTAAAAACAACAGTTTTCTGCTTTACAGGGGGTTATATGTTGAGCGATTTCTTGTCCAGATCCACCTATGTCTTGTCCAGGACCAGTTGCCAGGCAACCAGCGAAGACTCCAGGAAGTTATTTGTCCCGGTCAAGAAATAATCTGGTACACAACCTCCAAAAATGGCAAATTGTTGTTTTTTTGGGATCTAACCAAACCTTGAGCATAGAGGTGCTGATTACAAAATACTTTCATCAATCGTTTTTATAACAGCCAAGTGGTAGTACGAGGAAGTACAAGAACAATTAATGTCTGAGAGGTTTCTGATCCTATTGCTTTGTCTTTTTTTTTTTTGAACACATCTTATTTGAGAAATTTTAAAGTACGTAATGATTCCTACACAATACTGAAAGTGAATCCAAAAGGATACTCAGCAGGCAGGCATGCAATCAGCAGGCAGGCAGTTCTCTTTTTGTCAGAAAACAGATTCTTAAAATCTTATTTCAAAATTAAACCGTCCATTCCCTCACCTTCTCTCACCAAGACAAATGAAGCCACACTTAGCAAACACTAGCAAATAGAATGATACAATTATCATTACCATCGAGTAAATGTGAGGTTTTTGTGAATGTTAAACTGAGATATATTTTCTTTTAAGAATGACATGAACATGTAGCAAACTAGAGAAGCTTAATTACAATGATTAAAATGATTGACAGTATAACAGTTGGACGGATAATTATAGTGCTTTCTGAAGAGAAGCAGGGACGGTACCAAACGTGAGGTAAAGAAGATAACGCCAAGAGATATTGTCATGACACATTTTAAGTAATTCATTCTCAGAACTTTGGGGATAAAAGACACTCCTTTCATGTGTTATTTAACAATCTGGATTTATTTTGGACCGAGTGGCTGTCAAAAATGTGGTAGTTTGTTGGTGTGTGTGTGTGTGTGTGTGTGTGTGTGTGTGTGTGTGTGTGTGTGTGTGTGTGTGTGTGTGTGTGTGTGTGTGTGTGTGTGTGTGTGTGTGTGTGTGTGTGTGTGTGTGTGTGTGTGTGTGAATTTCACCAGTAGCTTTCATGCCTCAGAACCAATTAATTTAGCCCATAATAGACTGTATGTTAGTGGATTATATTACTGATTGGAAGGTTCAGACAGCAGCGGTTGATTAGCTTTAATGAGTTCAACTGACATCCACATTTCTCTTTACTCCCTAATTTAATTTCCAATCCTAATGTAATTATCACACAGACTCAATTATTGATCAACTGCAGGTGTTATTCAACAGGAGGCTTTTTTTAAAAGACTCATTTTTTCGACTGGAGACAGGCAGAAATACCAGCTGCTCCAGTGTGTCCACGCTCTAATGAAGACGTTACACGAGGATGGGATACAGAAAGTGTAAGCAGACAGGGTGTCCAGCACTGTGATGGGAGCTAATTGGAGGTGACAGTGAGCTGATAGGCTAACTTGATCCGGGTCATGGTTTCACGGGAAATCTTCCATCATTCACTACTGTCCTCTACTATGAATAAAACGGACCACATTTTTCACTCATTTGTGTTGTTTTACTATGGCTTTGTAATTAGTACACCTTTTTTTCAGTACATACATTCGGAGACAAATTAGTTTTAGAAATAATGCAAGGACAGTTGCAACTGACGTTTCAATTATTAAACAACGGCAGAGATTAAAAAGACAGTGACAGCTATGCAGGGGAGGCTAGGGGAGGCTGAGGTGCACATTGTCCATCTGAAGGAATTCTGGAGCAGTAAAGTAAAGGATAAAGTAAAGTAAGGATAAACAGATGGAGGTGTGGTCCTTTAAAACCACAGCAGGCAAAGCAACGTGAGACCGGTGGTCTTGAAAGAGGCTTAACTGTGTTCAAAGGATTCCAAATGAGGGACTCGGTGTTGAAATGGAAAGGGAGTCTCGATTGGTTTTCTGAGGCAGTCAGTGAGGGACAAGGTGATCCACGCAGCTAAAGCAACACGTGGGCATGTTTGGAAATTGTGCCGACTGTTTCCGGAAATGTTGAAAGAGCTGGTGCAGAAGAGGAAAGCCAAAACATCTGTGAAATGAAAACTGCATAAGCTCAGTGTCAGATACATGCTGGCTTTCCCAGTGACGCTGCGTTTCAAATAGAAAGGGGGGGGGGGGGGGAGTGACTTAACCGGAAGTTAAGTAACATATGTACTTGTTTTAACCCAAACCACAATCTTTCTCTAAACTCAACTAAGTAGTTGCCTAAACCTGCAATTCTTACAGAAATCACCAAATGTGTTTTTTGTTTGTTTTTGTTTTTTAACCAAATCACAGCATGGGGTTTTCTATGGTGTTCCTCAAGGTCTTGGTGTCTCACTGTAATGTGGTATTTTGGAGGGATTTTTGACCATTTGAAAAAACAAAATTGGTTAAATCTAACCCCAAATCTATGTGTCAAATGGTATCAACTCAAAAATTGCTGCAACAACTTATGAGACATTATGCCTCAAACGTCCTCCTTAAAATGCTGGATGTGGTGTACCACAGTGCCATTCGTTTTGTCACTAGAGCTCCATACGATACCCACAATTACAAACTCTATGCATTAGTCGGCTGGCACTCAAGTCAGCTTTATTGTCAATTCTGCAATATATGCCAGACATACAGAGCAATTGAAAATATGTTTCTCTCTGACCCACAGTGCAAAAAGGACACGTACAACAAGTATAATATTTAAAAAAAGATAAGAAATATATACAAATAAGATAAAGAAAGATAAGTTATATATACAATTAAAAAGATAAGTAATACAGTAATAATTCTAAATAGTGCAAATGTAAGGCAAAATCAAACCGAATACTAAAGGGTAGGGATGCACCGAACACAGGGGCCGGGTTCAGCCGAACTTTGGGCTTTTTGACGGAGTTCGTGTACTGCCGAACTTTAGAATTTTTTTTCACCGAACGCTACCACAGAGAAGTAACAAGGTGAAATTCCAGAAAAAGAGGCTAACGTTGTGTTGGTTTCTGCTCTTGTCAAAGAGTATAGAAGTAATGAGGCAAAACTGCATTGCAACAAACACACTCAGGACTGAGCTGCAGCTCCGGCATCTTGGACTGAAAGCAACACAACGTTCCATTGAGTTTAGCCTCTTGTTACTTCTATACTCTTTGAGCGCTACGCTGGTCTACGTAATGACGCCACCGTTGATTACAGCAGTGTTTTTCAACCTTTTTTGAACCACGGCACATTTTTTACATTAAAAAAATCCCGCGGCACACCACCAACCAAAAATGTTACAAAATGACACATTGTAGCCTAATAAGATCAGAATCTGAATTTTTCCTTTTTAAAAATTTATCCATGGCTGTTGCAGGCTTACATCCTGTCATTGCCACCAGGGGGCAGTAATTCTATTGTCTTAAATCAACAAGGTCATTATTGCGCTATACTGCCACCTACTGACACAGAATAGTATTTTATTGCTCTGCCAGTCATCACATTGCAGTCACAAATGCAAAAAATTGGCAAATTATTTGCAGTAACTCAATAAAAAATATTTGTTGGACCAATTAAGTAAAATCGGATAATTTCCCACGGCACACAGGACGATCTCTCACGGCACACTAGTGTGCCGCGGCACAGTGGTTGAAAATCACTGGATTACAGTAAGGTGTTTACGTAGGTGGAGCGTTCAATGCAGTAGGCTGTGAGAAAGTGAAAATGGAACTTGAGCAGAAAAAGTTGTTTGGCAGTACTTTCGGTCAAAAGAAGGAGATTCAAGTCGAGCTACATGTTTAATTTGCAATGGTGATTTGTCTCGTGGTGGCAAGGACCCTAAACAATACACAACATTGCCGCCATTAAGACATTTGCGTATGAAACATCCGAAATAATACGAGTTGTGCAAGAAGGAATCTACAGACAGCAGCCAAAATGCAGCAACTTCAGGTACGGCAAAGGAAGGACAATCACAGCTAAAAACTGTTAAGCAGACGACCATTGCCAGCTTTGCTAGCCCAACACCAAACCAACAGTGGGCATCAGATAACCCACGCGCAAAAGCTATTCATGCAGCTATTGGGAAAATGATAGCCACTGACTTGGGACAATGCTGCAAACATGCAGAAAGCCATTTCCGAGTGTGTGCGCTGTTTTGCGCACACACTCCAGTTTTGCATCCACGGCAGTCTTTTATCACAACAAAGTGTCTCTGACGTGATTACACTGGCCAAGAAAACTGTTTGTCACTTTGGGCACTCTTCAAGTGCTAAATCAAGGCTGTCTGCTCTACAGCAGGATTTGGGGCTGCCAAATCACCATTTAATCCAGGACGTGTCTACACGATGGAATTCGACATATCTGATGTTCAAACGTTTAACAGAACAAAAACATGCCATAAACATGTATGTGTCCGAGACAGATGGTATGCAACATATTCATGCACAGGGGTGGACTCTGATGGAGGATGTCCTCAAGGTGCTCAGACCCTTCGAGGAGTTGACTAGAGAAATAAGCGCAGAAAATGCGTGTATATCCACTGTCCTGCCAGCTGTGATGATGTTGAAGCACTATATCCATAACGAAACCGATGGAATTAAGCAGATGAAAACCTGCTTGCTGAAATCTCTGCAGGACAGGTTTCAGGAAAGCGAGCAGAAACAAGTCTGGATCCCAGATAGAAGGCAAACTTTTGGATGAGTGACACAGAAAAGTGGCAATCAAAGTTGCTTGTGCAGGAGGCTATATCCCGTGTATCTGAATCAGATCAAGACGCATCTGCTAGGCATACTACTACAGCAACTGAACAGCCTGAGGAACAAGGCCCAGAGGTTCACACTAAACGACGCTGTTCAGGAGGAATATGGAGCGGCTGGGACGATCTGTACCGCAGCATTACTGAGGCAGTCGCATCAGGTGCTGACGTGGAGATAAGCGCTTTTTTCAGTGAGCTTCTGATTCCTCTTAAAGAGGATTCTCTTCAGTGGTGGAAGACAAACCAGCAGCGATTTCCACTGCTGGTGAGAAAAGATCTACCTCTGTGCGTCACCAACCTCTGTGCCCAGTGAAAGACTTTTATCTGTTAATGCCGAGCGTCTTGTTTTCCTGAAAGGAAACACATTTCATGTGAAAGGTTTGATGTTATAAAGTCACCAAACATATTCAGATAAGAAAATCACTTTTCTTTGCATTGTTGCACTTTAATTGAAAGGTTTTGGTTTGTACTTGGGGGTAGCCTACTTTATGGGATTATAAATCTAAAAGGCTAATATTTTGGATATTGATTGGATCTTGAGATCGGGTAAACATTGGCCTTGTCAAAAATAGTTTTTCCCATTTGTGTGCCTGGCATAATGTTGCCTATTCTTTTTTTTTACAGTTAAAATGAAAAATGCATTGCTGTGGACATTGTTTATTTCATTAATGTGTTTACTGTGTTAATGGACTGAGGATGGCAGTAGGGTTCGGGGTTCGGCAGAATCTTAACCAGTGGGTTCGGTATTCGGCAGAACCCCAAAAATCTGGGTTCGGTGCATCCCTACTAAAGATAAAGATAGTGAAATCTGCAATATAAAAGGATGAGTTCCTGATTGTCGTTGCATATCCGGCGCTTAACTCACTGGTACCAACTCATTTACAAGACCTTGCTAGGCAAAGCCCTGCTATACCTAAGCTCACTGAATACTGTAGCTCTACCTACACGCAGCCTGCGTTCAAGAAGATATATCTCTTTTGTCAGTTTACAGCATTCATTAAGTGTATTCCAATAGAGGAAACTTGACAGATTCAGTTCTTAATTTAGGTTTAAGGTAAATTTCTACCTTTCTTTACTTTTTTCACATATTGTTGACACAGAATGGCATTTTTCTTATTGTTGGTCATAATTCACATGGATACCACAGGTAGGTGGTAAAGGGTAGACCAGGGACCTTACAGGTCTTTGGGAAATCTTATAGTTGATTAAAGCTGCTGACAAGGTACCTTAATGTGTCTTTATGCTTGGCAGGAGGCAGGAAAAAATAAACAGCCTGGTTCATTCATCCAAGTACATTTGCATGATATAATAAACCTATAGAGATGATGTTAACTTAAAAAGTTTAATGTTTATGATATATGGAAGCAATGCCTCAAAGTCGGATCTAGTGCATGTATGATTGAAGTTGTTGGAACATTTTAAATAAATAAATAATATAGTCAATAATTCCCTCACTGTATCCCCGGTGAGATGGTTATTCATTTTTTCCTCTCGTCTTTCGACACATCTATCTCAATCAGCCGGCACACTGTGCGCTATTGAATTGCACAGCAGAAATAGATTTGCAAACTTTCACAAAGCAAGTTGGAGAATGGTGCGAGAGCAGGATTTCACTCTGAGTACAGGGATTCAAATGACAGGGTTGGCGGTAGAGAGCAGATTGAGCAGCACTCATTCTTTCCTACTGTGCATTAGCAATTTGTGAACCGTAGGCTCTTAGTACTATTTGGAATAAGAGAGAAACACCATCAATCATTTTCAGACTGTTGGCTTTAACCTGCATTGTGCAATTATTCTTTCTACCACTTGACTCAGTTGTCTTGCTTGCTTGATAAATTGGAAAGCCTTTTAGCTCAAGCACTAAAAGATTTATGCAGAGATTTACATTTTTCTATGTAAAAGACATCTGAAAAGTGTTCCATGACAGCACTAGGGACCATTAAATATTTCCCCATTCCTTACTGCTCATTAAATCTAAATCAATTCATGGAAATACATAAGAGAAGACCTCCATAGGAAGAGGTTAAGGGTTAAGTCTAGCACATAGTTCATGTGATTTGAGACATCACAAATGCATGCTGCCAATCTGTGAGGCAGGCATCTATTGTCCTGTCCAGCTGCTCAGAGTGGCCACTGAAGGCTCAAGTCGTGTATACGTGTATATATCTCCTATTGGCTCATTGCACGCAACTGACTCAATTCAGGGGAGCTAATTAAAGAGCAATCAGGTGAAGTCTTACGATTTCTAATGGTCTCTCCGGGGGTCTAATGGCTATGAACTAAAAGAGGACAATAGGAAATGAAAGCGGATTTATATACTATATAAAGAGAAAGAAAAACGTACTTCGAGGAACATTTGCAGTTTTACTGTAACAGGAACACTCAAAATGTGAGGATAGGGAGATGTAGAGGCAGCTGAAATGTTAGATTTATTGTGTGTCGGGCCCAACCAGCAGTGGGTTAAACATTATATTTTGGACAAAAGCCTCAGAGCATCTGCCTCTGAAAGACAAGACCATGCGGTCGTCCTGAACAAAGGAATAGGGGCCTACACGTAATCCTGACAGCCTGTGCATCAAACTCCTACAGGTTACCACGAGGAAAAAGGTCGCAAATTGGCCAGGGAAGCCGGAAGTTCTTAATTCCCATTCGCTGGCGGACCCGGAACACCCCAGGTGTCCTTGTCTGGTGGCCGGATCAACATGGCATCATGACTTTGCGGAAACATACACGCCACTTTCCTAAAGCCAAATGGCGTGTTATCTGTACGCATTTTGAGCTATGTATGTATGTCTACGCTGTATACAGCGGATGTAAACAAACACACCACGTGGCAATGCATATGTGTATGTTTACGTGCCATGCTATCGCAAGAATGTCACACGCGTGTAAAAAAAGAAAAGGAAAAAAAAAAGGTTGGGTTTAGGGAAAGAACATTGGGAAAGGCTTTAGTATCACTAAAAAACGACAAAACCATGACGGTGACTAATGTCACACGCTTAGGAAAACAAATGGTTGGGTTTAGGAAAAGAACATTGGGGAAGGCTTTATTACAAAAAAAACAAAAAAAAAACGGTTGATAAACGCCACACGCAGGACGCAATCCCGGCTCTCCTGAGTGAAAGTTCCGTTTTACCTATCCACCACCCCAACCAACCTCTGTCCTTTTCTACTACTCGCTATGGCGATATTTTACATGTAATGTAGGTCAACGGAGGCCAAACGGCGTCGATAAACATGCTAAAAAATGATTATGCGTCTTGATAACACAAAAAAAACGGCATACGAATTGGCGTGTCCTACATACGCCACTTAGTGAGATCAGTCTGGGCCGGAACTATAAAAAGTTCCGACAACCCCCTCTCGTTGTCTTTCCACAGTGACTTCGGTCACTACAAGGAGGCACAGGCGAACGTTTCTACTGTACTTTAAATAGCTTCATTTTCCGAAAAAGTGGACTATTCGGATCCTATGAAAACACAAACCACTGTTTTCAAATCTGCAGGAGAGAGAACCACGCTTTTCTCCAGAAGAAAATCGGACAACACGGACACTGTTTTTCTTCAACGTCGACTAGCTTCTCCCCCGCTGCCTCTGGGAGGGAAAAGCTTCTCCGTGCATTGCTGACTAGCGGCCGGAGTTCGTTCTGTTTTACCGTGGAGATCTATAGACTAACTAACGATAACACACAGTAAGGAGGCTTAAGTTTCTGGGCAGAAGAATATATGTGTGTTTATTAATGTCAGTAATGCTAATGCTGCAATTGTTACGACATTTGAATGTGATTTGATTAATACTTGTGCTACTGGTGCACGCTTTGATTATTAATCCGATTTGGGACCGAGTCAAAGTATTTCTGTGAAAGTCTTAGATTTCCCCCCCCCCCCCCCCCCCCTCTTTTTCACACACACACACAGAGACATGTCTGGTACATGTCTGTTTGTTTTGCTTTAGTTGTAGTTTGTAAAAAGTATAAAGGTTTATTGATTGAAGAACTATTGATTGACAATTAATAATTTGGAAGTTAAATACATTCTGTTATACTTTAAATAGCAGTTGTTGGTGATTATGTGTGTATTTGTTGTAATAACTGTTGGTTAAACAGGTCTGTGCTCGAATTTCACCCTTCCTTTTGTTCCTTCAAAGATACCAGATAAATTAATCAAATTAATTAAGATCTGTATTTTAAAGGGAGCAAAAGGAACTTTTTGGGGATAAGATGAGAAGATTGATTCCACTTTCATGTCATGCTAAATATGACGCTACAGCGAACAGCCAGTTAGCTCATGTTAGCAAAAAGACTTGAATGTGAATGAAGAATGAGATTAGATCAATTCATTTGAATGAACCCAGGGTTTCCGTGGGTTCTTAAAAAGTCTCATATTTAAAAATAAAATTTTTAGGCCTTAAGAAGTCTTAAATTCGCTCAAGTATTGTGTTATAGAGCTTAAATAATTTTAAACAGGTCTTAATTTCCCTACGTTCATGTAACGCTAGCTCTAATGCTTTTTTTTATTCTGTGGTGTTGTAGTTCTTTCTTTCACTAGTCCAAATATAATTTTGCTGTATTTCAACTACAAATGAGACCAACATGCAACTTATGTTGCAGCCAATCAGCTTTCGTGTTATTGGTGCGAGTCTCTTTCAGACAAGGGCGTAAATCCCAGGGGGGTTGGGGGGGGTCAGGACCCCCCCCCCCCCCCCTTCTAAGGGTTGTCCCCCCCTAGAAATATCATTAAAACAATGCTGTGTATTGTAAATAACATAATGATGTATACTTAAAATATCTGTAAGTAGTAAAACAATACAAACCCCCAAAAATGCTTTTTAAGTTTAGAAACATTTTGAGTCCCCCCTCCCTTGCCTCACAGTGGTTTGGTCCACTGCATGCTGTACGTTAGGATGATCTGCGCTCGACTCACAGTCACATCGGGTAGTGACAGGAATGTATTAAGTAGGCGGTCCAAGGCTGTCTTATTCACATTAAACATCGGATGAAGTTGTTGTTTTCTCAAATAGAAATTATGCTGAGTAATTAATTAATTAGTTATGACAAAGTTTGCTATGTTAGTGTAATATAATGTAACGTTAGCTAGCTTGTTGGATAGAAATGCACCCACTACAACTAAAGTTACCACGGCGATAAGCCTAACTGACATTAGGGTTAATATTGAAGATCTGCAGTTGTGTTTGAAGTGGCTGATCAGTGGGTTTGCTGCAGTTAAATATATATCCTCTGTCCCAGAAGAAACCAAATATTTATGCGGAGGACGCATGATCGTTTTATAATTATAATATGACCGCGTGGTGAACCTATGAACCTAACTCATATTTGATGAGCTTTACTAGTGGCTCACTAATTTACATTATGATCAGCTAATTTAACAAGTGTACAAAAGTATTGTATTTATTTTATATGGGGGCACTTTTTCAAAATAAGTAATTATGTTTTAAGGTATTTTTGTGGCTTGTGTACACATGTCTACGAGTATAATTGGCTGTAGGGTCCCCTTCAAAAATTGCTCTTCAGAAATTTTATGTTCATTGTCCCCCCCTACTGTTAGATCAGATTTACGCCCATGCTTTCAGATCGTACCACAGACATAAAACTGATTTTTATTCTTCAGCTTTGGGGAAGTACAAGTGTAGCGATGCTTGATTAATGAATTTGAATGAAAAAACTGAATTTAGGGCTTAGTTAATGTTGTGATGAAGGTCTTAAATTTCATTCATAATCTTAAAAAAAATCTTAGAAAGTCTTATATCTGAGTTGGTTAAACCTGCAGAAATCCTGTGAACCTTGGGTCAACATCTTTGGCTCTGCATTTGAAATGATGTCGAACAGAAATCCATTAATATTCTAGCTTATTAAAAATGTGTGTTTCTGTTGTAACTAATTCCACCAAGAAGCTTACAATTGTAAGACCTTGGACTTTATCCCTAAATTTTGTTTTTTGTTGTTGGGAATCTTTTTCTTTTTATTCCAAACTGGCCACCTGTCCACTTAAAGTAAAATGCAGAGCAGAAAAAAATATTTTTGGACAGTGGTAAGAGAGGTCTAATAGTGTTTTCAATCAGCGTGCGTGATTTAAGATGCTGTTTCTGTTGGAGTGATTGCAGGAAGTGCGTGCAGAGGGCTTCCCAGGGATTAAAGTGCTTTGACTAAGTTGTTGTGGAGAGGTTGTGACTCACTGCCATTTTTATTTAGCTGTGAACTAGCTGTAAGCATACAGTAAGTGTGAATACATGGTAGTGTAGATAAGTGTACTGTAGTGCTTTTGAATGTTGAGTGCCGAAATGGGCAAAATGTTTATGGAACATCAGGTATTTCAGTTTTACTCAACCATCCTGTCTGCTTCTTTATTTAACATCCAGTCAACAGTTTTAAACTGATTTACAGATTGATTGATATACAAGTTGTTGTTTTTTTTTAAACCGTTTGATACTTCATGCTGTTATATTGGACAGCTTCACTACATCTACAAAATTAATGTTACATTGTATACTTGTATTAAACACATACTGCAGATGTCCAGCGAAGTGTTTACTTTGCTGGACATCCCTGGAGCAGGGCCAGGGGTGGCACCATATGCATATAAATTAACTTGGGATTATTAATAAAGGACAGTTTAGCCCTTAAAGAAAACTGCCCTTAAACTGAAGGAGAGGCAGTTTAAAGGCACACTAAAGCTGCTTTTAAAGTGTCTTCAGCTTCTGTAATGTGACATATTTCTGAGCGAAACAGCATATGTGAGCTGGCTTTATGAGAGGGAATCAAAACAAATCCTTCTGATTCCATTGGATTGCTCCAAGGTAGGCATGGCCTAGCTATACTGAACTATAATATCACTATTTGTGCTTGCCAACTGATTTTTGTCATTGTAATAAGAATACTGTTTCTTTGTTTCTTCATGCAACTGCACATCTGCCATGTGTGCAACCAATATAGAAACACGTTTGGGGCACATGGATAAGTGCAGACAGTGGGTCAGCGGCTATGTGCCTAATTTTAAGAAAAATCTTAGAAATATGGGATCATTGGGCTGTGGGAACATAGGGCAGACCCCCACCTCACACCAATCCTGCATGTTTCTGTAGGAAATGGAAATGTTCTGCCCGGTTCGATGTTGGTTTTCTCTTGGCACCCATCCTTCTTTCCTGTCAGACTTCCAAAGAGAGGCAAACTAAGACAAAATCAGCAAAACTTTAAATTGTCTCTGCAAATGGCTAGTTGGCAACCAAAATAACATATAGCACAGGTTTCACTTGCCAAAGTGAGCAGACAAGTGTATATGCTCTCTGTCAGCACCATATTTTGTTTGACTTTGCACAAGCTTGTCATTTTAAGTATATTGCTGCAGCTTTGAACAGCCCATAGAGGTCAATGGGACTGTGTGCGTTTGTACTTGAGTTTGTCTATGATGGACTGGCAAACTGTCTTGGTGTTCCTTGCCTTTAGACAGAGTTTTCCACCAATCCTTTTCAGACTCAAGTACACTAGAAGGCTCTGACTTTGATTAAGTTAGCGGCCCACTTTAAAACACCTCTGGTGCACTGTGCTGCAGCACTACAATATGTCCCCTGTGCTATGAACCAGGGAAAAAATAACAGTGAAAACATTTAAAGTGAAAGAGGGCACCGGTATATCTCAGAGAACAGGTGCTGTGAGTGTAGTAGTAAGTAGAAAAGCCTATTTCTGTGTATTTCTATGGGGGAAACGTGGTAGGTGATAGAGAAAGAGAGACTGCAGACTCCACACCAGTGTTCATTTGTTTAGTCATCAGACCTTTGTTGCTTCACATCCATAATACAAGCCTGTGTAATTTGATGAAACCCCTTCACTCTCATAAAATGAGTGTAAGCACTGCAGAATATTATCAGGAGAACATTCATAATTAGGAGCTCTACGGGAATCTATGCTTTGGGTATTAAGCGGTCACTACCTCTCAGCCATCCAGCCTCAACATTTTCCTTATTTCCTGCTGCTCTTGTGGGCCAACTGCCACTGGCAATGATGTGGACTCATTTGTTTTTATCTACCTGAGTATATTGTACACTGAGGCGCCAAAGGTGATGCTGATAGCTTGACCTGTCCATGTCTTAGTTTTCTCCACACATTTTAATCAGTGGAAATGGTAACATTTGCATAATGCATTCCTACTTTTTCATGTGCTATCATCACCTGCTTTGATAGAGGGAGAATCCTTGAGCTATTTGATTTTAGTGCACTATTCCAGCTTAACCTTTGCCATACAGCACTTACTGACTCCCTTACTTCTGTCACAGGAAAGATTGATTATAACAACATAATAACATGATAGTTGGGGCGTGATACGCATTATAGAAATACACGTATAGTACTGTGGAATTTATGTCAATCAGAGTTATCGTATCTACCCTGTTTTAGCTCTCGAAGTAATTGAAAGCTAAATGCCGGCCCATGTGGAAATGCGTTTTAAAGCTGTTGAAATGATTTACCACTTCATCATGTAATCGATGGATAGTTTCAGGTGTGACATTTAGTGTAAAAAACAAAATGGGCAAAGAGCAGGTTAAATCTAAAAACGTGATGCTCTTCACAGGTCTTTGCAATTCTACTTATGCAATTCCACTAAACTGTTATTGGATCTCTATCTTTTGAGTCTTGAATTTTGACTTTGCACTCATTCCGTGTTTTTATTTTTTTTTCCTTTCAACTATATTTTGTTTCTATTCTGCATAAAATATATCATTGTATTCAAAGTTGTTATCAGAGGTCAAACTGTGCAGTATTGCATTCCACCAAAAGGTAGCTCTTCACATTCTGAACACATCATGCCAAGAATCTGTCAAAAGGTTTTGGCAAGGTTTTCAGTTTAAGTTACAGTTCTTTAACCTTTGGAAGAGGCTTGTTCTCTCTGCCTTCAATGGAGGACATGCAGGAAATTCTTAAGACAGAAATTTGTGCTTGTGCTTCCTCTGGCTGTGTCCAAAATCAATCTCAATTACTATATAGTGCGCTATTTTTACTGTCTTATTTACTGGGATCTTTTGCACTTAATAGTGCCCTTAAAAATGGTAAACGAGGACCCTCACAGAAGTTCAGGTTCAAGTCTTTTACTGTTGTTGTCTGGCTGTTTTTACCACACACGTGAAGCAAAGTCTCAGCTCACGTTACTTGAGCAAGTTTGACCGCAAGATCATTTGTGTTTATTTGCTTTACGGAGGGACTCCATGTGGCATAGATACCAACATTTCTTTTCATCGTCAACCATGGCCAAAATAACACATGTTGCTGCTATGTCCCAGATACGTTGGAAAACCAAACGCCCTCTTGTCTAGGTTCATAACACCACCCGGAGGCGCACACAGCTCTGTTAATTTCCCCAGCCACAGACTGTTACAATGATTTTTTTCCCTCTATTTCTGATTCAACATCAGGACGTCAGTGACATTAGGAGAATCTGAGAAGCTGATAGGCTTTCGCAGCATCCTGCAAATTTCTCCAATGAGTTGAAAAGTTTCATATTAGCCTAATTTGCGGCGCCCTGCGAAGAATTTGCGCCGACTTTGTATGTAATCGCGCCGCGCGAACATTTTGCCTGCGCTCGGTGAGAACACACCATTAGTATCTATTGCATCATACTGCTTTATTTTGGCAATTCAAATGTAAAATGCGCCAGCTAAAAATTCAATTTCATTATTGTTCTTTAAAAAATAAATGGATAAACTAAACAGATTGTCTCCTGTTTTATTATTCATATTTTCCATTGCATCCAGAGGACATATAAAGATCTTTCTCTGATATAGCCAACAAAGCACGCTGAAAATGTAATTTCTTGATAATAACAAAGTTTGCTATTGTTAGTTGTACTAATTTGTGTAACAATAACACAAATTGCAACAGCAGGGAATTGGCCGTAAAATTATTATTTAAGGCCTGCCTTTGTCTGAATAAAATATAATAAAATGTCATTATTAAATAATTCAGCGCTTCAGTTCCATGCTGTCTTTTTTGTGAATTCCTTTGATCGATAGATCTTGTCTAAAATGTTGGAGCTGCAAAAATCACCATCTCATCCTCTGTTACTTAGAACTCAGGGTTTAGCATTTAGGATGATCATTCTATTGTCATTCTCTTGGTATTAAGTAGTCCTGCTTGCTGAGATAGAAAACAGCTCAGGTTATTTTATAAATGATACAGGTCAGCGTGAGGTTCAAAAGACTGGAGGCCGCGATACAACTGCCAAAGAGGCGAATAAACTGCTGTTAATCTGACCTCCATCTCTGCTCTCAAATGCATCCATTTTAAGAGCAGCTTTTGCAGACCCTCATGGCCAAGTTGGCACATTTCAGTATCTCAACTGAAGAGACAGGGATGCCGGAGGCAAGTATGAGTCAGTGAGAATGTCAGAGGTGCTCCTCCAAGGTTAGGGGATATAGGGCAAGACAGTATAACTGCAAGATATTAATGCAGATGTTAAACACAACAAACAGATGTTAAACTCGGTTAAAGCACATTTAGTCTCTCATTGTCGGACCTTCCTCCACAGTGCTGCGGAGGAGGGTCTGGCTAGTCCAAACAGCATTACGGGATGGGAAAAGCTCTGGTTTATTGGCATTTCTTTATCCAATCACAATTGTCTTGGGCGGAGCCCCGCTGCCGCTGCAAAATAGCCTCGGGAAGGAACTTGTTTTGGTGGAACATGTGTACGTTCAAAGGATGTTTTAGTCGTGCAACAGAAAACTTAGATTGGACAGATAATCTAGCTAGCTGTCTGGATTTACCCTGCAGAGATTCTAACAAAAAGAAACCGTAAGGTTATGGACATCCGGCCGTAAAGAGTGACAAATGGACCAATCCCGGAAGTGGAACGTCGTGGATATAGACTAAAGCACATTAAACAATATATATATATATATATATATATATATATATATATATATACACACATGGAAATACAAATCAATTGATATGAAAGTGTGTCTATAGAAATGTATTTAAAAACAAAAATGTTTTTAAGACATTTTGCTGGGCGAGTTGATTAGGCCTAATCACATTTGTTTTGAGTTGGTAAACCAATCAAAAAGCTAGAATGATCCACTGACATGCATTTAGTCTTAGATCTTTCACCACAGCAAGACGACCTGCACAGAAATATGAGAAATCTGCACTGCTTTGACTACCACAGTTCAAAACATTTTTTGTCCTTTCCGTTATTTTTGGAGTTGTTTGAAATTGGACTTCCCAGCATTTTCTTTGCTCAACACAATTTCATTATTTATTTGCTCTCATGCCGCTATTGCTCTACAAGTGAATGGAAACTGAGACTTTTAATTTCCCTGGATTGTAATGAGATATTTGCTGGGGTTAAGAACAAAGAAAAAAAGCTCCTGCTACTTGAGGTTTCGGGCTCTTGCAAAACAAAACAAGTTTTGACAAATTATGGTTTCCCAAATAAATGTATCTGAAGATGACTAATGGAAAGTGTCAACAAAGTTGATGAGAAAAGAATGCCGACCTCAATACATTTTTTGAGATGCAACCATGATAACAAATAATGCTCTGAAGCCTGTCCTCGGAGTCTGTGACAGACCGTAAAATGCTGACCTGAGACCTGCTTGAAAGAAATAATCACCAGGTGCACCAAGCAATATCTCTTGATTTATTGAAGTATTGATTTTGTTACCCAATTTTAAAATGGGGTCGTGGTGATATGGGGCAGCAGATGAAAGATAAATGTTATAAAAACAGACATACCAGCAGAAACCATGATTTACTCATTGCATCAGTGTTGTGTGAAGCCAATATTGGGGGGGCGAGGCATGGAAGCATGCAGTGCGTGGTCTTCAGACCGCTACACAGCACTCATTTATCATGCTAAGTCCTCTGCAGTACCCAGATCAAGTTATGGCATCTCTGAAAAATAAAGAATAAGTTTATGGAGAGTCTCATCAAGCATATACATGTTCTTCAAATCCCACTTCTAAGAAGTCACTTGGTATTATTTACTTCAATGTACTGATGAATAATTGATGTAACCATCTCTTCCATCCGTTGTGTGTCCAGAGTGGAATGAAATAATATTTATGCTTGTTTATTCTGCGTCTAAATCATGCAGACTGTGTCATATTTTTTCATATTACTTCTTGTGGATATTTTTCTTGTTCTGTTCCTGGAAGCAGGCCTAGTCACTCTGTATTCACTGCAAATACAGTAGTAAACAAACCGTACATTTAAAGGAATTTCATTGTGATTTACTAAGACCATTAAAATGTTCCATTATTGTACTCCAAGCAAAAAGAGCTTAGGCAGAGTAATGACTATATAAACTAGTGAAAGCCTGTGCTTAATGAAAAATAGATACACTTTCTGTGACTACAAAGCATATTACGCGCAAATGGCAACCTAGCGGCAAAGGGTGCTGTAATTGTTTTCCACTAC
This sequence comes from Zingel zingel, assembly GCA_023566125.1. Lineage (NCBI taxonomy): Eukaryota > Metazoa > Chordata > Actinopteri > Perciformes > Percidae > Zingel > Zingel zingel. The sequence continues at coordinate 9,994,668 of CM042333.1, forward strand.
CTGGCTTTTTGTTTCCTTAAAGTGCACATTATTAGCTTGTACACTGCAAGCAATTAAGTTGTGACTGACTTCTCTACAGAGGTCCCCACTGGACAATGATGCCTCCCTGGAGGATGAGATCTGATAGTAAACTGAGTTTTTCAAAACAATCCAGATGAAGGCATTGGAAATGGGAACAGCTAAATTGTTTTTGAATTGATCAACTGTCCAACGAGATTTCTTGGAAGGGATCAATGATCATATATAGGTGTTATTATATCTGATGGAAGATTGGTGAGATTGCTGTAGTCTGCAAACTGACAAAGTGTCTGCCTTGAGTCTCTTTGCTAAAGCACCTTTTTATGGATGACCAGAAATCAGTATGTCAGCCAATTAGTAGTGATGTTGCTAAATGAGGCCTTACTTCCCCAGGTGTAAACCTTATTAAACAGTCCCTCCAGGATTTCGCGGCCTTTTTTTGAGATTGTTGTGGCCCAAAATGCCTGATTTTGCGGGAGCTTTTGTAAAAAATTGTGATAAAAGTTGCGACGTCTTTTGTATGTTTGTTGCAATGAAGTTGCAAAAAAAGTTGTGATTTTTTTTTTTTTTTTTCTATAGTTCTTTAAAAAATAAAAAGGAAACTTGTTTCGGGGAGAATAAAACTACTCTGGGCTGAGTTTTCCTAGTAACCTTACAAAAAAGGCTCAGGATGCTGCAAATGTTGGTATAATATGAAAAAGGCTGGTGGATTTAAGACAAAAAATAATAATTTATTAAATGAATCAAATGTGAACGTGTCAGTGGCTTGTTGATCTTTCCATTGTTAGTTAATTTCCTATCCTGGCCTGGGCTGGGACACACATTCATACGGTTTGATAAAGTACTTATTGGACTTTAACTTATCATTGCATTTACAATAACGAGCGTAGCTGTCCTCAATTTAGGTCATCCTGTACGTCTCATCTCCGGTTTTTCCTGCATCCACCGTGTGTGTGTGTGTGTGTGTGTGTGTGTGTGCGTGCGCGTCAGCCCTGCCCGCTGCAGAGAGCTGACAGGGCGGTCTGAAATGTTTTGCACGGTCTTTCGCTGTACGTTTTGTTGGTAAATGTGAGATGTTCGAGTCTCGTCTTCATATCAGAAACAAGCTCTCTCTCACTCCCGCTTGGTCAGTGGCACTCAGAGTCACATAATACTGACCTAAAGTCTGGCACGTGGGACTGCTGGGATTGGTTGAAGTCGCGGGAAATTGGTCAAATTTGCAGAAAAGTTACGGTGATTGGTCAAAATTGCAAGTTGCACCAAAGTCACAGTTATTGGTTGAATTCGCATGAATTGGTGCGATTGCGACATCGCGAAATCCTGGAGGGACTGATTAAATGCATGTATGGCACGAAGTAGATCAGGCTACTCAAGTTAACACCCCACTGATGGAGCGCCTTAACGACTAAAGTAATATACTATAGATTAGCAGTTTTAGAGCCGAAATATATGTTTTGTTATTGTGATTTTTTGTTATTGTGGATAAAAGTAACATGGTGCTGTAAGATTGCCACTAGACCACCCCTTCAATACAGGTGCGTGCCTCCCTAACAGTAACCTCGGAGACTTTGTGTGTACTGAACCGAACAACACAGTGCAAATGACGGGAATACTACTGCATCGGATATAGTACCCAAAGAGCCTGGCTGGTTGTAGTGTTAAGGCCTGGACACACAAGAACTTAAAGATGGTGGAATACTGCAGTGAAATCAATTAATTCAGAAGACCTGCTCGCAGAGGTTACATTTGTCTGCATGGTGTCTCAGTGGTTCACTGCCACTTCACAGCAAGAAGGTATCAGGTATCAGTATTCGGGGCAGGGCCTTCTGTGCAGACATTGCATGCTCTCCCCATGTCTGCGCGGGTTTCCTCCCACCACCAAAACATTTTTGTTAGGTTAAATTCAGAACAAGGCATCACAGTAGTGGACAGCAGGTAGATTCACTAAAATTGGTGATCTACGGACATAAAGTGGCCCCGAAGCGTTGAGAACTTTGTGTTTGTGACTGTTTTCTAGGATGACGCCCAACTGTAAACACAAACGCTACTGTCTTTATAATATATCTTTGTAATAAACTGTCTGTATACTTACACAGTTCTCAATGCTTTGGTTTGCATGTAGGGACCCTCATTATGCTAACATTGAAGTGTGGTGCTATTTTGAGCGTTGTTAGTGGTATAAAATAGTGATTTACCAAGTGCCCCAAAAGCTAGCATTAGCAGGTAATCACCAGTTTTGCCGTAGCTTGTTAAAAGCTAGAGACACATTCGATTAGCATGAAAACAGATCCCAGAGAATGTTCGACTCGGTACACATATGTTATTAACCCCTAGGTTCATTTTGCACCGGAATTCTCCTTTAACCTGTAATCTTCTTCCTTTTTCCACTGCCATTTCTAGTCCCTTAAATCTCTTTAAAACTTTTGCTTTCAATCACATCTCTGCCTATAACTGAACAAGTCTGTGTGCCTGGTCTAACAGTGAACTTACAGTTCCTGGTATAACCAATTCCAGGTGGTGTAACTGAGTGCATTCTCCTGTTATCTTTTGGTCTCCCATTATATTAGATCATATCCAAATCATATTTATGTTGATATTTAAGGATGTCTAACCACATATGTCAATATACAAAGTTTAACAACCAAGGAATATAGTGGCCTTGAAGACCATACAACTCCACCTTAACATGATAGGATTTTCGAAAAAAACTGTCTCATAAGGTGTTGTCAGGAAGTGATAGTCTGACCCATGCTGGAGCTTGATTAAGGGTTCAGTCCAGAGATTTCAATCAATAGAGAACACTGAGGCCAGGCCTAATTAAATGCATGGGCCCATTATATCAGAACTGATTGCATCGGCAGCACAGCTCCACGCTAGACAAAGAGAGCAGTGATCAATAGACAGCCTCTTAATATGGACAGGCTTAAGATTTGTAGATTTTGAGGCAGGAGTAAGAAGACTGAAATCCTTTAACTACCTTTGAGTTGTACTTATTGATATGGGAGAGGGATATATAGATGAAAAGAACTGTCTAAAAGGAAATATATGACTGGGCAATATTCAAAGATACAGTGGGGCAAAAAAGTATTTAGTCAGCCACCAATTGTGCAAATTCTCCCACTTAAAAAGATGACAAAGGCCTGTAATTTTCATCATAGGTACACTTCAACTATGAGAGACAAAATGAGGAAAACAAATCCCGAAAATCACATTTTTTTAATGAATTTATTGGTAAATTCCTCGATAAAATAAGTATTTAGTCACCTACAAACAAGCAAGATTTCTGGCTCTCACAGACCTGTAACTTCTTCTTTAAGAGGCTCCTGTCCTCCACTCGTTACCTGTATTAATGGCACCTGTTTGAACTTGTTATCAGTATAAAAGACACCAGTCCACAACCTCAAACAGTCACACTCCAAACTCCACTATGGCCAAGACCAAAGAGCTGTCAAAGGACACCAGAAACAAAATTCCCAGGCTGGGAAGACTGAATCTGCAATAGGTAAGCAGCTTGGTGTGAAGAAATCAACTGTGGGAGCAATTACAAGAAAATGGAAGACATACAAGACCACTGATAATCTCCCTCGATCCGGGGCTCCACGCAAGATCTCACCCCGTGGGGTCAAAATGATCACAAGAACGGTGAGCAAAAATCCCAGAACCACACCGGGGGACCTAGTGAATGACCTGCAGAGAGCTGGGACCAAAGTAACAAAGGCTACCATCAGTAACACACTACGCCGCCAGGGACTCAAATCCTGCAGTGCAAGACGTGTCCCCCTGCTTAAGCCAGTACATGTCCAGGCCCGTCTGAGGTTTGCTAGGATGATCCAGAAGAGGATTGGGAGAATGTCATATGGTCAGATGAAACCAAAATGGAACTTTTTTGTAAAAACTCAACTCGTCGTGTTTGGAGGAGAAAGAATGCTGAGTTGCATCCAAAGAACACCATACCTACTGTGAAGCATGGGGGTGGAAACATCATGCTTTGGGTTTTTCTGCAAAGGGACCAGGACGACTGATCCGTGTAAAGGAAAGAATGAATGTGGCCATGTATCGTGAGATAAGTGAAAAACTCCTTCCATCAGCAAGGACATTGAAGATGAAACATGGCTGGGTCTTTCAGCATGACAATGATCCCAAACACACCGCCCGGGCAACGAAGGAGTGGCTTTGTAAGAAGCATTTCATGGTCCTGGAGTGGCCTAGTCAGTCTCCGGATCTCAAGCCCATAGAAAATCTTTGGAGGGAGTTGAAAGTCCGTGTTGCCCAGCGACAGCCCCAAAACATCACTGTTCTAGAGGAGATCTGCATGGAGGAATGGGCCAAAATACCAGCAACAGTGTGTGAAAACCTTGTGAAGACTTACAGAAAACGTTTGACCTCTGTCATTGCCAACAAAGGGTATATAACAAAGTATTGAGATAAACTTTTGTTATTGACCAAATACTTATTTTCCACCATAATTTACCAATAAATTAATTAAAAATCCTACAATATGATTTTCTGGATTTTTTTTTTCTCATTTTGTCTCTCATAGTTGAAGTGTACCTATGAAGAAAATTACAGTTCTTAAGTGGGAGAACTTGCACAATTGGTGGCTGACTAAATACTTTTTTGCCCCACTGTATGTGAGCCCCATGCTGATTTTATCCTTAATATAAATAATATGCCTATCTGGACTACCTATGACATAAATGACAGTCAAGCCTCTTAGAGCATATGTAAATTATACGGTTACATTACATGGTTAATATTCCATATACATCTGTGTCATTTAATTATAATGCCATGTTAATAATTGCATCAACAGGCAGATTTCCTGAAAGGCTGAAGTATCAAAATGAACCCACCCATGATTTATTGTTAAATAAAATGGACTAGAGCTACTTTAAACTTATCATTTTGACAACATACATGTTTAATTAAGCCGTGTGTATTACTGCAATTTCATGCACTGCTGGATTTGTCCTTGATTATGACCCTTAAGCCCAATGTTCCGAGCTGATGGATATTCCCTCCTGCATGTTTCAGCTTTTCTGAACCGCTTTGACAAGATATGCGGGCAAATGGGAGAGATGTTTTGTATGGATGACATATATGATGAGGAAGAACACGTTGGCGGAGCTGGGTGCTGCAGTCCTCATTAATCGCTGGAATGAAGGAGTAAGCGTCGCCTCATGAAAATGTTTTCTTGTGCATGTTTATCAGCAATAAAAAGTATGCAGCTAATTACATACCTTAAATAAGACCAATTTAAACCAGTCTAATTGCTTTTGCGTCGATGGAGGCGAGATTGAAGGCCTTGTAAATATGTAATTTATAGTTGTACGGTGTGCATAATAAACTATTTAAAATACGAGAATTACATGTTTACATATTTGTCGCTAAACACTGTATAAATTAGTCAGAAATGCACAGGCACTGTCAAGGCTGTCTTTTACCTAAAATGACAGAACTATAAAGTTATACCACAGGTTTAAACGTAATTTGCTTTTACCAGTGTATCACTGTGTGTACTTCATCCATAGCAATCCCACCAATCGGTCCCAAAACATCCAAGTTAGATAGTAAATGCTGTAAACTTACTCCTTGTAAATCTTTACGAACATTTCCCGAAAGAACCAAGCAGGCCTGACTTATGAATAATTAGCTTGTAGGTTTGTCTGGTGTACAGGCTATATTGTAGCTACTTCAGCAAAAATATATTATCTATTAATTAAAAAAAAATGTTTGTTGAACTGTAACAAGTTAAAGTTATTTTGAGCACAGAAGGTTGTCTACATAAATGTTGTCAGGTTATAGGGACAAAGGCAACCACTCTTGTGCATTGTGCATCCTATGGAAGACTCCTCTTTCTCAGGATCCACCTTAATCATTTATGTGCATCCTACTCTTGCCTGCTTCAATCACTACTGATACTCTATGTAATGGATGGGAGATTGCTTGATATTCTCAGCAGGATTCTTTTTTCTGCACCTTAAGAGAAGATAGAGAAGACAGCCTGCTAAAGCTTTAATGATGCGGTTACACTGTCTTTGATAAACTTAAATGCATGTGTTTGAATGTGTGAGAGGAATAGCTTGTTTAAGACCAAAATTAATCCGTTCCCAGTATGTATCCAAATTAAACTAATCAGTCTCTATCTCCAACCTTTGCTACCATAGGCTCTCTGCCATGTCTTTTATTTATACACTCCCAACTGCTACGCCACATCCTGTAATGCCCTTCAGTGCCCTGCTATGACATGAACTACTACGACTACCATTTGTAGTCACTCTTACATTATCTTTGTGACTATTATTGCCACTGTTCATCACATCCCCAACCGGCACCGTCAGACACCGTCTACCAAGAGCCTGGGTCTGTCCGAGGTTTCTTCCTAAAAGGGAGTTTTTCCTCGCCACTGTCGCATTAGCCACTGCTAATGCTTGTTCTTGGGGGAATTACTGGAATTGTTGGGTCTTTGTAAATTATAGAGTGTGGTCTAGACCTACTCTATCTGTAAAGTGTCTCGAGATAACTCTTGTTATGATTTGATACTATAAATAAAATTGAATTGAAATTGAATTGAACCTGAAGGGTAACCCTCTTCAGGCCACCAGCTCTCCCTAACCCTCTATTCTTGCCCTTTTCTATCCTCATTTGTCTCAACAATAAGACCTGCTTGTATCACATCTGTTCACTGCACTGCTGAACTGATGATGTGCTGCAAAGGTTTCCAAGACAATATATATATATATATATATATATATATATATATATATATATATATATATATATATATATATATATATATATATATATATATATATATCTCCTGTATTTCATCTGTGAGAAAATAAAACATTCTGTATGCAATCAGATGCAGGGCATTTTACAGGTTCAGGAGTAAACACTATGTCAGCATTACAATTATCACAAGGGAAATAGGTGTTGCCATAATGAGCATCGCTTTCAGCGAGACTGTTACAGCACGAAGCGGCACCACTTGTACTGAAACAATGTATTCTTTTGCAATATGTTTTTAGAGAAAACATGAATGTTATCTATTGGGAGTTTAGCTATTTGTTTCTTCCTCTTGTATGTGCCACATTCAGTGGCCCAATCCCAAAGTGAGCCCTGAGGACTAAGGACTAAAGACTCACAGATGGGACATCACTTCATGAGATCACGTTACCTTGGCGACGTTTAATAACAAAGATGTTGCTAACACTTGCCGATTTGGGAATTTCCATTTTAAGTTTGTTGCTTTCCACACGGCCAAGGCACAGAAGATGGCTGCCTGATTCCAAATTTTTTCAAACTCTTGTTTTACAAGCTGGACAACAGGTTGGTCTGTGTTCCGTGGTTGTGTGTCGTGCTGTTGTTTACCATTGTAATTCCCAGATTTCCCTATGGTCTCCGCAGTAAACGTCACAACACTTTGAACTGTGGATGATTCCCTTTGGTGAAGTCTGCATCGATGCAGACTCACGGAAAGGGCTCGGTAAGTGCGTACTCAAACCCTCATGCCCTTTGAAATTCAACATTGGGACAACCTTAAGCCCTTACGAATTTCGCGAGAACTGCGCACCAAAGTTTGTGAGTCTGTGAGTCCGGACTTTGGGATTGGGCCAGTGTCTTTTATTTTCAAGCTTTCAAAAGTCTCACATTAGGCTTACTTGAATATTCCCTCCCAGGCGGGCAGAAAGGAAGTATTTTCCATTGTTGTCTGCACTGTGGTATCATTAAATTGATTGAACAAGTACTGTGAGAGACAGTTTTGTTTCATTTCGTATTCAGGGCCATTTAGGGGCCCTAGGCTGTTTTTGTTAAAGTAGTTACCTTTCTTGTTCCTCCATGCTCTGCTTTTGCTGAAATTTATTATGTATATTAAGAATAATAAAGGTTGGAAGAACAAACAATGCACTTTAAGATACAGTCAGTGGCACTTACACACCTTAGAAAATTCCAAACAAATGATTTCAGGCTAAAGGTGCGCGCCCCTGATTTTTACCCATGTAGATCAGTACTCGTCATAAGGTGCTACTCAGCCTGCGAAACGCTGATGATGTCAGCTTGGAGACTACATATTTGTTACAAACTGAGGAAAGACGTTTACTAAAGAGTGTTTACTAATGATAAGCCGCTTTCCGACCGGAGGGATTTTTGCAGTTCCTAGAACTCTCCTGTTCCGACTGGACCAATTTGGGGATTATTAAGTTCCTCTGGCCACAGTTCCTGTAACTCTTTCAGCTCCTACTTCAGGGCAGGGTCTTTTCTCTTTTCCACATAGTGGTGGTTGGATGGCTGTGATTATAATAACAAAAGGTCAGTTCCTATGGCCACTTGGCCAGTGTGAATGCAAATGGGAAAACCGGTTTTGGGGAAAGTAGTTAGTAAAACTGTTTAGAAGTGGACTATTCCTATAACTATGTTCCTGTAACTACTTGGTCGGAAAGAGGCTATAGACACTATGAAGTTGCATTATGACCCATACAATGCACTAAAAATCTAAATATCTCAACCTCTGATACAAACATTCATTTGTCCCATGCTAGCAATATGGGTGTAAGGATGGCATTGTCAGTTGGTCTCTCCATTACTTTGGTCCTAACTGAAATGTCTCAAAAACTGTTGGATGGATTCAGTCGTACCCAAAAAATGTAAGTGGTTTAGTCATACTTAGTTTTGTTCTCTTTTTTTCCTTTTTCTGCTTCGCACACCCTTATTTATTTATTTTTTTTACTTTGCATTTGTCACCTTTGAGATTCCTGGCTATGTGCTCAGGTGTTTGCAATCATGATGTGTCCTAAAAGGGGAAACTTTTCCTACACATCACCATGAGGTTGACATTTGTGGTTTTAAGAGAAATCTCAACAACACAAACCACTCCCTAAAAATTGGTACAGACATTCATGCTTCCTTCAGAAAGGATTTTAATAACTTTGGTGGTCCCATGTCTTTTCCTCTAGTGCAATAATCAGGTTCAGAACTTACATGAGTCCAATAGGCCTACTTCTTTAGAACTAAATACCTACAAAACTGACATTCCCATTAGCCCCAGCTGTGGGAACACGCCAAAATCAGTTGGAAGCTAGCGGTGAGCGAAATTGGATAGTATAGTTCTTTTATAGCCTAAAAAACGAATGGAACAATCCAATAGACCTTTTTCACGGCAGACATGTTGACATGTCAGAGTAGGAAAAGCACAGGTGTATTCAAAACCATTAATGATGGCTGCAGTCCACTTAGGAGAGGCCCTGGTATTGTGCATGCTGACTCACTGAAATAGCTTACTGGGACACTTGATGGAACTGAGCTATTGTTAAGGTTATCAATTTCAGCTGTGCTTTTTCTACTATGACAAGTCAAAATGTCTGCTGTGAAAAAGGTCCATTGGCTTTTTGTCGAGGGAACCAGGGCAAGCTAACAACGATGCTAACTTGCTAACTTTAGCCTACAGAAATACGGCATCCCTGCAAAACTCTATAGACTCACTCTTGTAAACTTGTAAACTGTGTATTTTGAGAAAAATCATAATCATATTTTTTCAAAATCATAAAAAGAATAAGGATTTTCCATCCACAAACAATGAGAATCACTGGTTTGTTGGCTGGAAAAAAAGTCGCAAAAGAGGTCCTACAAGTCATCAAATCTAGCAAGAAAGTCGCCAAGTTGGCAACACTGGTCAGGTGGTCTGCGAATTAAAGACTATTTACCCTAGTTATACAAACAATTTACCAATCAGAGGTCAGTAGGCAGGATTAACAAATCTTCCTACGTAGCTAGCTAATTGGCAAGTCGACAGAAATAACAACTCTTAACTCTAAATATTTCTTTGATCAATGTAAAAAAAACTGACAGCTCATAGCAACCACTACTGCAGCTTCTGTGGGAACTGAAAAGGATGTCAGTGGGATGGATATGTTTCTTCTCCTGCAAAACAAAAAACAGCCCACCCTCTTAACATGAACACAATCAGGCTTAATTAATGAAGTGAAACAAAATAGCAATTCACTCATACTGATTTCCCCCATTTTCCCTTAATGAAAGCTTTTATGTTTATTGTCTGGCATGTCTTCTTGCAAGAAGTCACAAAGGAATGATTGGTTTTCTGTTTTTCATAATAAATAAAAGAAAAGCAGGGTAATTAGATTGTGTACTGATAGCTAATGGATGGAGGATAGCGTGCCACCTACAGAAACTGGTGTCCCAGACGTTATTAAATGTCCAAATGGGTCACAGGTGTTATCTCTGCAACTGGCATGGGTCTTGTTAAGGTATCCATAAGATCCTGACGCCTACAAGTCGTGTATTGCCCCCTTGACCAGCTCAATTACTTTTGAAAAATGTAATGCTTTCATTTGAAGACTTAATGAAGACGACGGTTCATCGCTTCTCTTATGCATTAAGTAAAGTCTCTGAGGGTTGGATTATACGTACATTCTTATTAGGTTCGACATCCTATTCTGTGCAGTATTCTTATGATGAATTTGACTGAATGGTACTGTATGTGACAAAGACCCATTTCCAGTGTGTTGTCTCTCGGATTCGGCTATAAAATTGAGTTTACATAAATTCTGAATCACAATTTCAATTCCGAAACAGTGTTTTCTCCGAATCTCAATATATTACTGCCATGTCTCATACTTCTTCTTTATGTTATACATTTCTTGTCTCCTTTCGGGTTTTTGCTGACTTGCTCCTATCAAAGTCTTGAAGGATGTTTCCAGTTAAAGTTTAGAGTTACATCAGAAATCACCACTTCTTCTGGCATGTGTTATCTTTAGGGGAGGCATTTATTTGAAGCGGTGGTGTCACCTCAGAGCTTTCTGTTACAGTGGCAATAAGATACAGGAATACAGTGTGTGTGTGTGTGTGTGTGTGTGTGTGTGTGTGTGTGTGTGTGTGTGTGTGTGTGTGTGTGTGTGTGTGTGTGTGTGTGTGTGTGTGTGTGTGTGTGTATTTACTGAGACAAAGGGAAGGAGACAGAGAGAAGAAGCATCCTTCCACCTCATCTCTCTCCCCTTCCCACACACCCATTTTCTCTCCTCCCATGCCATCCTTTCCATTACAATGATAATAGGATTTGGAGGTCTGCATTATTGCTGCTGTCTGAGCTGGGTCTTGTGATATCCCTGTTCGCACCGCTCCTCCTGACTTGCGTGTTAAGGCGCTTGACACATCAAGCCGATAATCGGCCGTTGGACAGTCTGGCGAGGTCAGTGACTCGAGTCTGTTTGGTGTGTTCCATGACATTGTCCGTCCAAGTGGCCATCGTCCTTCATATTGGCCGTCGTCCTTCATATTGGCCGATTTGACATGTATAATAGGCGGGGCGGGCACTGCCGGCAGTCGGACTCAAATGGCCCATCTGATTGGTAGAGTGCTAACCCGGAAACTGGGAGTGGAATGAGCGTGACTAGAGTCTCTCAAAATCTGACGAAAATCTTTTAAACTGACCTTTGTTGATCTGAAATGAAGACAGATTCAGCAACTGCATGGCCTATTTCTCGCTTAAAATGGTGAACTGTTTTAGTACAATATGAGATCGTATTCTGAACAAGCCGCCGTGACAGTCTGTCTTTGAATTTCCGGAGAAACCAGACCCACGTGACGCGTTCGTCCAATCACCTGCTGGTTTTCATTTTTGGGCGACAATACAGATTAGCGCCACCTGCTGTTATGGAGACTTATTACGTCTCGTCGCTTCGGTGTGTTCCGAGGCACTTTTTTGACCAACTCGGGGACATTGATCAGTCCAACTGCCTTTTCTGCCGAGGGTCGGCCGTATGGTCAGCTTTAGTCTCCTGATTCATACTCTATTCGCAAAGGCCTCAATTAAAGACTACGGGGAGTCGTTTGGTTCAGGGTTGTTACAGCCCTGAACGGATGGACTGCTGAGTTTTATTTTTGGCTGACTGACCAGTCAAAAAAAAAAACTGATCTGAGCTACCGGGCACGCCTGTTTAATGGCTGCTCTGCTGCAGCCCCAAGCGAGCCTTATTTGTTCAGACGGAGGTTATGTTTATGGCCATTCATAAGGGCAATTTTGAAAAGCCATCATTCCCAATGCATAGTGCTGCCTTTAGAGTTTTGCACTCATTTTTAACAACTGAGAAGTGGAGCGAAATTGCCAAGGTCAGAACTGAAGCCAAGTCCCCACTGAAGTCAATACACAGTATGGTAACCAGTGAAAACATGGCAACAGCATAGAGCATCCTCACAGTCTGCTGCATTACAACATATTAAGTTCTGTCTGTTATGCTGTTTATATTTCTACAAGTCATAGTACTGTTTATTAAATAGCATGTGTATTAAATACTGTTATTTAAAGGTTACTTTTTATTTAATTGACTTCTTTTCTGTTAAACAGTACTTGCAAAGTGGTAAAATACAATTATGTCTAAAAGTAAATTATGTAACATTGAGGCTGTAATTTGGCACAATGGTGAGCCAAATGCTAATATCAGCATGCTGTGTACATGCACACAATGAGGAATGGTTATTGCATGCTAACATTTGCTAATTAGCAGTAAACAAAAAGTGCAGCTGATGCTAATCACAATGGCATTAGTTTTGCAGGTATTTAGCCAAAGTATTGGACAAATTAAGCATTTTGCAAGATGAAAGGTTAATAGATCACCAAAGTTATTATAATTTATCCTGAGGGGAACAGGAGTGTGTGTACCAAATTTCATGGCAATCAATCCACAGTCAAGACATTTCACTAAGCACCATTATTAGTATAAATGGCATGGCAATCTATCTAATAGTTAAGACATGTCAGTCTGGAGCAAGTGGTGGATCGACCATCGAATCAACAAACTAAAAATAAACCCAAACACTGACCCAAATAGTTATCTCTGCTACACCTAACCCCCACCGCAGAAAGTATCTAACGAGAAGGAAACACTGGGAGACATAGTTTAAAACAAAACCTGTACGTTTAAATGGTTTGCACCCCGCAAAAAAACAAACAAATCATACAACATATTTTCTCTTTTTCTCTATTGAGGCATCTCTCCATGTTGATAATTTTGGTTTTGCTGGTGCAGGTTTCTGGCCCTGTCTGTTTATGTTTAACACAGCCAATGAAGTTATTTCAACCTATGCAGCAGCTGCATGGGAGAACTGTGTTTTACTAAAACTCTTGTCTGCAGTCTTCCCTGTGCCAGCTCCTCTATACCCGACCATTATCACATCCAAAACATGCTGGCAGATGTGCTTTTTCAGTGGAACCTTTGGCTCATTAAGCTGCTGTTGTTGATGGACTCAAGGAGTCCACTCAGGGCTCTCCTCAGTCTGATTAGTCTGAAAAGTCTCTCTGAGGATAGCATAATTGTAATTACCAGCTTTTTCATCACTTTCAGATTGAAATTGCTTTGATGAGACAACTCGTCTCTTAAGGAAATAATGATCTCAATGGCCTTCAGTCTTCTATGATGGCTGCTTATCATCTCTCCATCTGGGGAATCTACTCTGGCTTGTATCTTGACTGCTATAATTCTCATTTTATATACATTGTCTGCTTAGCAAAGGTTATGTGAGTTCTTTCAAAATATATATGTAATCAAATGTATGTTCCTCCAGCCAATAATGTTTCCATTCTAAGAGGCAATAATCAGGACCAAATCAAAGAAAATTACATTACATAGGATACCCATCTATAATCTAAATCTTACAGTCTCTAACTGAGAGGCAACCTCATTTCCCTTGAGACATTTACAGGCTTTAAAATCCTAATGTTCTTTCAGAGGATTATACCTGCAGCCATGAACAAAGAAGCATTTTCTAAGGTGAACGTATAGACCCACACTCTGGATCCACAATTATATCTGGTAGTGATTTCCCTGGCTTAGCAGAGCATGACAATAACTGACTCTTTTATCACTATAGAAACAATCTGTAGACTATAATTTACGCTGCTTGTTATTGATGGAAAAATAACAAGCCCAAGGTAAAATCTAAACTTCATCAATAATTCCAGAACAGTAAAATGTGTTATCTTTTTCTGATCATTATGGTAGAGATCAGTAAGAATTTTTATTATGTTCACTGTGTCACTGTTTTATAAAATCACAGTACAAAGACTACACTACTTAAAGTGATGAATGACCTGTTGTTTGCTGCTGATGCTGGAAAATCCTCAGTTTTAGTTCTGATAGATTTAAGTTTAAGTTATCTATGCATTTAATACTGTTGACCATTCTGTTTTGTTGGAAGGTCTCAAAGACTGGGTTGGCATATCTGCTATAGTTTTAAAGTGGTTTTATTTCTACTTACAAGAGAGATCTTTTGGTGTAGCCATTGGTAACACACGATCATCGTCTGGGAAGATTACCTGTGGGGTACCTCAGGGATCTGTCTTTGGACCACTCTTGTTCTTTTTCTGCATTTTACCCCTGGGGCAAGTCATCCGCAGCTTTTACTTTTTACTTTAAGTACTGTACTGAAGTACAAATTTGAGGTACTTGTACTTTACTTGAGTCTTTTCTTTTCATGCCACTTTGTACTTATACTCCACTACATTTTAGAGATAACTATTGTACATTTTACTCCACTACGTTAATCTGACATCTTTAGTTACTGGTTACTTTACACATTAAGATTTTTGCACACAAAACACATGTAGTTTATAAAATATAATGTTTTATTATAAATTAAACTACCCAACAATATATAGGCCTACAAGTACAGCTGAAATGATTAACCCATTAAACACTTCAATAATTGACATAACTGTTTTGATAATTTCCAGTTTCTAAAATGTGAGGATTGAGTACTATTACTTTTAATACTTTAAGTACATGTTTCTGATTGTAATTTAATATTTTTACTTAGTAACAGAGTTACAATGCAGGACTTTTACTTGTAATAGAGTATTTTTACAGTGAGGTATTAGTACTTTTACTTAAGTAAAGTATCTTAATACTTCTTCCACCACTGATCCGCAGGCATAATGTGAGCTCCTAATCATATGCCAATTATACTCAATTGTATCACTGTTTTAACCACAATGACTTATATCAAATCAATAAACTCAACAGCTGCATCCTTGACCTCAAATGCTGGATGGCCCAGAACTTCATGCAGCTAACACAGTTGTCCAGTCTTTTTTCCTGCAGTTCAGGAGACTCTCCCAGATTGGGTACATTTTATCCAGTAGAAACCTTGAAATGTTAACAGAGACCTCTTCTTGCCGAGCTGGCTAACTTGTGCTTGTGCTAGAGGAAAAGTCAGGAGATCCACAAAGTCAGTTGGCCTCCTCTGGGGACCAAGAATGTCTGTATAAAAAATCATGGCAAACCAGCCCCTCCAGGGTCTGCTGCCTTTTTTTTTAGATTGTTGGTGGCCCAACATGTCTGAATTTGCAGAAGCTTTTGTAGAAAATTGTGATAAAAGTTGCAATGTCTTTTGTATTTTTGTTGC
>CM042333.1:10015102-10110102 GCA_023566125.1 Zingel zingel
TGTCTAAGTATAAAAATGTGTGTAACAGTTTAAGTTAGTGGTGTTACTTCTTGGTAGCCTTTCAGGTTCTCGTTAGCACCTGATATCCTTCCCCAATCCCATCCCTAATAACCCTTCTTGACTGTCTACCTTCATGCCATCACCACGGGGCATAACATTTGGTCTCTGTCATTTCTTCCTCTCCTCCGTCTGTTCCTCTAGACGTTTGCATCTGTCGCCACCTGCCCCGGGGGGTCTGAAGCTTTGTGAACTGAACTCGTGCTGCGAACAGTTGAGAGAAAGTGGCAGAAGCGTGGCTCGTCGGCTGACCTCTCTCTATTTTAGCCTCCTGTTGTCGTACTCTGCTTCTTTCTCTCCTGCTATGAATCTTTTCCCACTTGTTCTTCTACGTCTGCCTCTTCTACCCTCCTTGTCACTTTGTCTTTATCATCTGTGGACAACATGGCATCATGAATTAATGACGTAAACATACACGGCACTTTCCTAAAGCCAAATGGCGTGTTATCTGTACGCATTTTGAGCTATCCACGTGTATGTCCACGCTGTATACAGCGGATGTAAACATACACACCACGTGGCATCGCTACATACGCTACTTTGTGAGATCAGTCTGCTGTGGATGACATTCAAAGCTGCTTCTCCTAGCTAAACGCTAAAGATACCTTTTGTATCTAACCTCACGTAAAGCGGCAGCATTTAGCATTTCAACATCAGTAATCATTACCACATTTTACCTTATGTTTAATTGTGAATACAAATAGGCCACTTCTACTGGCCTCTACGCTTACATACTGCAGGTCACATTATAGGAACTTTTAACTATGTTAGTAGTACAAAAGTTTACTCCAGTTC
Source organism: Zingel zingel (assembly GCA_023566125.1). Taxonomy (NCBI): domain Eukaryota; kingdom Metazoa; phylum Chordata; class Actinopteri; order Perciformes; family Percidae; genus Zingel; species Zingel zingel. Next base: position 10,015,955 of record CM042333.1, read on the forward strand.
CACAATTCTAACTGCATACCTTCTCCTTCATGTTACATTGCCTGCTTGCATATTTGCTGAGATGTAATCCTTTTCAGCAGAAAGAAGCCGCAAAAATGCAAGAGGCTGTGTCGGTGTTCCCCTGTTGCTACATGTACTGGTTAGAGCAGTGTTTTTCAACCTTTTTTGAACCACGGCACATTTTTTACATTAAAAAAATCCTGCGGCACACCACCAACCAAAAATGTTACAAAATGACACATTGTAGCCTAATAAGATCAGAATCTGCATTTTTCCTTTTTAAAAATGTATCCATGGCTGTTGCAGGCTTACGTCGACAATCACGGCCCTACTGCTTACATCCTGTCACTGCCACCAGGGGGCAGTAATTCTATTGTCTTAAATCAAAAAGGTCATTATTGTGCTATACTGCCACCTACTTACACAGAATAGTATTTAATTTATCTGCGGATCATCACATTGCAGTCACAGATGCGAAAAATTGGCAAATTATTTGCAGTAACTCAATAAAAAATATTTGTTGGACCAATTAAGTGAACTCGGATAATTTCCCACGGCACACTAGTGTGCCGCGGCACAGTGGTTGAAAATCACTGGGTTAGAGGATGAAACACAGTCCACAAGAGTTACTACAAATGTTTTTGATTGGCCAATACAGTGAGTGTATTGTTGGATGATGTTGTATTGCGTTGTTGTGAAAGTCAAATCACGTACAACTTTTTCCCCTTTTTAAGGTCTTTTCACACTTTGCCTGTGCACCCGATTGGATCCCCGGGGTCCTCGTGAAGACAAGCGCTCTACGAGTAAACGCCAGGTGCCCTTTTGTGGGAACAATGGGTTTTCTGCGCACTAATGTATCCCTGCCGGTACAACTGGATGACATTAGTTGACTATCCCTAATCACAGGTCGATTTATAACAAATATTGGGAATCCTAGTCTTTGCTTACCACAGAGTGTTAACGTTGATTTCAAAGGTTAGCTAAATATGCATAGTCGTAACTTTATAGCCTAATTTAAGTTCTATATAAACTATACGAACGTTACCCGATACATCCACTCTTGTGCTCTGTCATGCAACAGTCCCACTGTTAAGGTCCTTATAACTGTTTAAATAACCCAACCTGCATGCTGTTATTGGCTGGATGTTACACACCCACGTGGGGCCCAACGGCTCTTTGCTGACGCCCAAAAACGTCCCACACTCACCAAAAAAAGAAGAAATGAGAAAATACAGGCAGAGGGCAGAGTCTCCGCAGATAAAGACAGTGGTCATTAGTGATGATTGAGAGGGATTACTTTTGTATTAGTCTATACATTGTTTTTTAGGAATATGCTACATATTATACCTTTAAAACCAGCAGGCCCATCTGCACTGTCTCTCTCCAGACCATTGCTGTTGCTCTGCTAAAGCACCTAACTCAATAGCAACTCCTCCCTAAGACCGAGTTGGAACCATCTATCTTCAGCTTCATATCGGCCACAATAATTCCATTTTCAACCTCCAATCCATTCACAGCCTTGTTTATATCTACGCCATTATTCTCTTTCCATTCTCTCCAAAACAACCCCCCCACCCCTTTGATCCGCTCTGCCAATATCACAGCAGCCTCTACATCAGCATTGGCTTCAAACTGCCCCACAGTGTACTCTGTGCTGTCAGTCTGTGGTGCCAGAAATCACCGCTGCATTTATAGTGGAGGTGTCATGGGCCTAATTCAATAAAACATCTGTGATACCCGCATTCACACTCTAAACCTAGTACCCTTTACATTAGGTGACTGCTGAAAGGAGCTGCCTGTTTAATGGTCCTGCAGATTGATGATTGCATACCAAGATGTGTTCTATTGTCACCACTGTGGGTTAGTAAATTATCCTATCGACATCCGAGTTGGGGCTTCTGTGTGAATCCTCACTAAGCCTGTGGTCGAAAGCATTGCTGCATCAAATGCTGTGGTAAATGTCTTCACATCTGTTTCACTGGAGCCCCTCCAGGCTAAACCTCCTCCCTACTCCTATTAAATTGGATCCTGCATCCACAACATTTATCCCCATCCAGTGTCGGCCCCAATTTTTTGTACTATAGTTATAGCGACAATGCTTAACGCTCCTTTCTTTTTCCATGCTGTGACTTATAGCCGCCATACTGTACAAAGCTTCATGTGCAGCCAAAATCTAATCGTCAGACACTTTGCGCTGCTCCTCGAACTTTAGCCATCTTAAAGCTCAAGTGCAACTGCCGTCTAAAACACTGACCCACGGCACATTGAGACCTTTACAGGCCACCTTGCCTTTTTCCTCTGCAGATTATCTTAGCTCACCCTCTCCTCTTATAGTCCCTCCAATGATGGCCTGTGGCTGCTCAAATCTAAACCCCTGTGCTGGTGTACAGGGCTGCAAAAGGATTTGCACCCTCACATCTCTTAACTTAAAGTTCAGCTCTAACTCACTTTCAGCCCACAGCTGAAAGTGAGTCTGATCTGAAGTTTGGGTAAGCCAACACTGTATCACACTAAACCTTGCACCGTAGCTTAAACGGCAAGTCTACACAGCATCCGGCTCCATTGTGTCCTTTCACCTCTGTTCACTCTAATCCCGCTCAAAGAAATCTCTTCCTGTTCTCCTTCATTTTTCCCCCCCTTACTTTTTATACAGCAGTTCAGTTTTTAAAAAACAATTCTAAAGACACTGAACTTTGCAGTTTTTTGCAGTTATGAACACATGTCTGGAATGGCTTGCTGCTGTGGTTGTCACAACAAATATGATTACACATTCTCTTTGCAATGGCGGACACGGGTAGAGCAATATAGCAAATAGCTGCTGCCAGGGCTCGTTCTACCTCTGGAACTATGGTTAAAATCTCATTTGGATTGGAAAAAGAAGAATAATGACATAGTAATCTGTTGTGAAGTAATTAGCTTACCTGATTGATGGAGTTGATTGAAAAGTGTGATTGGGGGGGTCAAAGGTTTTATGGTCCTAATACCAGCTGCAAATTACATTTGGATGATGGAGAGGCTGTGTAGCTTCCGCAGATATTCCTCAGCTAACTACCTTCTGAGGATGGAACAGCAATGTAGAAAAGTTGTGGTAAACAAGGTCCTTTGTGACGGCTAAGTCTGTGATTATTAAATGAATGTTCCGGTAGCAGCAGCTGTGCGTATGCAGTTTTCAATGATAAGTGAGGCCGATTAACAACTTGAAATTTGTGATATGTTTTTTTCAAACCATGGATACCTACTTTAGACAGAAGCAGACAAACACAGGCCTCTTATTTTTAGAGACCAGTGATTTTGCATACTGAAATGACAACTTTAGTTGGCATATTTTATCAACTGTAGCTAGCTAGCCAACGTCTCGTTTTTAATGTTTCCAGCTGACTTGTATAAAAATAAAAACCCTAAAAAGGGTCTTAAATATGCATTTGATTGTTACATACTGCAGAAAAGACTAAAGCCACCTGTTCTAAGCAAAAAGTCAGCATCCTCACTAGTGTTACATGTAAGCTAGAAAACAGGAATGAAGAAGCGCCATTGTCATTGCAGTATTTGTGATAGTTATCCATAGCGTTATAGTACAGTATAATAAGACAAATATCAAAGACTGATATATCTTTCTAATATAACCATAGGTGTTGTGCTGCCGAAGCCGGCTACCCTTTTTTCTCCAAGTAAGGAAATACAGTCAGTATGTTTACATGCACACCAATATTCCACTATTATTTCGAATATGACAATATTCCGAATTTGATACAGGTCATGTAAACAGCATATTCCGGTTGCATATTCCGAATAAGGCCTTTTTCAGAATATAGCATTTTCCGATTAAGATGTGGGATATTCTGGTATTATTCAGGTTTTAGAGGCATTCTTTGGACATGTAAACAGCACATAAACGGAATATATGTCTCAATTTGGAGTTTTAACCGCAGTTTACGGCCTCTTGCCTGTTTACAGCTTATGGTCAGCTCTGTGCGTTGCTATGGTTTCTGTACACAAACCAACCAGCCAACAGTTTGCAAGGCTGCCTACCCGATAAGAAGGAGAAACGCAGCTACTTTTAAACATTATCAAAGACTTGGATATCAACAGGTTTTTGGATATGCTCACACATCGCTACGCCAACCTTTTCAAAAAGCTGGTTGAAGGAATGAAAGAGGGACGCTGTGTTCGCACGGTCCAACAAGTCCTCTACCGGAGGTAAACTTCATATTTTAAAAATCGTATTTTGCACGGCTACATGTAAATGGGAATATTAGTGGAATATTCACTTTCGTTAGCCATGTAAACAGCTTAGTCGCAATATCTTGTCTTTTCAGGAATAAGGGCAAAAACAGGAATATTATATGCATGTAAATGTAGTCAGTGTTCGCAGCTCACATAATCCGGTTGAAATACATTTTTCCAAGCGCTTGAAGATCCAATCATCATTAAAGCGTATGTCATGGAAGAGAGCCAATTAAAACAAATGGAATGCTCAAAGTTGTCCTATTGACTTTGAAGGTGGCACAAGTAAGTCAATACAATTATTCAAAACTCAAATTACTTGTTTTCATTCGTCTATATTGCTTAAGGTGATATTTTGCTGATTTAAATACAGCTCTGTGTCATGGCAGTGTGTGCAGATGAACAGTGTGTGGCTTCTAGGCATGGGCCGGTTACACTGGGAAAAAAAGTAGTTTTTTATCCAGACATTTCAAAATAATACATTTTAAACCATGCCTAGAGGCTTCCCTCCGTGGCCCCAGCACTTGGAGCTCAAGTGAGCAGAGAAGCAGAGGCCTGCAGAGATCTGCTGTTTCGTGTCAGCCGCTGGATCTCTGCAGACCTCTGCTGCTCTGAGCTCTGTGCACTTGCGCCACAGAAGGAAACCAATTTCTATTATCTAAACACACTGCCCACACAAAGATGACACAGAGCTGGATTAAAATGGGCAAATAAACCCCATTAATGCCACACTAATGACAATCTATTACATCCTTGCTTTTATTACTTAGCTAGAAGTTGGCCTGACGCTGTGTAATTTATTCAACATGATGAAACTATTCATGAAGTCGATCTCACATTTGATCATGTGGACGGTTGACTAATTAGTGTAAACTTGCCACCACAGAATGAGTGGTTACATAACCTTTTAAACAAGCCACAACTTCAGCGCGTGTCAACTCTGAATACAAACAACCCTGTTCAAATGTAAATTCATAAGTTTCTTGGACCAGACAAAGAGGTTAGATGTATGCTTCATGAAGTATTTTCCTACAACAGATATATGCTTCATGAAGTTTTTTCCAACAGTGTGTTTCACTTTTTATGAGACAAGAATTTTAAGGATGAACAGTATGGGGATGCACATTACTCGACACAGGTGGGGAGGAGTGAAACAAAATCAAATCTGTCCATTTTCTGAAGTTTTAAAAATAACAGCTGCAAAACCATTAGAGCAGACAAACATACTGTGTAGTCCATTCCATACAATGTTGCTCCTCTATTTTTTGTTTTGAGAAGGTGATAAAAAACAACTAAAGACTCCAAGAGCTTTAATGCTCCAACTACAGCCACATGCACACCGCCTTCAAATAGAGAAACCCAAAGACTCGCAGACCTGCCATGCATCATTCAAGATGTATCATTAATCATTAACAAGACATGTGGATAAGTAGGCAAAAGAAGAAGAAAAAATAATCCTAACCTTTAACAAATCGCATAACTTGCTTGTCATATAAGGCTGGAGGAAAAGTTAATTACAATCATTCAATTTACAATTTGTTGCAATTTTTTATTATATCTGAAGGTGAATTCCTCTTAAGGCAGTTACACACCAACCAGACGGCCAACCGTTGGCAGAAAAGGCAGTTGGACTGATCAGTCTCCCCGAGTTGGTCAAAAAAGTGCCTCAGAACACACCGAAGAGACGAGACGTAATACGTCTCCATAACAGCAGGCGGCGCTAATCTGTATTGTTGCCCACAAAATGAAAACCGGTAGCTGATTGGACGAATGCGTCACATGGATCTGGCTGTTGCTTCCGGATTTTGGATTTTTCGAACTGCCATTACTGGCGACTCATTCAGATTACGATCTCATATTGTACTAAAATAGTTTACCGAAACGTGTTTCTGAAAACATTTTAAGCGAGAAATAGGCCGTGCAGTTGCTGAATCTGTCTTCATTTCAGATCAACAAAGGTCAGTTTAAAAGATTTTTGTCAGATTTTGAGAGGCTCATCCTGCTTGCCATTTCCGGGTGAGTCCCGACTGCCCTGTCTGAGCATGTCAGGTCGGCGAAAATGAAGGCCGACAGCTCCTCCAACGGACGACGGCACGGAACACACCAAGTTTAGCGATAAATATCAGCCAACAATATTTCACTCTTAACTGTCCGAATGCACCCAGCAGACTTCATATAGACAGCATATCTACTCTTGTAGTCAGTGCCTACAGAGCTAGGGGCTTCTAGCAACACAGCAATAAGCTGAAATCCCCTGCTGGGAGTTGGCAGACATCCCAGCATTCAATATTTACAGTCGTCAGTGTTTTTAAATGGTAAACTTCAACTGACAGGGCCAGTAAAGAGTAAAAGCAGAATTTAAATATGGATCAGAGTTTCTCTAAAAGCAACAAAGAAACTGCAAGATGTGACATGAAATTCAGTTTTATCATGTGCTGAGGTATTTTAATATCATAGAGTACAGAAACTGCAGTTAGAGTGATGCAAGAGGCATTGTTATTGCCTACTTAACTATGAAGGTTTAGAGGGGCATTTTGGGCAACTAAAGTGACATTCCAGTATAGGTGCTCAGAGGACATTATGAATTATTTAACATTTTATTACATGTTGTCAGAGTCAAAGCACGTTTTTTATGAGCTGCACGGCTGAGGAAAAGCAACAAAGAGAGGCAGGAGCACAGCCAGCCAGATGCTACTTGACAGAAACAGAAACCAAGTCACTCTGTGGCAGAGGGTTTTATAGCATGGACTGTTCTGGGTCTTGAGTGACTGCTGCATTGTGTGATGCAAGGAGACTTGAAAACCGCATCAAATGCAAACGCCAACAGAGTGAGCAATGGCCTTATTCTAACAAATTGTTTATATGCTTATATTTTTGCTTGATCACTGACATTATGAGACAGACAGTTAGTTGTTGTTGGATAATGTTGTGTTTAATGTTGTTTTTATAAACAGTAATTAACAATGCATGTGGGTTCCATCATCCACTTTGCCAGACAGACATTAGGCTATTTACTTGCAGACAGGTGCTTTGTCTCTAACATTATTTAAGGGAAAAACAAAAAAAAACAACAAACTATGTTTTGAAATCTGTGAAGTGGGAGAGTACTCCTCCCACATAACAGCAGACAGACATAGCGAGGAGGACGAGTCGTGAGCTTCACAGCATTCTAAGCAATTTTACATAAGACAACTGTTTTTTTTTACTATTTGGACCAACATCTGAATTTTTCTTTCTAAGAGGCAAAGCAGTGAGAAGCGAGTTGTGTTTTGATTGCCTCAGGAAGACAAGAGGATGGTGTGATATCAGACGTCTATTCCTGAACAGTCTATATCCACAACGTTCCACTTCCGGGATTGCTCCGGTGCCGCAGGAAATTCCACCCGATTCATGCATTTTCGCAGATTTCCATTTCCTTCCGCTTTCCTTTTTAAACTCTGGTGGATTTATGAGGACTATGGTTAACTGCTCTTCAGATCTCTGCAGGGTAAATTGAGACAGCTAGCTAGACTATCTGTCCAATCTGAGTTTTCTCTCGCATTACTATTTTGCAGCCGCTCCATCCGGCGCTTAGCACCGCCCATGACAATTGTGATTGGTTTAAAGAATTGTCAATAAACCAGAGCATGTTTTTCTCCCATCCCGGAATGCTGTGTGGACTAACCAGACCCTCCTCCGCTCCGCAGCGTGTGGATGGTCTGGCAAAGCGAGAATATTTCCTGAAATACCCGAGGAAAATGTAACATAACATTCTTGCACACAAACCTTGCATGTAGTCTTAAAGTCAGGACCTGAGCCACTGGCGAATGAAAGTAAGGACAGAATACGAGCTTTGTTAATTCTAAAAAATATTCCAAAAATGATGAAGTAGCTGTATGTGAGTCATAAAAGTGCTTCCTGTTCTTCTTACCTGCTGTTGGAAGTTTTTACAAAGTTAGACACTTTCTAAAGTTTTTGGCAAGACTTCACATTTGATTTGAAATAATTTGTCTTCAGCCATTATTTTCATTTTCTATCAACTTGAATTGTAGACAGCTACAATGACAAGTTATTTAAACATTTACAAATAAGTCAACAACAAAAAAAATAGTGGATTCTCACTGCATTTTTAAGTTGCGCCACAATAAGCAAAATACTTGTTGCAGGCTTTCACAACATACCCAGTTAACACTCCAGCAACAGAAGCTACAAGCTGAAGAGTTTTTTTCAGACCTGTGACTCAGAACTGTTATTAAATGTGCCTCTGTGTCCTGAAATGAACATGATGAGTTTAAGCACTCTGGAGATTTTGGCATATAGGCAGATACGGCCTTGGTTTAGTAGTGTGTGCTGGGCGACTGTTCGTTCAAAACAACAATGGCGGCTCCTAATGAGGATAGCTGCTGATATAACATCAGTTATATCAGCACTGGAGGGCATTTCGTCATTGAAAGAAGAGCAAAGAATGACACTGAAGGCTTTTCCCGATGGAAAATAGGTTTTCGCTCTTCTCCTGACTGGCTTCGGCAAGAATTAAATCAACAATCACCTGCCAGGTATTTTTTGAAAGTGTCTGCCTGTTTCCAAACAGTTTCCAATGACAGCTTCACAGATGGCTCTGTGTAACAAATCCTATGACCTTAGTGCTATGGTCTAATACTTTCATAATATGATAGTATTCCCGACTGTATGTGAATGTAATAATTTATCTATGTATCCATTTATTTCAGTGCATTATTAAATATTTTCTTTATTTGCTCTCTATAACTGTATCTTTAGATTTTTAAATGGGCTATAGGTTATTAGTCATCTTTTTTTCTTAAAGGTGCAGTAGGTAAGACTTATAAAACTAACTTTCTGTCATATTTTCTGAAACTGACCCTATGTTCCAGTAGAACTACATGAAGCAGGTAGATTTAAAAAAAAAAAAAAAAAAAAATCCGGCTCCTCTGGCACCACCTACAGCCTGTAGTGTGATTTGCAAAAATCCACCGCTCCCTGTTCAGATGCACCAATCAGGGCCGGGGGGTGTCTAACTGCGTGTAAATCACTGCTCATGCACACGCATTCATTCGATGTTCACATTTTTTGGCTAAGTCCTGGATCTTCCCAGTCCTATCTACAGCACCTTTAAGTTATCCACTGGGTTTTGAAAGGGTTCCAAAGCTGCCCTATCAAATGAAAGTAATCAAAGAGTGAGGTTACATGGTTCATATGTAACAACGAAGCTTATAACTTCCTGCGGCAAAATTAGTCTCCCTGCTGAGGATGGATGAGCTGTATCTTTGTACAGTCAACCTTTTTGGCTCCTTAAAACAAAGCACTCTCCACTTGCAACCTCATATGACTGGCTTAATACGCCCACGAGATTTGAGCAATGATTCACTCTCTTCAGACTGTTTCATTAGATTAATTATCAGAGACCTGGAGGCTTAAAATGATTCACTACTTTACCAGATTAACGCAAAAGCTGATACCCGATAATTTTGTGTAGCAAAAGTATGATCTTTCTTTCCTCTTCCATTACTCATCTCATGACCCATCTGGCTTATTTTATGACCCTGTGGGGGTGGGGGAGGGGCTTATCCTCCAGCTTGTTTACCACTGATTTAGAAGCTTCCAATGTTCTTAAGAGGTTTACACCAAAAAGTAACAGGCCTCTAAATCGAGGTGGTAATTAAGTTCCAACATATGTGAAGTCAGGTCTCGCTGGGTAAGTGTGATTGTACCTAGCAGGAGTGAGGAGGGAGGCGTCTTACTTACTTACTTACACACACACACACACACACACACACACACACACACACACACACACACACACACACACACACACACACACACACAGTGCGTCTCACTATCTTTGTGGGGACCCGTCATTGACATAATGCATTCCCTAGCCCCTTACCCTAACCTTAACCATCACAACTAAATGCCTAACCTTAACCCTTACCCTCACCCTAACCATAACCTAATTCTAACCCTAATCCTGAAACCAAGTCTTAAGCCCTTTAACCTTGTGGGGTCCAGCATTTTGGCCCCACAAAGCTGGTCGGACCCCACAAGTAACTGAACTCCCGGTTTTTGGACCCCACGAATACAGTTAAACAAGAACACAGACACACACACACACACGCACACACACTCTTCCATTGTATTGAACGCTTCCTCATGCTCCTCTATTATATACATAAAGACACTTAACACCCATCCAATACAGCCATCATTCTCATTCAATCCTGTCATAGTCTCCTTCACATTAACCCCAATCTCTCTCTCTCTCTCTCACTCACTCACTCACTCACTCACTCACTCACTCACTCACTCACTCACTCACTCACTCACTCACTCACTCACTCACTCACTCACTCACTCACACACACACACACACACATAAAGAATTCCACTGTTATGACTGCTTTAAAAATTAGCTTAATTAATTACACTTCAAGAAGCCGGCACCTCAGAATGAAAAAGCATTTCCAGAAGGAGAACTAGAGGTGAGAAATGTCAAAGACTCTGTTACCTGACTAACTGGGCTGGAAGTATAGTAAGTGGACTTCACTTCCCTTACCTGCAAATGATCCATTGACTAGGTCAAATGTTTGAAATGGATGGAATGGAATGGAAAATGATTTTTCTTATTTCTCATTAGGTGACAGAAAGTCTTGCATTGCCAGATCTTCACAGCACTGCGGAGTAAGGTCCGGCTGCTCCACACATACAGCACATTCTGGGATAGGAGAAAAGAACGCTCTGGATTCTTTCCATTTCTTTAAACCACAAGACTTGAGTGCTTAAACTTCAGTTGATAATTCCAATGCTGTAAGTGTTGGGACATCAATTGATACTTTAACTCCTTTCAGACACTTTAACTCCTTTTAACACTTATACTTCAACTTGTAATTCAACTCCATTTAGCTCTTATTGATATCTCCTCTATAAACTTGTACCTAAACCTCATTCGAATTATACACTTCTACGTCTACCTCTTTTCAACCGAACTTTCTCTTCCTCCACTTTACCTTCTGTCGTTGGATTTTTTTTTCAATTGCCACTTCAGCTAGCCTCAGTCCTTGAACTGCAGGTACGCCTTTACTTCCTGTTAAGAGCTTCAACTTCATCTAATACTTTCATACAATCACAGTTCAAAATCTTGGAAACCTCAAAATGTCAGGACGCTTAGTCTCAAGTTTCATTCAACTAGAATTTTGCATCAGTGTAGATAGATAGATAGATAGATAGATAGATAGATAGATAGATAGATAGATTTTTATTGATCCCAAAAATGGGAAATTACAGTGTTACAGCAGCAAAATATCAGACACACATACGGAATATACATAAAATAATAGGATGAAATAATAAATAGGATAGAATACATGAACAAATATTCAAAATATATGGAATAAAAATGTACAACTACTTAAATAGCAGACTGATCTCACTAAGTGAAGTATGTATGACACACCAATTCGTATGCCATTTTAGCGTGTTTATCAACGTCGTTTGGCCTCCATTGACCTACATTACATGTGAATTATCGCCGTAGCGAGTAGTATGAAAGGACGGAGGTCTGCAGAGAGTGGTTGATTGGGGTGGTGGATGGGTAAAACATAGAACTTTCACAGAGGAGAGCCGGGATCGCGTGTGGCGTTTATCAACCGTTTATTTTTTTTTATTTTTTAATAAAGCCTTCCCTAATGTTCTTTTCCTAAACCCAATTTTTAATTTTTTTTTACATGCGTGACGTTCTCGCGATAGCATGGCACGTTTTCGCGATAACACGGTGTGTATGTTTACATCCGCTGTATACAGCGTAGACAAAAATGCGTACAGATAACACGCCATTTGGCTTTAGGAAAGTGGCGTGTATGTTTACGCAAAGTCACGATGCCATGTTGTAAATAGTGTTAATAAAGATGTAAGTAAACCTATTGTGCAAGTTGCACTTAGTGTAGTGGTTGTGTACTCTGTTGCGTTGTGTATCGATGAAACATGTACTCTTTTTCTCTTTGGATCCAACCAGCCGTTTATTACCTGATGAGTAACACAGGATAACAGTCACAGTAGTTCTCCGCAGTTCGTTATAGCCAGTCTCACACGGAATGCTAAAACAAATGAGAATGTAGTGAGTTTAAGCTAATATGAAGCTAGCAAAAACGTTACATGTTGACAACAAATTCAGAGAAACACCATTTAGAACAATGAAAGAAACAAAATCGACATTTACTCAAGTAACTGAATGCTGAAAATAATTGAATACAAAACACACTTTTACCCCTAAGATAGGGATTAAAATAAATATATATCGCAGTTAAGGCAGCTTACCTTGGAGACGCCACATGCAGACTGTAAATACATTTCGGGGTGCACCGCTCAAGTCTGCAGGGGCGCAGCAGAGACCGCCCCCGATACACATAACCAGGTCTCCATGGCAACCACTTTTACTTAAACTTAATTTAAAACAAGAAAAAAACCATTATAAAACGAGACAGTTAACAGTATAAAAATAAACTGACTGATAAGAAATCATATTAAATGTCAATTGAATTTAATATGCAGTGACAGTGATGGCAAGTGAAATCATTAACTCCGCTACATGAGCAAATATACATTTTCTCCAGACAATGTAACCATTACCTAACAAATATTCTCTATATATCATATATGTACTGTATGGTCACTATATCGAAGCAAATTTCAGTTATACACGGTGATTCATTTAGACTGGAATGAATGGAACCACGAGCTTCCAGAAGGTTCAATCACTATAACGACTTTGGCGTATTCTTGGAACAGCTTTTTCACATGCCACTGAATACAGTCCAGGAGTGCTTTGTTTTTGTACACTGATAAACACACCAGCAGGCCACATTTGAGTTGTGCATTTATCTGGTCACCTGTATAAACGATAGGAGTGGATTTATTGATTTACTATGTGCGAGGCAGGGATAAGCACAGCAAAAATGGCATGCTTGCAAAAAAAAACTGACAAAACTGAGGTAGTGACTTCCCCGAATTATAAAATGGAATGCCATACATACACACACACATACACACACACACACACATACAATAAGTCACTGCAATCAAGTTGTCTTTTAAAGCACACAATGAATCAGCAATGTGCCTGTGTTAGAGCTGAAAAGAAAGATAAGGGAAAATGTATCCCGTTTATATGAATATGAGGAAATTTATCAAAACACAAAATCAACTATGAGAAAAATACCTATTCACCAGTCTATAATTTTTTATCAAATCACTTTCTTTTATTTCTAAGCTTTTTTTTTATCATCTTTGATTCTAGTGTTCTAGCAGAGTGTAAGGACTAAATGCTTTTCAGGTCAGTGGTGGTAGTGTCTAGGCCTCTGGCGGGTCATTGGCTCAATCCCTGAACCTACTGAGTGCAACACTGCATATGGAAAAGATATAGATGGCTTATTCAAGTGAAGTGACACACTCCCTGGCCATTGTCTTGGAGGTCTTCAGGCAAAAATGTCGTACTGATTCGGAGAAAATCTCCAGAATGCCTCGGACCTCCTCGCCTCCTGTATCCCACAATGCAAAGCACTGCAACAATCACAATAACCGCGGATTGCCGTTGTGGCAAACAGGAAACTTTTTACATTGTTCGTCTGCTATTTCATCACTAAATACACTTCTGAGACTTTTATATGCCAGAAATGAACTATGTAGAGCTCAAATAAGGGCCGTTTTACGAAAATTGATGGCTATTTGCAAATTTGGTGCGACAGTGTCGAAGTTCAGAAGCTCAGTTCAGTTTTTAATCCTTTTTTTTTCCAGCTGTGGGAAGGGGGTCACTGTGGTAGTAGGAGAAAGGTAACCCAGATGTCCTTCTCCCCGCCCACATCCTAATGCTCGTCCTGAGGGATCCTGAAGTAGTCCCAGGCCAAATGGGAAATGAAATCCCTCCAGGGTCTGGGTTTGCCCTGGTTCTCCTGACAGTTAGACATGTTCAGAATACCTCCAGGTGCACAAACTGGCTCCATTAAAAAGAAACAGTGGTTTTACTCAAAGATCCTTTCAGATGTCCCTCACCCAGGGAGGGAAATTCATTTTGGCCACTTATATCTGCGTTCCCATTCTTTCAGTCACTACCCAGAGCTAATGGGCACAGGTTAGGGTTGGAACTCGCTGCAATATTGGCACTAGACCAATATCTGTTGGGCTTTTTTTGTGTATTCATCTAGTTTGTCTGTAGAATTCTCACGTAAATACTGGCTAGTAGTTGCTTGCTGATCATAGCAACATTGACAACCTTGACTTAATTAGCCTACTTGCCATTTTGCCAAAAACTAATTTATATCACACTGATCTCACTTTTAAAAGAAATTCTCTTTGACCATTACTTTAAACTTACAATGCCAAGGGCAACGATTTTTTGAAATTTTTGTTTTCTGTAATATCTGCGCATACGATATGGCAACCCGTTCTCACTACCAACACGTCAAATACGGACGCTTGGGCAGTGCCTCTCAGCGTCGGATCCAACGCAAAAAGCACCCTTCAGCGTCTGTATGGAACGCACCGGGCCGAGCAGTAGCTCCGCGGCGCTTTAAGATTACATAGTATTAAGAGCGACAACGGTAGCGAGTAGTATGAAAGACCGAAATGCCGCCTAAGAAGGTTGGTTGGGGTGGTGGATGGGTCAAATAACACAGGACTTTCACCCAGGAGATCTGGGTTTGTGTCCCGTTGTTGTCCCACGTGTCACTGAAACATACTTTTAATAACCCAACCCACAATCTTTTCCTAAACCTAACTGTCCCATTCTTATGCCGCATGTCAGTTAAACATACGTCCCCGACCAGAGCGTCGAAAGTGACGGCAAGAGTCCCGAACAAGCGCGTTTTAGATATGATGCGTCAATAACAACGCCAAAGGCACATGACCAGGCGTCCGTATTTTACGCAATGGGAGTGAGAATGTGTTGGATATGGTTAAGGTTAGGTAAACATTGTGGCCATGGTAAATAAATATGGTTAAAATATTAGATATTAGATAATATTACTAAACTACAGCACTGGTAAGGTTAGGAAAAAGTTAGTAGTTATTGAAAAAAATATCTTGTCTGTGACAGAACACGAACACCCTTAGTTTGTTTTTTTTAGATCCCCATTAGCTACTGCATTATAACAATAGCTACTCTTCTTTGCTACATAAACAGCACACTACTTCTTGTATTGGCACTGAACTAACTAACTAGGGATACTGGGCTGAAAAGCTGCAGCTCAGTACATTAAGTGTCTCATGTAGAACCGGCTATGTTGACATATAATTAATCTTGATTTAAGCACCACTACTTCTCCACTGGACCTCAATGATGGTGCCAAGTAGGGGTCTTGGACATTAATGGTGCACCTGCGAAGTTACAATGACTTGTCAAGCAATTGAGAATTTCTGGGCTCCTGTCCTGTGTCGCCCTGTTCATTAGTCTGCTGCTGGCCATGTGTAGATGCAGGGGGAGGGGGGGGGGGCACTCTCTTTACAGCTAAGACTGCTGTGGCATCATAGAGAAAAAGGCTGAAGAAGACTGGAGCTCTGCTATAATTTCTGCATCCTCATCATGTACTATGTCTAAAATCACTACTGTTACCTCTCCTTCTGAGAGAGGGGGGTTTAGTGAAGTCGCGCCTTAAGAATGTGACATTCCGGATTGTTAAATTAGGTATTTTAAAAAGGGTTGAATTAGGAACTAGTTCATTGTATCATATTTATTTTCAAAGAACAGGAATCTTTTACAATAGGACATTTTTTTTTAGCATGCAGGTGTTAGGGTTAACTGTAGATTGACTTTGGGATTAGTTAGCGTTACTCATAAATATTAAGAGATGAAAGATGTCTTTTTCGTCAACGATACATGTTGATATCGCCACACTCAGCGTTTCATGACGGCCGTGCTGTCTCGTCATATAGGCTATCGTTAACGAATTTGATACTTTAGCAGAGGTGTTAATTTCCATACAGGCTTAGGGGTTTGACGGTTAATGTTGACGTATGGATTTTATTTGCGGGTTTTTTTGTCAACGGTAATGTTATTAGTGTTATTATAAGTTAGCAGCACACTTAAACAACCGGACCCAGGGTGAGCATAGTGCTGAGTGAATTAAAGCTGGACCTTTATTGTGAAGAGTAGACCCGGAAGATCCCGCTTATGGCAGCTCTTTTTTTCCTCAACCTTTTTTCGTCGTTTTTTAATCCACAGTTAATAAATATCCAATAGCCGATGCTGTCCAAACTGTTTCAAATTCCAAAGTGTGTTGGGTACCCAGAAAACCAAGTGTGAAGTAGATTGGATGAACAGCTCATGAGATTTTTCAAAAACAGACCAAACACAGACACACACACGCACACACACACACACACACACACACACACACACACACACACACACACACACACACACACACACACACACACACATCCTGATTTATTAGATAGATGAGTTTTGAAAAGTTGATAGTATTTGTGGTGTAGCTGTCATCATCCTGGGGTTAGTTTAGTTTCCTGTTTTTATTTTGTAGGGTCACTTCACATGTCATGTCTTGAAACTGAAACTAAATGTCTGTACATCTTTATTCATGTGAAATAAGCAAATAAAACAAAACCTAATTATGAACTGAAATATGAAATATAATGTATATACATTATATGTTATACTTTATTTACAAGACAGGACTCTCTCTGCCCTCAGACGCTGCCCTCCCTCGCATCTGCCTGCTCCGTGGCCGGTGTGTGAGTGACAGCGCGGTCAGCGAGCTTGTTACGTTACGCCCGCAATCTCTTGTGGAGCTTTATAACTTTGAAAAACCACAAGTTGCAGTTAATCTTATAATGGATTATGTGTGTTGTGTTTTTTTAAACAAACGATTGGGGAAATAAACGCCTCTTGTCCGCAAGTCTTCTGAGAGAGCTCCAGCCAGCTCACAGTGGGGTCTGTGAAGGTGGACAGGCCGGGCGGCAAGCCAGCAACCCCGGCAGGCACCCGCCAGCTGTCACGTCAGACTGTGGAGCTTCTGAACTTCGACACCGTCGCACCAAATTTGCAATTAGCCATTAATTTTCGTAAAATGGCCCATATTTGAGCAATGCATACTTCATTTCTGGCATAAAAAAAGTCTCAGAAGTGTATTTAGTGATGAAATAGCAAACGAACAATGTAAAACGTTTCCAGTCGTTTGCCACAATGGCAATCCGCGGTTGTTGTGATTGTTGCGACGCTTTGCGTTGTGGGATACAGGAGGTGAGATAGACTGGTCCAAGGCATACTGGAGATTTTCTCCGAATCGGTACGACATCTGGGGATTTTTGGCATACTGCAGATTTAGCTTTTGTTTGCATACTGCATACTACATGCTACATGTTGGCCAAATCAGTACGCACTAGTATGCAGTTTTGAAAACGGCTTTAGTCTGTGTGCTTCCTTTGTCTGCTGCCAGTTCAGTGTCATACCTTGTGATTAGAAGTTTCTAGTGTTCAGTTTGTCCAATTTTAGCATCGTGGTCAGTACTGTCATATGACATAAATTGGCCCAAAAAAGGCTTTATCATACACAATTAACAATAAATATTTTTATCTGAGCATCACAAACACCTGAAATGACTCTTTATTAATTTCTATAAACAGATATCTGCATGTGAATGTAGAATATGTAGGCAACGGGACAAGATTTTGGTATCGGAAGCATTTTGGTTTCCGTTTAGTCCGAGTAGTAATATTGACCAATCACGTCTGAGCACTTTGCAGTTCAGGCGGGCACCTTAACAACACGCGCCTGCCGCCTTAACTAAGTCATCAAAAGATATATATATTTATATTTGTTTGAGTGGCTGTAATGTATAAGTCGCATCAACACAGTCTGTAGGAAACAAGGTAACGGTGAGTTGTCAAGATACCACCAATTACAACGGAAAGAGCATTTGTTTTTATTTTTTATTTAACCTTTATTTAACCAGTTAGGCCGTTGAGAACAGGTTCACATTTGCAACGGCGACCTTGCCAAGAAAAGTGTAGGCGTGCAAGGCACAGAATATAATATGCTACATAAAGTGCAGAACAAGTGGGCATTACAAATGCCGGCACGTAGTGAGGAGGTGTAAGTAAGTCGATGGATGTGCAATATACATGAACAGAGAGTCTATATCACTGCTGAGATCGTGTAGAGAGTCGAGGTGTAAAGAGTCAATAAACAGTTAGTCTAGTGGTCTAGTTAGTGAAGTAGATCAGTTATAACACAATGTATATGAATAGACAGTCTAGATAAATGCTAAAGTGTAGTGAAGAGTCAATATACAGTTAGTGCAAGTTGCGGTCTATTAAGTGATGTAGATCAGTAATAACGCAATATGCAAGAATAGACAGTCTGTTTAAATGCTGAGATGTAGTAAAGAGGCAGAGTACAGTTAGTGCAAAGTGTGGTCTAGGTAGTTATGAAGATCAGTAGTAACACAGTATACAGAAATAGACAGACTATAAATGCTGAAATGTAGTAAAGAGTCAATATAGTCAATATACATTTAGTGCAGATTGTGGACTAGATAGCGAAGTAGATCAGTAGATGTGCAAAAATTGTGTGGCAACAAAGGTGGGAAGAAAATAACAGTTGAGCATACTAGGGCAAGGTAGTGCAAATTAGCGTAAACAAATATGATAGCAATGCAGGTGTGGATGTGCATCTGTGCAACTATGCAATGGGGCATGACAGAGATAATGGGGTAAGGGTGTGCAAAACAGTGGGTAAAAGACGGGGAACAGTTAGCACATACAGTGATCGGACAGGAGCACGGACAGACATGCTTTGAAGGCAGTTAGTGGGATAAGGGTTTTGAGTTTCAGGGGTTTTTGTAGTTCATTCCAGTCATTTGCAGCTGAGAACTGGAAGGAGTGGCGGCCAAAGGAGAATTTGCTGGCGGTGAGTTTACTGTGGTTTATTGACATTTAAAGGGATAAATCACCATTTCACCGCCGCGTGCGCGTCAGAGTTTGTCAACAAATGTGCGGCCAGCTGGGGCATGCCCGGGCAGAGACGGGGTGAGTGGCATATGGCAGGCAGAGAGCATTTATGTATGTATCTCTGTCCTGTTCTTCACATCAGTGAGGCTTTCTGCTCTTGTTTCAACAAAGTGAATATATGACGAAGTGACTGGAACTATCCATCACCTCTCACGATTCTCAACTTCCCGGCTGCTGTTGCCCGGTTTTTGAGACACAGCTTTTGTCTGTTTTTTTTTTTTTTTTATCACTACACGCGGTTAGTTAGCCTTAAACACTACACACAGTGAAATTACGTCCTGTTTTTATTTAACTTATACTATCTGCTTTGAATGAGTGAAGCTATGGGCTGAGCTCTGTTATCATTCTCAGAGCTGTTTGTTTTGGAGAAAAGTTGTCAGGCGAAGTGGAAGAGAGCGTGTCACGAAGGATAATGGGAGGAGGATGTTTTTTAAATAATAAAATAATTAATATTTAGTGTTTAATAAGTAGGGTAATTGTTAAATGTAGTAGATCCGAGATTGACTCTTTAGCAACATCTACTCCAAATTAAATGACAAAATACGTTGTTGTCCTTGCCATCCAGAGCGACATGGAAGTGTTTTCTGATCTCACGCCCCTTTCGGCAGGACATCATTTCTCTGTGCCCTCCAAAACTGTTACGCCACTGTTAAAAAATACAACATTCGGGTTGAGGTTGGGTTGAGGTTGGGTTGAAGAGCGAAAACAACTTGGTTAGCTTTAGGGAGAGAGTAGTGCTTGGGTTTAAATAAGTACTTTTTAAGATTACAAAAATATCATAGTTTGGTTGAAAATTATCACTTCATTAACTTCAGGGGAACTTTTCCATCATGCTTACAATAATAACCACTTGATTAAGGTTAGGGTACAACCATAGATTTATAGCACCCTCCCCTGAGTCCCTCATTTTGTTGACTTAGACATCCACCCCAATTTCTTCCCTCTGTGGACTTTATTGTTCTATAATAACGTCATCCAACTTCCTCCTTTGCTCTCGACGGACAGGAATTATAATTCATTGCGTGGCTGTAGTTTTGTCTGCCAACAGAAAAGGTTTGTATGTCTCTTGAGAAATACGATGAATTCCAACTATCATTAAAGCATGTTCTGTATCCAGGAAATTATCTGTAAGCCTGTTATTTGTTTATAGCTGCTGATGCCTCTATTGCTGCCACCCCTCATCTTCTTGAAGACCCTACCTCTTTGTTTGGCAGCAGTTTGCAGTCTGTCTCACATAGTGAGGTCACTTTGGGAGTCATTTGGCAGCTCCTGCCATCAGAGCTTGCCAGTCCTTTTCACAGCCATGCGTACACGGTGCCAAAACTGAGAAAATGAAGCATGTTATCTGTAACTAATACAGTCCATAATTGCTGTGGGATTATCTGACATCTCAGGCTGGGTTCTCTGCTGTCCAATATGTGAGCTGCTGCTGATCTACTGTACCTGAAAGATCAACAGCTGTAGTCTACGGTATATCGATGACGTTCCACTTCCCGGATTGTTCAGGTGCCGCTGGAAATTCCGCCGGATGTCCCACACCTTCTGCTTTCTTTTGTGTTGGCATTCTAAACTCCAGTCGATTTACGAGGACTATGGTTAACTGCTCTTCAGATCTCTGCAGGGTAAATCCAGACAGCTAGCTAGACTATCTGTCCAATCTGAGTTTTCTGTCCCACTAAAACAACCTTTTAATATACATGTTCCATCAAAACAAGTTCCTTCCCGAGTCTATTTTGCAGAGGCACCGTCATTGTGCCTGGTGCTTAGCGCCGCCCATGACGATTGTGATTGGTTTAAAGAAATGCCAATAAACCAGAGCACGTTTTTCTCCCATCCCGGAATGCTGTGTGGACTAACCAGACCCTCCTCCACAGCGCTGTGGAGGAAGGTCTGGCAAAGTGAGACTAGGGCAGCTGTAAACCTGTTTGATATTAGGGCGCATTTCATATTGTGACCTGATCTCGTTCTACTACTACTTAGACACTCAATATGTTGATGTTTAGACTGTAGATGAAATGAAACGATAATCACATTTGTTCTCATTTACTCTTTGATTTAAAGCAGAATCCTCTAAAGGCTCGCTCATGAATTAATTCATCTCTATATGGCCCATTTGAAGCCTTCTTTTGTCCGCGAGTCACCACTTTCTCAAAGTCAGCTGCACAAGCAACATCTCCACGGACAGAAAACAAACAGCGAACAGTCATGTCTTCCAGGCAGGCATTTGACAAAACTGCAGATCAGTGGGTGTCAATTTATTTACAAAACACATCATAAGTTTAGGCTTGGAGTCAAATAGAGCATTCAAACTCACAGTTAGATTATGTGTCTGTTGCACAGAGTGGTGCCCTAGGGAAGGCTACGCCATCCTCTCTTATTCCTGTTTGTTTTCTGCTGTTCCAGGGCTGAGGACACGCCGGTGAAAACGCACACAAGTTCATAACTTCTACAGAGGCATGCTTTACATTTTCTCCAGCTTAGGAATGTGAAAGAAAACATAAAACATTTGAATCCTTAGGGAAGTGTAATCAACAGCTTTCTGTGTCTCAAAAATAGGAGACCCATTGCTAGAATAGAATAAAATAAGTTTTATTGTCATTGGACAGCAGCTGTCCAACGAAATTTTTCCGCAACTCACCCTCAGTGATACACAAATAAAATGACAGTACCCTTATAAAGGCAAAAGAATACACACAGAATAAAAACGATACATTATAATACAATAATAAAAAAGTCAGATATTGCACATTTGTATTTGCAGAAAGACTGCTATTGCACCATTATTTGTTAGTGTTCAGTTCTTTTATGGCACATGGGTAAAAACTGTTCATAAGTCGGGATGTGTGGGCCTTCATGGACCTGTATCGCTTCCCAGAGGGCAGCAGGGTGAAAAGGTGATTGGCTGGGTGGGAGGAGTCCTGTGTGATGCTTTAAATGTATGTGTAAATGTATTCTAGGGTGGGTAGCTGTGTGTTTATGATGACCTGAGCAGTTTTAGTGACTCTCTGTAGCGTCTTCCTGTCAGCCACGGTGCAGCTAGCAAACCACACCAGAATGCCATGAGAGAGGATGCTCTCCACAGAGCATCGGTAGGACAGCAGCAGCTGCTGTGCGAGATTTGCTCGCTGCGGGTTCCTCAGGAAATATAGCCGTTGTCCTTCTTGCCAAGAGAGGTGATGTTTGCAGTCCATGTCAGGTCCTGGGAGATGTATGTACCCAGGAACTTGAAGTCAGTGACTCTCTCCACCATGTCTCATTTGATGTAAATAGGTGCAGGTTCCTCTCTCTTCCTCCTTAAATATTATTATTACAACTATGGTATGGTACACATTAGGCCTCATACAAACATATTTGTTTCAAAAGACCAAAGAACTGCACTGATTTTACACACCAGAGTCTGTTTACAGGTGTTAGAGGAGTGCTACTGCATATGTGTATTTTTTTGGGACTCCAGAGGGAGCTGTGTAAAGTCAATGGCTCAAATGATTTCACTTGCGTCAGCTTCGGTTGGATTTGAAAAAAACAAGTTTGACAACGAAAAAAATCTGGGGGTGTGGCATTAGAAAGAAATGAGATTACCACACCTCTGTAGCCCTCTCTTCATCTCTGCTTAAGGCTATAGGCTACCGGGTCCAGGCTACATTAGCCGCTACTAACAAAACGCATCAAAATTTCCAACTACTCTGCCTTTTTGTCACTGTCTTTTTCTGATATGTTGCAGCTGTGCTTTCCTTCACAACATGTCTGCAATAATCAGAAAATAAATAAACGCTATCTGATTTTTGACTACAAATACCACAATTCTCAACTTTTGTGTGGAAATCGGTAGTGATGTCCAAATCAAGCTTTATGAAAGTTTAATTTGTTGACCCAGCCAGATGGTGTCTTGGTTTAAAGAAGTCTCAAGAAATGGCAATTCAGCGTCCTTTCAACTCTTTGTTGAACAGAGAGCGCCCTCTATTGGGCTCAGAAAATAAAGAAAATGCTCCACAAAGCTTCATTTGGACATAGCAATCGGATAATGCACACACAACCTTGTCTATAGAAGACCCTCTTTTGCTGGATAGGCCATCAGTTAAGTGAGTGTCTTCCAGCACTTAAGAGATGAAGGGAGATTTGAAATGGGCCTGTGAATGTTAAGGATTTCAGGAACAAGGATGAGCAGGGTTTTAATCTTTGCTCCTTTAACAGGCTGAGGGCATAATACCAGAGGAGAAAGTATTAATGAGAGTGAACAGAGGGGGTCCATATTGAGCTTGGCATTGAGCGTGTAGAATAGCCAGCAGGTTGGTTTAGTGGCAAGTACTAATTTGTTGAAGGTACCTAGAGATACAGTCTAGGGAGACTGCCTCAAACTGAGGGATTATGGGTGGATCACAGGGCACAGAAAGAGCATGCTGAACAGGAACCAGAACTCTGATTATGTAAAATGTGAATCATCTCTTTGATGAGGTTAATTTGCGATTAAAGAGCACCTATTATGGTTTTTCGTCTTTTCTAACCTATAAATGTTGTAAATTCATGTTAAACGATACCACTTGAAGGCAGCTTCATTTCACGGTGAAAGAGAGAAATAAAATAGACGAGGGACTGTGCTTTGTTGTTCCAGAAAACCCACAAACACAAACTCTTGGGCAGTAAAGTGCTTATGTTTCGTTTTTTTACCCTCATAGTTGTTGTTTTTTTACGTTCTTGTGTCAGCGATAGAGACAGGGATGTATCCTGTTTACTGTATTGGACTCTCACACCGCCTCAAAACAGATTGACATGTTTAATCGCTGGTAAGATGATTGGTAGTGTACTGTATATCCACGACGTTCCACTTCCGGGATTGCGCCGGTGCTGCCGGAAATTCCGCCAGATCCCTTTTGTTTATTGGCATTTCTTTAAACCAATCACAATCGTCATGGGCGGCGCTAAGCACCGGACCACGGTGCCGCTGCCAAATAGCTTCAGGATGGAACTTGTTTTGGTGGAACATGTGTACGTTCAAAAGTAAACTCAGATTGGACAGATAGTCTAGCTAGCTGTCTGCATTTACCCTGCAGAGATCTGAGGAGCAGTTAACCACAGTCCTCAGAAATCCACCACAGTTTAAAATTACAACACAAAGAAAGCGGAAGGTAACTGACATCTGGCTGAAAAGAGGGACATCCAGCAGAATTTCCGACTTAACTACGGACCAATCCTGGAAATGGAACGCCGTGGATATAAACTATCACTAACCTTAAGACAGGGGCGAAATGGTCAATAACACTGGTATGAGCTCTCAGAAAACATTTCAGATCAGGACAGTTGCCCATTTTCTTAGTTTAGTTTTAGCTTATATTTTAATCATGATCATCACTAACAGAAACATATTCTTTTCTTCTCAAATGAGCATTTATCTGATCGGTTATTCTTGAACTGTGATATCATCACACCAAATCTGATGTGCCATAAGGGACACTCTTAGTGTAGAGGCCAAAATAAATCCATTAATGCAGCTTAAAAATGTGAGTATAACAACCCAACATCTGCTATTTGAACATGATACGATGAGTAACCGAAAAGACACGATCAACACTCCTGATGTATTGTCCAGATTTACAGTATGGAGTGCAAGAATCTGAAAGCTCTGTGTGCCTTGCAGGTATCCTCCTTCATATCACACAGAGGAGACACGTGACAATAAAATACTGTGTACTTTCCAACTTAATTAACTTTATATTAATTAAATAACCTGAGGCTAGAGGTGAGCCACACAGCTAAAACTTGACTAACTGCTTCAGCCCAAGGACAGATTTATTGAAAAAGACAAAATGGATAAAGATCTAAAGATCACTGCTTTTACACCGTCAGGGGATTATTATTACCTCCGCCAAGGAGGTTATGTTTTCGGTTTTGGTTTGTCCATTTGTTTGTTTGTTTGTTTGTTGGTTAGTTTGTTTATCTGTCAGCAGGATTACGGAAAAACTACTGCTCCAATTTAATGAAACTAAGTGGTAGGGTGTATTATGGGTCAAGGAAGAACCCAATACATTTTGGAGCAGATCTGAATCACAGGACGGATACACTCATTGTTTGTAAGGCCGGCTACACACTGGCTGCGTGGCGTGAGCGTGGCGTTTCTGTTGTGTGTCAGCTGCGTGGCGGCTGCGTGGATTTTTCTGTCTTTACACACCAGAAACGTGTCTGACGCGGCGCTGCTGCTGCTAGCCTTGTCTGTACACATGTATGTTTCCAATTGATAAAATGAAATACTGTTGTGGTTATGGACATTTCTGTTGGGGTTGTTTGTATTTTTGTTGCCTGTTTTCATAATTCTGTACGTTTCCTGTTTTGTATATTGATTCTGTGGACTGTGTATATTTCTTTTCCCTGTTGTGTATATTTCTGTTTTCTGTTTTATTGTGATAGTCCGGTTTTCTGTCTTGTCTTGTCTAGTTTTACTTCCTGTGTTTTCCCGCCTTTTTTGATTACTCTCCCTCTCCTAATGTGTTTCACCTGTTGTATCACCTGTTCATTGTTTGCTCATTACCTCTTGTATTTAGCCTCTTTGTTCCCTTTGTCTCTTGTCAGATCGTTTTGTGTGCTTGCCCCGTCAGTTTGTGTGTGTTTGTGTTGATTCTTGTCGTGTCTCCCAGTGTCAGCTCTCGTTGGTTTCTGTGCTTCCTGTTTATTCCTGTTTTTGTACTCCCTTGGTTTTTTGGATGCCTTTTGTCTTCTTTTTGGAATTGTTTTTTTGCCTGCTGCTTCTCTCAGGACTCCCTTGGTTCATTTTTGTGTTTTCATCAATAAATCTTCAACTTTCTTCTGCCTGCCTGCCTCTCCCTGCATTTGGGTCCTTTAATTCCCTACATCGTAACAAATACCATGTTAAACATAAATATATACTGATTTGATTACAGCGAAGACAGCGTCGGCAGTATTGATGGCAAAATAGGCTACAGAATATTTCATTCTGTATTGACAGGTGCAATATTAGAAAATCAATTTTTTTTTTATTACATTTATATCTGCGTTTATATCAAAACCTAGAGACTTTCAAACATCAACATGTCATTTATTAATATGTATTTGTGTCAAAATGACATATAAACATCTTTTCCTATTCTATTTTGCCTGGAAACGCTTCCAACATGCTTGTGTGTCGTGTGAAAAATAGGCATCGGTCCTATTTCTAGCATGCACGCGTTTTCTGAGATGTGCGTGTCACGCAGGCAGTGTGTAAGCTCTAACCTGTTAACATGGGAGCTGAAAGTGCCCTTCTAGTTTGTTTCTACTTTCCTTTGTCCTTTTTTATATTTCTCTTTTACCTACTCATCAGGTATTCAGTTGTGATTCAGATATGATTCAAATGAACATGTAGAGTGCACAGGGCAGAGAGAGGGGAAGTCACATATACTGGAACGTTGTTTTAATAGTGATACTATACAGGTGAGAGGAAACCATGGGTCAACAGCTACTGCAAGACTAAAGAGCCAAGCTGAAGGTGGGTGAGGACACGCTGGTAATCCAGCTCTGCATGAATCAATGTTGCTTAATCCTTAATGTGTTATCGGGTTCAATCAAGGACTATGAAGGCTAGTACATTTACTGTTAATTTTGTATTGAAGCTGCCAGTAGTTTTTCTATTTTGCTACTATTTTATATTTCATCATTTTTGTGCACAACAACCTTCAAGTTCATGTTTCCACAGAACTGTACAGTAGACTTAAACCTTATACAACTATATAGCTGTATACCAGAATCCATTATAACTCTCCATTCAAACCCAAAATAATGAAATCCTTGCAGCAGCAGCAGCAGTTCCGCAAAGACTAACTCTTTGGATTACATTACATTGAATAAAAAGTTAATATTTGTGCTAAGTTAAATTGTATTACAGCTGTTAAAGTGTGTTTCTATATAGCAGGAAAAAATGTATTAAAATAGTTCATAACTCTGAGTGTACAATATATATGTTAAAGTTGTTGTTTTTTACTAACAAACCAGTATATTTGTGGTGTTTGTTTCGAGCTGTCTGCTTATTTGGTCAGTCTGTCAGTCTACAACTTTGGTGGAGACTGAAATAGCTTTGGTAAAGAAATGCCAATAAACCAGAGCACGTTTCTCTCCCATCCCATAATGCTGTGTGGACTAGCCAGACCCTCCTGCGACCACCAGCGACCCTTGCATGGTCCTCCACCAGTAGTGGTGTTATTCCACCAGATAAGGTCCCCTGTCAGTCACATTGACCTCTGGGACATTGTGACATTTGGGGAGTAGAACAATCTCACAGCTGCTTACCTGACCTTTCACAATGGCAACGCCATTTTGGAAGAGCCGCGGAGACGCTCTCAACTGCATTGGACAAAGCAGTCTCTCACAAGAACTTAATTTGTGCTCTCGGGTAAAGGTGTAATGGTGTTGCACATGCTAGTTACTTTCATTTACCACCTGCTGACTGTCTTGCACATCATCTGTAAAAACAAATGTGGTAGATGGATCAGTGAAGGTGTTATAAAGAATGTGAAAATTATAACAAAACGTCCATCTCAGGTTTGCTTTTTATATCCTTATATAGGGAAGGTTGAGATGTGCCTCAACTTGCAGCTAAAGGAGTTAGCAGAAACAATTGTGAACTATACTTTCTTGGAAATATTCACCAACATTAAAGAAGTGTAAGAACCCATGACAAGAATGTCTTTGCTAACACTGCCACCCGGTGTACAGGGAAATTACTACACCCATTTCCCTGCTGTAGTTTGCCAGTATTTCTAGTCCAGCAGAGTTTACAGACCTTGAATGCTAATAGTATTATTGAAATGCAGAGCATGCCAGCACTGTGCTGGGACCCTAGCCTTCATGCAGTGAGTGAGTACAAAGCCCAGAGATGTATGCACACGCTCTGAACTAATAGCCTATACAACATACACACACAATTTGTTTTTAAGGATGTCAGGGCATCTTTAAGCTTAGCGATCTATTCCCTACATGCTGATTCCACATTCGCCCTGCTCTGAATACCAATAAAGCTGACCTGTTTGTCCTTCCCTTTCCCAAGTATTTATTTTCATTGTTGTGCGTTATCATACAGGAAACTGATTTAACCTGTTCCTGTTAATCATCAATTTTCACCCAATCATCACTTTGACACTTAAGCAATCTAAAAATGTAAACTCTCATGTCATTGCAGATTTTTGATTGTGCTATCTATATGCAAATGACCCATTGAATTCAATAGTGGCTCAGTATATAGCAGACCAACAAACCTCTGTAACTTACTATCATCAATTTAAAAAAAAAAGAAGTCACATATTCAATAAGTTATTAAGAAGTTTCCTGGGGTCAGACTGATATTTATTTGTAGCAGCCTCACATAACTGTAATAACAATTTCAGCCACAATCTAGTCAACACTGCGTGTGTACATGTGTTTACAGTTGTCTGGCTGCTGAATGTGCACAGCATTGTTTTCTCTACCAGAACCTGTACGATTCCCAATGCTCCGAGTGCATACAGTACATATCAGATCACAGCGTGAAAATCTCCCTCATGATAATGACACATGATTGGCTTTTTACACAAACATGAGATGAGCCACATTTACAAAATGTAATGCAATTTAATATTCCAGCTCTGAGTGTTCAACAATTGTAGGGTCTTTTATGTCACTTTTACAACTGCAGAGGAGTAAAAAAAGGTTTTAGAATGGCACTCATATTGTGGTCTCAATTTAAAAATCAGTTTTTAATGTTTTGAAATTTAAGTTTTTATTTGTTGTAGCATTTTTGACATTATAAAAATTGTATTTATTGGACATAGTCCTCTAATTCAGACACATTCAAAAATAGAAATGGTGAGAAAAGCAAAAACACTAAAGATCGTCAGAGAAAATAAATACAAAATAAACACAATAGACATAAATTTAAAAAAGGAAGTCAATCAGAATAACCCTGTATGTTGCTCTGTATTTTGTTTTCTGTGACTAATGTCCAGAACCATCTCTAACATGTTGCACCCTTAGTTTGGCTTTGGACATTATTTGAGCTCCCCAAAAATATTATATTTCATATTATTTGACTTTTGAAAAGATAAAAAAAAACTGCAACACCTCCACAATATCTTAAAAAACAGTTAATATTTACCATAGTATATTCTTATTTAAACTTAAATAGATTAATGAAATAAGTTGCATAATAGCTACCAATATGTGTATTATAATTGGAGTTAGCCAACTCTAAATGACACATACATATGCAGAGAGATAAAGATAGCATTTAACCATTAATATCCCAAAAATATACTCTGTTTCTCAAAACTGAGATATTGGTCGTGTTAGCTAATAAATAATTAATGAAGGCCACTGTGCACACTAGAGGCCATAACTTGTGACTATTTGATCCTTCCTAGGGAAGGCTGAAATATAAGTTTGGGGTGAGAATAAAAAAATAAATAAAAAAAAACCCTTCTCTGTTCTTTCAAAAAGCCAGACTACCCGCCCTTCAGCAAAAAGAAAAAGACATAACCCCACCTTTTCCTTTATACTTCCTCTCCAACCCTAATCATTTTGTACAGTACCTCAGAACAAAAAGCTCTCATCTCTGCCTGTCTTTGATACCTGATGCTTGCAGGAAGATAATCTAATGATCAAGTCATTTACATAAATATCAACACATGGGGCAAACCAGTCTAAATGTTCCTATGCAAGCAATCAGCAAACATGCACATCATGAGACTCAGTGTGAGCTCCATGGTAAGAGATCAAAGAGTGTCAGGGCCGGAGGGCAGGTAGATGGCAAAACAAGAAGCAGCTGATCTACAGTAGATGAAAGACTGGTTTATGCAAGTATGGCGATTCCTCTTGCTAACACTTTCGCATATGGCATATTAATATAATGAAAGAACAAGACTGACATACTTTGAAAAGACATGTTAGTAAGTTAGTCAAGTTTATTTATATCACAGACAGTCACAAAGTGCTTCACATGCCAAATAAGTAAATACATTAAAACAATATATATTGATTGATATTAAAAAGCACAATAAATCACAGTAAATCATTGTAAAACACAAAAGCATAAGATACATAGTAATACAGTCAACAATGTGGCTAAACGAACGGCTGACTAAAAATATGTGTCTTTAGCTGCTTTTTTTTTTTTGGTGATTAACAATTTTTATTTTTTAACAACACACAAAACATACAACTCGCAACATGAACCCCCCACCCCCACCCCCCTTCGCCATCACCACCCACCCACCCAGACAAAGATCAAGAAAAGATGACACAGTTACTACCATATTCAAGACCATTCAACAAAATTGTGTCTTTAGCTGCTTTAATGTGTCACATGTATTTTAAAAGCCTGTCTTATTCTTTTTCTATGGATTATATAGTAGAAAAAATCCTTCAGAAATTTCACTTCCTCCTAATTTACTCATATGTGTTAATGAAAATCCTCATAGATCACTTCCAACTACTTTTACCTACATTTTTGATATTATTGCTTGATTTCAGAAACAAAAATTGCTAGTCAGATTTTGTCAGAATCAGGAATTTAGTGGGTTTTAAATATCTCTTTATGAAGGTCTTCTAACTTCCCTCAGGTTCAAACATGTTCTGCAGACCTGCTGCTTTGTATGCAACAGTTTGTTTCTAATCAAACCACTAACCCTAATTTGCTATGAAGTCTGTTTTTTAATAGTATATTGCATTATATAGCGAATTAAAAGGAACATGTAATATAATGTGCTTTTATAGGCCTACATAAAGACAGATGCAAAAAGTACAGAAGGGACATTACAGACAAAGATTTCTGCTTCTAAGCATTTTGAGGCTTCAGCTTTTGCTATTTTAGTTTTGTACAGTTACCATGGTTACAGGTGTTGTTCTCGTCTGATAACAGTGAAATATGAACATATTTTCGTGGTTTGTCCCAGCTGTTTTGTTGCTGCTTGTCTAACTCCCTTATAACAAGAGATATGTTGAGTGGCTGGGGACACTGTTTTACTAATTAGGAGCTACATTGTGTGATTCTGCAGATGCTTGCAGGTCTTACTTTTTTATTTTGTTGGTTTAGTCTTGTTTGGGTATAGTTTTCGTTGTGACAAAAAGGTTGCCAACAAATATATTTTGTCACAGTTTTAGTTTTAAAACAGTTTCCAATAGAGAAAAAATGGAATTTCAGTTTGGGAGATCGTGATATATTTACAGATAACCAGTTGAATCTATAAATTGCTTGTCAACAAACTTTACTATCGGTGACATGACGGCTTATACAGACATGCATCATACAGTCTTGATATAATCCCTGCTTCCTTTAGGCACTGGAGACTTCCTCCCAATATGTGAATGTGTTTACATTTAATATAGCTGTAACGGCATCTTTGCATGGCAACAGTTTGTCAAAACAAAATAAAAATAAAGTATATTTATCTTGCACAAAGTAACCATAGAGGCAGAGCTCTATGGACAGAAATGCTTTTATCTGATATGAATCAGTGAAGCAGATGAGATGTCTGAGCGATCCCTGTTGCCAACTAAATCTCTGAATGCTCGCCATGCTCACCCCTCCCATTGGGCCATGTTTTCTGCGTCTCTGCATCTGCATCAGTGCAGCCCAGCTGGAGCTCACCTTCAGGTTAGGGCCATTTGACACATACGGTTATCAGATGGTATTATCGGGGAGCTGCCATGTTCGGACCAGCACTGGGCACACACAGGGCCTGATAAGAGGCATCCATGGCAGCTGGTGGGTCATGTTTTTCCTCAGCCCCGCTGGACCACAGAGCTCAGTAGCCGTAAGCCAGCCGGAGGAGTCAGGCTGTGTAAAAGGGATAAAGAGAGACACAGCGGATGTATGTATTTGCTTTGGTCTCAGATGTTGTATAATGAATGGAATCTGAGCCAGCTTGGCAAGATGGGGAGAGTTTTAGATAGTGATACTTTGGTTTACTATTGTGTCAGAGATCTCCTGCAACGGTAGCTGATGCCATCTTGGACGACTCATTGGAGAATGAGAGCAATTTAGTTTCTACTACTAAATGCTACATTACAACTACATAAAATGAAAAAGACCAGTCTTGTATAAACTACTTGAAAGCAATACTTGAGTAAAAGTACAAGTATCTTACCAAAATATGACATTGGTAGAAGTTGAAGTCACATTTTAGAATATTACTTGGGTAAAAGTCTTAGAGTATCTGATATTTACTGTACTTAAGTATCAAACGTAATTTTATGATATTAAATTATTTACTTTAGAACTATTAGAAGTAAAAACTTTGATTCTGAACTTTATTGTGGCTTCCTTATAGTGAAGCATAATATTCAGGGTTTCCACACCTTCTTAGTAGTATACATTTTTCCAGAAATATAAATAACAAAGTAAAGTACTGATATGTGAAAATTCTACTTAAGTACAGTATTTGTTACAACACTGAAAAAGACCATTCTTAAACAGATACAGTTGGTAATAATGTGAATATCCAGGTAAATGGACTGAACATTGTTCTAGCCCATTAATAAATCTGCCAGTGGAGGTTGGTGGAAATGTGCTGTTGCATACTGTACCTGAAACAAATACACTTCTTAGCTGTGAGGTTATTAACATTCTTTGGGATATTTTTGTTGTAATTTAAACCAGAATTCATGTATTATTCATTTTCCTTTCAAAGTTGTAACAGTGAACGTGTTAGCAGTGTTAGTGTTGTGCTAGTCTATATCCACGACGTTCCACTTCCGGGATTTCTCCGGTGCCGCAGGAAATTCCAACGGATGCATGTCTTTTCACCGATGTCCGTTTCCTTCCACTTTCTTTGTGTTGGCATTTTAAACTGGTGGATTTCTGAGGACTATGGTTAACTGCTCCTCAGATCTCTGCAGGGTAAATCCAGACAGCTTGCTAGACTATCTGTCCAATCTGAGTTTTCATTCGCACGACTAAAATAACTTTTGAACGTACACATGTTCCACCAAAACAAGTTCCCATGACAATTGTGATTGGTTTAAAGAAATGCAAATAAACCAGAGCACGTTTTTCTCCTATCCCAGAATGCTGTGTGGACTAGCAACACCCTCCTCCACACCGTGTGGGGGAAGGTCTGGCAATACGAGACTAGTGTTGTGCTTATTTGCACATCAAGACACAAAATCAGCATTCATGTTTCTGTCCACCCAAAAAATTTCCAATATTCACTCTGTTTTTATCTCTGTTTTTATCACCAGCAACTCCTGAGGGAATTACCTGGCTCTTTAGTTTAGTTTAGTTTATTGGTTTACACATATACAAATACTACAGATTAATAAACATATAATCAAGATGTGATGGGAGAGATACAAAAGAACCTCAGAGGGGCTTAATCTGGGCACTCTCCAAAGCATAATCCAATTAAAATAAAAAGAAACTAAAATACTGAAAAATAGAAAAGAAAGAGAAAAACATATGATAATGAATTTGGTAACTGTAAAAAAAAAATTAAAAAGACTTCATTATAGAATTTAGAAAGGATCTTGTTTAGAGATCTGTAAACAAATAATTAATAGTATAGTTATATGTCTATTTTTGTGTGTAGTTATTGTCTGTGTATCTACTGTGTTTGTTTTGCCAGCGTTGGGGCTTTCCTGTGTGAACTGATGTGAGCCAGTCAGATCCAGACAACAAATGCAGATTTTGGAACTGTGACATCCATTGAAGGGCTGCAGAGCAAGGCAAATGTTAATTTCACCTCCTGACAGGTTGTGCAAACATGCAATAACAATGTGGAGTAGGCAATTATGAGAGGAACTCATTCAGTAAATATCACTTTAGCCCCATCTCATTAACAGAAAAATAAACCAAAATAATAAATCATAATTTAACTTCTTTTCCTCCGATGATTAATGTGCCAAATTCCATTCCACATTTTGTATTGGAGGGAGTGTAGGTGTGAAGGTAATTACATTGTAAACTACAAAAGGTACAGTGTTCCTGTTCTTATAATGGTAAAGCCAGTGAGCAGTGATATTGTGCCAAAGTTCACAATGTACTTTGTTTGCTGTGTTTAGGATGAACACTTTCTATTTCCATTCAGAATTTGAACATCGACAACTTCTCAGTCCCTCCCCCCTTTCCGCTAAAGCCCAAAACGGTCTCCTAAGCCCCTCCCCCCACAAGGGAGAATGAATGTGTGTGCATGAACAGTGATTGGCATGCAGTTAATAGCAATATTGTAATTGTATGCTGCTCTTTTAACACCCCTGCTCTGTGCATTCACATATGAGAGCAGCGCTTGTCTCCCATATCACCCTACTAGCTGATTATCTTATTTTGTGGAGTGTGGAGATGATGTGGGGTTGTTAATGTTTACTGCGTACGTCTTACTTTACATACTTCAGGCTGTTGCAGCTAGCTCAGGCAAGAGACTGTATGACACTAGGTGGTACAGCCTGAGACATGCACAATAAAAACAAATGGCCCTCTGCATTTTTGTTTTGCTTTTATCTCCACTGTACCGAACCGTGATGTCTGAACCGAGGTATGAACTGAACCGTGTCTTCAGTGTACCGTTCCACCCCTAGTTCCAACAGTAAAATTCCCATTCATTTTTCCCATAGACGATATGACGTGACCAATCACAGAGCTTAAAACTGTGTGACGTGTTTCATTGAAGGGATAACCAAAAACACAATCTGCAGGTTAAATCAAAAGTCTGGCTCAGTTCTGGATGAATTCAGCAACCATGACGATGTTTTGTTCTCAACTAAAACAGCGAAGCATTTTGAATTTGCATACGTTCTGACTGGCTTCTTCTCCATGGCAATGGAGGCAAAGGCTCATGGGTATTGTAATATTTTCAGCCGTCCGCCATGCGAATAATAAACAATTAAAACTGGTGGTCATGACAGTAGCTTGAGGTGGCTAATGTTAGCCAATTAAAGATAAACATTGCTGTATAACAGATTGTACTGACGTTATGACTAGACCTGTCGCCCTATGCAATAAATCAATAAAAATGAAAAAATGGTCTATGAACGACAATATTATCGTTTATCACAATCATTTCTGGCACAATTTATCGTCCAGCAAAATTTGTTATCGTGACAGGCCTAGTTATGACTTTTCTCTACTTATACTAAGTTTTAACATTTAAAATGTTTCCATAATTGGCACTCGTGGCCACTGTTTACCAAAAGTAATGTAGTCTCTTCAAAAAATACAGTTTTGTATGGCGTATAAATTACTTCTGTGTAACCAAGAACCTTGGCCCCTGAAAGCTCCAGCCTTGCTGTTTGTCAACTACTTAAAGAAAATTTAATTAAAATGTTGTTTGGGAATATGTTGTCATTGTCATCAGAACTAACTGGCGTGCAAAGACTGTTTTATTTCACTTTAGTTCAACTGACATGATAGGGACCTTAACGTGGGTGCAGCATGCGTCTGTGTCAATCCCAGTGGCAGTCTTTATATAGTAATACAAGGGTCGAAGGGAAAAACTGAGAAACTATAAATGCAAGATGGTCCAGAGAACACTGTCAGGCCGTATTAACACAAAGTCAAAAGGGGATGCATGAGATAAGTGTGCTTTTCATGAATCCCTAATGTTTTGTGGGAAATCATGTTCTTTGAGTGCACATTCATTATTTATTTATTTATGAGGCTTGTGGATGGATTGTTTTATTTGTTATATATTAAGTCATACCCAACCAAATTAATTGTTTCTATGAAATATCAATTTGAACTTAATGTCTACTAAAGTAAACTAACATATATAAAAACCTACTTAGCTGTCACACGTAAAATACAAGACCACTAAGGCTTCATTATTAACAGTTATAATAAGTAATATAATAAGTAAAGTAAGTTGAATTACTGGAATTGGTGGGTCTTTGTAAATTATAGAGTGCGGTCTAGACCTACTCTATCTGTTAAGTGTCTTGAGATAACTCTTGTTATGATTTTATAAATAAAATTGAATTGAATTGCTTCGTGTGAATATTCCAGCTATTTTTGAATTAAGTACACTTGTCCATTAAAAAGCAATGCAACATGACTCTAAAATTAATCACTCTTTGAAGGGACAAAGAATAAAACTAACACCATAATATACGTTATTATGTCAACGTCCCCTCATCAGCATGAGGTTTATTTTATTCAGTGTAATTCCTCTGGTATAATCCACACATGTTTGTACTCCTGTCCCTCAGGAGAGGATTCGGACTCAGCAGATATATTCCATCCCACTCTTGCTTTTCATTTTCTACATTTCAGAATTGTGCTTCTTAAGAAGCATATATCTCATATGTATTGTCTGACACATTAGATAATTGATTGATAATGGTGTATGTTTTTATCTAATCTAACAATAACAAACAAAGTCAGATAACGCTGCATTACATTTGCATTCCTGCAGCTGTGCATCTTAACCAGGTTTCATATGAGGGCAGAGGGATGAGGGGAGATGGATTGTGGGGTGAGATACTCCTCTGGTGGAGAACATGTTTCACTGCAGGCATGGCTTCATGTTACTAAAGGCCATTACAGACCAACCAGACGGCTGACCGTTGGCAGAAAAGGCAGTTGGACTGATCAGTCTCCCCGAGTTGGTCACACCAAAACAACAACACGTAATACGTCTCCATAACAGCAGGCAGCGCTAATCTGTATTGTCGCCCAAAAAATGAAAACGTGTCACGTGGGTCTGGCTGCTGCTTCTGGATTTTGGATTTTTCAACCGGCCATTAATGGCAACTCATTCAGAATACTATCTCATATTGTACTAAAATAGTTCACCGAAACGTGTTTCTGAAAACATTTTAAGCGACAAATAGGCCGTGCAGTTGCTGAATCTGTCTTCATTTCAGATCAACAAAGGTCAGTTCAAAAGATTTTCGTCAGATTTTGAGAGACTCTAGTCACGGTCATCCCACTTGTCATTTCCGGGTGAGTCCCGACTGCCCTGTCTCCTACTGAGCATGTCAGGTCGGTGAAAATGAAGGCCGACGGCTCCTCCAACAGACGACGGCACGGAACACACCAGACAGACTGTCCAACGGCCGATTATCGGCCCGGTGTGTAGCTGCCATTACAGTACTGAGTTAACTTGAGGACACATAGTTTCTAATCCACCAGTCAGATTACTGCAGCTCATTTACTATAGAGGGTTGCTTTTGTTTGTTTTTGTGCAAAAGATCAGTTCCTATTTAGTGAATAGTATATGTATAGTAGAAAGGAAATACATTACATTGACTATGAGTTAATCATGTTAACAGTATTTTTTTTCTTCTGTGTATTTAGGTATAATTTAATCGATTGATATTGACTCACATGCAATCGTGATGTAATCCCATCACCTGCTCCTTCAATTTGTGCATGTTTCATCATAGAATGGGGGTGGGGTCTTAGACAGTGTCCTGGTTTAGGATCCTAGTGGCCTGAGGGTAGAAGCTCCTCCTGAGCCTCTCAGTGCTGGCCTGGTGTAGCCAATACATTCTTCTCGACCTTAACAGGGAGGAAAGGCAGGACTCGGGTGGTTTGGATCTTCCATGATTCTCCTAGCCTCATCAGGGACAAAAACAACACATAAGCTATTTAATTATAACCTTTATCTATTCAGGGAGGGTCATTGAGAGCAAGATCTCTTCTCCAATGACGCCCTGATTACAGCGCAAATAAAAAGAAATTACAGTACAATTAAATAATATGATCATAAAAAATAATCTGATCATAAAACAATACCCAAATTACAATTTGTAAAAAAAAAAAAAGAGAAAAATATTAACAAAGGAACAATCACAAAATTACAGTACATATAACCAATAAAATCAAATGAGAATCACTGATGTAGGCGAATAAGGGGGCTATGAAAAACCAGAGCAGTCCCTGTGTGACACATTTTCAAGCATCATTTTGAACGTCACAATGGAAACGAGTTGCTCTAATTTGAGAGAATCCTGACGCCAGGTCCATCTGTCAGGAGCGTAAAAGTTAAAAGCACTCTTTCCTAAATTAGTATTTTGTAAAGGTGGCTGGGGTGATAGTGTGGTATCTGAAGGGCCTATACGTTTAAAGTCTGTATAAAGCTCAAATATGAGATGTTATGAGGACTGTGTTAGTGACCTAAGTTTAATGATTTTCCTCTCAGCGGAGTGATGTGTTGACGAGGATGTTCTATTTGATTCTGTGATTGGGGGCTGAGTGGGATCAATGAATTTATGTGTAGTGTTGGAGCCCTTCAGATGGACTAATTAGCTTATAACGCTAGTTGTCGGGGGACTGGTAAAGTAAAAAGAAAATGCTATTTCTATACCACTAACAAGGCTCAAAATAGCACCACACTTCAACGGTAGCATAATGAGGGTCCCTACATGTAAAACGAAGCATTGAGAACTTTGTAAGTGTACAGACAGTTTATTAAAAAGATAGTTTAGAAAGACAGTACCGTTCACGTATACAGGCAGGCGCTATCTTGGGAAAACAGTCACGACCAGTCGAACAACAAACGCCGTGTAATCAGTAACCAGTAACCAGTAACATAACTCAAGCATGGCTTTCGTCGTCCTATATTGTATGTACAGGAAACATTTTTGTACTTGATTTTGTATTGTTTATTTGTACTTGTGTTTTTTATCTTGTGCTCCTGACAGCAAATCAAGTTCCCCATCTGGGATAATAAAGTGACTGAACTGAACTGAACTTTCAAGTCAGATGACTTAAGAAAAGCTGTACAGCAGGCTACCAGTTGTAGTATATGATGCTATATTAATATTCTGAAAGAAAAATAGTGTTGAACCTGGTGGTAAGCAGGCATTAAGCCTATCATGTATTCTTTCTTTTTATCTTCACATCAAAGGTTGCCAATAATATTCTATTGTTGTACTATTTCATTATTCATTTAAATTGTTAGGAGGGAAGAGATGATTTATTCAATAGGAAAAACAATCTTCAGTGCAGACTCATTACAATGCATCATTCTATCAAAAGGCAGAAAATATACCCAGTCCTCAGGTGCTGGACAGGAAATCATTCCACTTTCAGACTCTTCATCAGCCTGAAACAAGGTGCCCAAATGATTGCAATCCACTTTTAATTATGCCATAAGAATCACTTTGCATGTATCTGCTTCTTCTGATTTAAAGGAGTTGATGACATTGTTGACGCGGCACAAGACATCATTGTGAATCTGTAGGATACTTTAATGGTGGATGCTATGCCACAAAATAACTCCAAAATACCATTACATTTTAAAACAAACCATCTCCAGCTTCACAGAACCTTGCATGCTTCAACCACACGCCTGGCATTTCAATTGAGGATTTTTTTCAAGGTCTGTACCACAATTTCCGTTGCCCAGTGGACTTCTAGATCAAAATGATTGCTTCTCTCTGAACAATTAGGTTACTCTTGTATTCACCTCTTCATGGATTTGTCCAGCTTGAAGGCCTCAGGCACTATAAGCTTGTGCTGCCACAATTTGTAATTAACAAATGCAGCTGACGACACTGAAGAAAAGTTAATGAGTTTTGATATGTTAGAATAAGAGGCTAGCATTTACGGCATGATGAGCAAATCACCTCCAAGCAAAGCTCCTAATCTCCTAATTAAAATCTAAAAAAGGTAGGGATACATTTATTTTATTATGTCTCTCGTTGGCATGTGTTAGCGATAAATGCTAGTCAAGATGGACCTAAAAGTACTTTCCCAAATTATAGTCTTGTGTGGACAGTATCTTAAAGGGGTGCTTTACCATGTTTACACATGAAG
The DNA here is from genome assembly GCA_023566125.1 of Zingel zingel. NCBI lineage: Eukaryota > Metazoa > Chordata > Actinopteri > Perciformes > Percidae > Zingel > Zingel zingel. The sequence continues at coordinate 10,055,898 of CM042333.1, forward strand.
ATCAGTTTACTTGTAACAGACTACTATATCATGTCTTTTGAGGCTCTGTAGCGAGCTTCCTATAGTCTGAGAAAATAACCCCGATGATGTCAAGCCTGCAGTTTAAACTGGATTTTAAAAAGTGGAGTAGAATTCATGGACATTTACAATACCAGGCAGGGTCTAATGACCGATGTTGCTGAGTTGCATCATGGGTATAGTAGGATCCAGTGTTTTTGTAGCTTGACTTAGGGATAAATGTCAGGATATCTCAGCCTCCGCTGCCTCAATTTTGAACATTCTTTTTTAAGAATCATTAATGGGAGTGCAATACTAAAGCGCTGCAGTAATCCCTTAAAGTGCTCATATAATGCTAATTTTCAGGTTCATAATTGTATTTAGAGGTTGTGCCAGAATAAAAAAACACCATATTTTTGTTGTACTGCACATTCCTTCAGCTCCTCTTTTCCCCCTGTGTGTTGAGCTCTCTGTTTAAGCGACAGAGTGAGGCATCACACTTCTATTCCATCTTTGTTGGGAGTCGCACATGCTCAGCAGCTAGGTAAGGACTACTAGCCAGTCAGAGGTAGAGTATGAGGGCGTGCCACGCTAGCAGCTAGGCGAGCATTATAACGTGTGTTTCAAAGTGACGCACGTTTGTCTCTGAAGTAAAGGCTGGACTACAATAGAGCTGTTTGGAGCAGTTTATGAACAGTGTTTTCTCTGGAAGATGGCAAGTCCCTTTGGGGTGGACTTTTGGGCTATTTGGGCTAAATAACACAATGTATTATTGATTGTATGAGGTTTTTTATTGATAAACAAATTGTAAAAATGAAACATGAAACATAAAAATAACAATTGGATAAAAAAAAAAACTTAAATACTGGTTTAGGGTGGCCTTACTTTTAAGCTTGCAGCATATGACAACAAAGAGACATAATGTCTCAATTTAACAATCAACAATCATATAATATTTCATTATTGATGACAACATTATTGTTTGGTTTAATAGGCTTTCCAAAAACCAAAGAAATACCAAAGAAATAATTTTCAAATCCTGGTTCATGGCACTCATGTGATCAAGTTACTTTCAGTTCATTCAATGGCTATCAGTAATGACGAAATACTAATCCATTATGTATTAACATTATATTATTTACATTTTATTATTTTTTGAACTTTTTCTTTCTTTCTTAAATCGATAAAAGTTGAGAAAAGACACCTTTTGACCGTTGAGTTACCAAGACGCCAAATAGTATTTGAATTTTGAAGATGGAGCCTCTGAACTAAATGAACTGAAAGTAAACGTACAGTATGCAACCTTGTGTGAAGCATGATTAATCACCTGCATCTGTAGTCTTGTTATGAAACCAGGAAATGAGTTCCATATATTGTAAACATTAAATTGTGTAACTTTTGTTTTTCCCTCTTAAATACATATTATTCACAAACCAATTCAAGAACATAATTATGCAGATAGTGTATGTGCACAAGTATGCATGCAAAGATGCACACCTTTTTACCAAACTTATTACAAACATTGTGGAGGTGTGTGGAAGTAGATACAAATAGTTATTCCTCTCTTCACAGTGGCGTAAACACTGTCTTCTTAAATCCTTGCTAACGCCTGCTAATCCATAATCCCACTGGTCCTTCACTGGCCCCTTCAGTCTCTGTGCAAGGCGTGTCCAACAACACACAGGTCCGGGTGTGATGCAGAGCGTAGTTGAGCTCTGAGGTTTGACTGGCTCCTCCATAATTCTTCGTCCCTGGTTGGTTCATCGTCCAGCCTATAAGATTGTATGGAGAATGTTGTCAATCACAATTAGGGAAGTCGGCCAAGTCAGTTATAAACAAGAAGGGTGCATGACTGAGATTAGTTTGTAAAGTGACTCAGTTCACTCAGTTACTCAAATCATGTATGGCCGCATAGGAGCAAACCCCCCTAAAAATAAACATTTGCTTCAAGTGAGATTTTTGGAGTGTTACTAGAGACTGTTGTGACAAATAATCCTTGATATACTCAACATTTAAAATGTATGAAACAGCAAGATAAATACATAGTGGAGATAATTAAATGCAGAGATATTAAAAATACTGAATTTATAGCTTTTATATTGTATGTGATAGTCTCTAGCTGATGTATCTACTATTCAAATATTCTCTTATCCTTGATGTACTCCCACTATATCTTGGGAGCATATCATCTTTATGTCTGTTTATAGATAATTGAATGATAATCTTGTCAATGTGATACAACAGCATTGTCAAGTCCGTAAGATACTTTAACAATTTACTGATATTTGAGACAACTGCATTTGCTTATTTCAAGCAAAGTCATGTCTCAGTAGACATAGTCATGTTATTAATTTAGTATATTGTGTACAGCGTCAATGCTTGTTGCAGTATGGTGTTATACTAATGATTAGTAAGAATGAAATATGCCTTAGTAATTCTTATGTATGACTTAAGAAATCAGCAATGCAACGTTGAGCTAGTGATTTTATGGGTTTCTTACTTTCCTACTAAATTCCAGGAAATGTCCTAGTAATTTTCTAAAAAGGAGCTGGATATTTCCTGTAAAGGGTTGTGGTGAAAATGGCCAGGTGATACAGTTGGTAGCCAACTGCCCATGGAGGTTCAAATAATTAATATACAATTATGCAGTTTGACAAACAAAACTATAAAACAGTTTCCAGAGTGTTTAAAAATTACAGGTAAACATAATTAAACAATTGTGAAGCATTACACTTACAAATTAATATTTACTTGGTTCCCAAGTTAATCTTTGTCAGTTAAAGAATTGTCAAGAATCTCCTTTCATTCTTATTACGGAGTTTTGCCAATAAACTGCTTCTTATAAAATCTACATACCTACATAGGCTACTGTTTTCTATGTTTTATATAACTGCTTTTCCTGGTTCTTTCAGAAAAAAAATCCAATTGGTGAGTACATATCAACTAAACTAAAGATTTTACACAGTAATTGGTACCAATTTATATTGCCCATTGTAGGAAATTTCCTAAGAATTAACCATTTAACACCAGAAAATTACTCAGAAAATTTACAGAAACTATGAAATGAAGGTAGCTGTAAAATAAGCTATTACAAAAGATTGAATGAAAAGCCATATTAACGGATTTAGGATGTCTAACATAGAAACATGGTAAACACTCACCCCTGTGAGCATATTGCTGGCTCACTTCCACAAGTCTCAGCCACTGAGATGCCTGGTGATCTTGGTGGCAGATTTAGATTTGGCCTTCGGTCTGAATGGCTACGTTGGATGAATGGTCGAGGTCCTTGAACAGATACAGGAAACCTCCCACGACTCCCCCAAGAATGTGAGAGAAAAGAGAACCCAGTAGAGGTCCATGCTTGAGGGGGTCGAGGAACTGGACAAGGCTGGGCCTCAAACAGGGATGGGGATGCAGGGCAGAACACTGAACGTGCATTACTGATCATCCGTGCATTAGATGAGTCTTCACTGCTGTTGTCCTTTGACCATCTTTGTACTTTTGGCGAGGCTGGTGGAGACGGTGCTTTGAAAGGGTAGGAGGATGATGAATTTGAGTTTAAAATATTCTGCTTTGTGACAGGTGGGCTGGAGAGCCTCTCTTGAACTACTGGTGGTGTGGTGAGTTTCCTGTTAACAGGGGGGCTAGCTGAAGAGGGTGGAGTAGGTTGCCTTTTGAAGTTATGGGGACTGGGAAGTCTTCGATGTAGACTACTTGGTGTAGAAGGTGTGGAGGGTAACATTCGCCCCCTATGCATGGGAGGCGTGGCAGGTGGTTGGCTCCTGACCACTGAAGGAGGCACTGTAGACACTGTCGAGTTAGATCTAGGCACTGAAAGGTTGCCACCATCTTGTATGTCTGCTGATTCTTCTTGACTGGCAGATCGATTTGTTGCTACATAACCTGTTGAAGATCTCTGTGAGTCTGAAGAGTGTCTTAGATGTATACTCTTTCTGCCTTGCTGGTACAAGGAATCCTTTTCCTTTCCTGGGTCTGCCTCCAGTTTGACATCTGGTTGCCTGAACTTTGACGGAGCAGATGTGTCTTGTTGATCTGCTCTAGCAAGGGAAATAACCTTGGAAGCTTGCGGCAGGCCTCCTTTACTTGGCAGCACTGTCCCTGAATTAACTGAGGCCCTCAGTCGATGCGATACTGCAGCCCTTTTTAATAGAGGCGATTTTCCAACTTTTATAGCTCCGTCATCTGTTCCAGCAGTTGAAAGACTCTGGGCGCTTTCGAAGGAATTGTCCAATAATACTTCCAGTGGAGGCGGAGGAAGACTGTCCAGATCTAAATCATTGGCTTTCTCAGATGAAGTGGATTCCGGTCTACAGCTGGTTATTCCAGTGCTTAGCACAGCTTCTACATTCCCTAAACCAGGTAACACAGGAACACCGCACTTTCGTACTCCTTTGAGAGGCCCCAGAACTTTAGGACCTTCTAGATCCTCTATTCCTTGGCTAAAGGTATCAATCAGTCTTTTGACTGAGTTCCTGCCTCTGTAAAGTCCCGAAGATGGTCGTGGTGATGCAGGAGGGCTTGGGGGTGGGGTGGCTTTTATTGGATCCTTGGATGTTTTCTTGTCCTTAAGTTTATCTTCTTCCGCATCACTGGCTACCTCATGTGTTTTACTGTTGCTCTTTATAAGGCCTGCTTTGTCATCAAGTGGTTGGGGATTGCTGTTCTTCGGTAATAAGGGATGTTTGCGATTTACTACTGGAGATTGTGCTGGTGAGGTTCTTTGATTTTGTTTTGATGGAGCAGTCTTTCCACCTGCTTTGCTTCCACCTGCCTTGCTTTTACTCATCCTCTGTAACTTCTGGTTTAAATCCTTCTGTGTCCTTTCTAGTTCAAGCAGAGTAGGATCTTCACCTTTGTTCCGCAGGGATTCTGCTGACTGGGAACGTCGTTCCCTAGCCACTGGGGTCTTTTTTACTACTGCCTTCCGAGGTGCCGTTGTTTGAGGCCTCCTTGGAGATTGTTGTTCCTCCTCCTCTGTCCACTGGTGTCTACTGGTTTTTGGGCTGCCAACTAGCTTTGTTTTGGCACTAGCATTATGTGATGGGACAAACTGTATCCTACCACTTATAGCATTTTTCATTTTGAGAGTCATTTCAACATTTTGAGGATACTCTATGCGCTTTGGGGGTATGCGGCATGGGTGTTGTTGTTCACGGTCAACAGGTGAAGAATTTGATCGCGGTCTAAAACCTACATCTTCCATGCCTTTATCCATCTCCTCATCATCATCATTGTCATCTTCCTCCCCATAATCTAAGGAGACTGATCCTAGCAATGAGTCTCTTTGGTAATTAGCCATTATGGTACATGTAGAACCTAATGAGTTGAGTGAGGTGAGAGAAACACTCGGACTTATTTGACTTGCAAGCTTTTGCCTTGATACTCTTTGCCTAATGGTCGTGGAGGTATATCCCATAGGACTGACAGGAGTAGTTCTATTTGTACCAGTGGACGCACAGCTCTCTCGTCTATGACGTCTTTCAGATCCAGCAAGGGATTCACTCTCAGCCCCAAAACCACTGTCCTCACTAAAGAGAGCAGAATCCTCTGGCCCAGGCTTGCGCAAAGAGGCCATTTCAATGCGAGATAAGAGTCGCATTAGCCTAGTCTCTACTGCATGTTTGACTTTCAGTTTCTCCTCTAAAAGCTCTGAGACAGAGGCAAAGTACTCCACTGCCTCCTCCAAAGCAGACTCCCCAATTCCACCCACAGTCTGGCTCACATTTTGCATTCTCTGTGTGGTGTACTGAAGCAGCTGCTGCAACAAATCCGGTGGAGGCTCAGTATTAGCAGAGCCAGACTTCAAAGGTGGAGAAGATGAGAGGTTTTTCATTTGACTTGGCCAAGCAAGATGTTCTCCATTTTCTTTTAAAACTTTTTCTCCCTCGTCGGCCATCTCTTCCAGACCCTGAATTATTTCCTCATAGCGTAGAGCCATAAAAGCAACCATTGTCTGCACAGAAACCTGTGTTTGGGTTGCTTGTTCCAAAAGTCCTAGTAAATCGTCATATTTGTTTATGCTAGGATTCAAAAAAGCATAAGCAGCTTGGTGAGCTTTTACCAAAGGTTCTGGGAAGTCCACTTTCTGTTCTGTAGGTGGTTTGTCTTTTTCCTTGTCTTTCTTTTTTAGCCCCTTAATACCTCTGGTCATTTTTTTTTGTTTTCTGCCAGGCTTTTTTTCTGTCACATCCTGCTTGTCAACATGCTTGTCTTTTTTCTGTGAAACGGTGTTGTTGTCCATTCTTTGACTCCCCAGTTTATCCACGTTTACTGCTTCAGGAGCTAGCTCTGTCACATATCTCTTTTTTTGTGGTGTCACATGAGCCTCTTTCTGGCATGTCTGGGTTTGTCCGGCTGCCTTTCTCTCCTTTGTATCCCCATCTGTTGATCCAGTTGAATAACGATTCTTTCCATCTTCAAAGTGGGAATCTCTGGGGCTTTCTTGAGGTGCAGGGGGAAGCATTCGCCCCTTCCTCATGGGACCCAGAGTCCCAAAATGGTTACCTTTGGATGGTGAGCAGCCCATTTTGAATGTTTTCAAATAAAAGCTCTATTCTATATTCAAATAATTCTGTATTTGTTGAGACACCAACACAGCAGTGCATTGAATGATGCAAAGAATAGCCAAGGTCCTTAGCCACCTGCTGTAGCTGTCATTTTCAGATGGCTGAGGATGTCGAGTCTGATTAGATCCCTCTCCACAAGGATGCTGCCAAAACAAAACATTGATACATCCATTTTACAAATCTCTTCCAGCTGTCATAGATGGGCAAAATAAATCCAAAGATCGATGGTCATGTTTCGAAAAAATTTCCTTGTAGCGTGCTATGGAACACATCCTTCTCTAAGAGGACAAGCAGCTGAGAGGATTAGTGAGGCTTTCAGTGAACTCAGCATGCACACATGTCCTGTTAAAGAATATAAAACTCACCTACTCGTAAGACCATAAGCTCATTTGCGTAATGAGAGCTGGCCTCAGGTGGCTTTTTATAGCCTGCAAAAAAATATCTCCCTGTTTAGCCCTGGGGCCATTTCCATTGCAAAATTAAAAACAACTACATTTAAAAAAAGGTAAAAGTGTTTTTTTTCAATTGCATGTGATAACAGGTATACTAACTTTATTCTATCAACAGTGATATGCCATAGGCTATCATTGCTGTTCTCAAATGTTTTTGTACCGTTATTTTCGTGATTTGTTTGATCTTCTTTTTACTTCTAGAATCAGTTCCTGGAACAGTGAGGCAAGCTTTAAAATAACTTGAAGTGCCTCTGCCTCTCTGTAGTACACACTGAAATGTAAAAAGAAAAGATTAAAGTAATCTTTCCTCTTAGGTCTTTCTTTTGAATCCTGTTAATAATCCTGTAAATAATTAATTAAAAACAAATGAATTAAAAGGAAGAGGAAAAGATAATAAGAATAAGGTAAATATATTTAGAAGGCTAAGCCCTATGGTTGAGTTTACAATGACAGCAATGTATACTAAACCATGATGTGATGAAGGCTTTTTGGCAAAGACATCATGTATCAACTTGTTTCAGTGAATTTGGGGTACATTACCTAAATTGATTAACTTGTTAGAACATTTCAAATCCTCTCATTTGGTTCTTTTAAAGACCTATTTCCAGTTATATGTGCAGCCTATGTATTTGCCCTATATATCATGAATATTGTATAAATTAGTAAAAACTGAATCTCTTCAGTATGGCAGATGCCAATCCCTATGTGCCCTTGACTTCCTGCCTCACACATAGTCAGATCACAGCATGACCACAAAAAGAATCACAATGAGTTTTACTATCTGTGTAGAGGAAAGTGACAGTTTTGTCCCTATCCATACGCAACCCATTTGACTCAACATGTTCTACTGCTACACTCATTAAAACTACTGTAATTGTTTTTCCTTTTTCTCATCCTGTAAAATTATCTAAATATGTTCTTTGTCTATTTTTGTTCGGTTTATCTCTGTCTCTGTAATCTCTGTCAAGTCACCATTTAATGTATTAATCAAGCTATGTTAAGCCCCCATTTTCACAAATTACAGCTGCTAGATGATCAGTCAGTAGGCCTACACCGATCAAATTGCTGTCTCGTTCTTCTATGCCATATAATTTACTGAAATATGAAATAATATAGAGGAATCCAACAAGGTGTTACCTACACCCGTTTATTTATGTAGGCTATTATGAACAACACAACAGTGTAGCCTATAAAGTCAAACTAAATTTAATTATTTGAATTATGATAAATAAATAATGGAAAGAGGAAATGAAAAAAAAATTTGCACAGTTATATTAATTTATTCTTTTAGTTTTGTATTCATTCATAATTGTGTTTTATCTAAATCCGCATTTCTACATGACAATATTTTGGAAATACACACTGGAGAGTGAGGGTAGGGGGTGATTCGCCATTACTTGACGACGAAGAAGAAGAAGAGCGGCGCGATTGGTCTTCGTGTCCCCGCGTGCAAGTGTACTGCTGATTGGCGCGTATCCCGAAGCGCGTTCCCAAACCACCGTCTTCACTGGTCTGTGCTCTGTAAGGACCGATGACTGCTTTATTCTCAGTTTTAAAACGTTGTAATTGTTAGCTTTTCATGTTGTCACTGGCATTATTCAATTCAGCTCTTAACGCTTTAATGTTATGTCACTGATAGCTACAGCTGTTGGTAACACTGAATCTGTCGACCTTTTATCGGTTTTCAGGGTGACGTTAACCTAGCTAGCTAACGTTAATTGCTCAACTCTGCTTCATTCCGTTAAGCTAAAAGGAAGAACTGCGGAGGTAAGGACTTGTTTGAGGACGTTGTTATTGTTGGCGTTGACTTAACTTTAATACTTATTTGCTAACGTTAAGTGTATTGACCTGGGCAAGTTCGAAAATAACGTCAAAGTTAGCTTCCTACAAGCTGGGCGCTTTTTTGCTAGGTGGCTGACAACTAGCTAACGTTAGCTTAGTATCTGGTTGCCATTGAGATGTAGCTATCATGTGAAAATAAGGTAGCCTCCAAGGTTAAACCTAACGTTACCTAATGATGCATTGTGTAGCTCTACTGAACGAGCAATTATTGCAAAACAAATAGGGGTTATTCCTATTATAGGAATAACCTCTATTTTTGGGTTGCAGCTAAGCATTTAATTGTAACGTTACCTTTAACCTCATAACGTTACCTCTCCTTCATTTCCTCTCTAAACACACTGTAGAGCCCTCTACTACAGATGGTCTAAACTGAAGCATGATGAAGCACACACACAGTTGGTGCCAGGCTACTCCCTCAATGACTGTTGGAGTCAAACCCAGCAATTCCCACTCCCTCCAAATCAGAAGAGGTCTACGGCTCAAAAGAGCCAACGCCCGAGACGCCCAGGGCCCACCAGGGAAGAGCCAGCCAAGCCAGCGTCGGGACGCGATCTATTATACCAAAATGACCATGCCCCCAACCATTGTCATCCAGCGGCAGGAAATGTCATCGTTCTTTAGACTTTTTGGTAAATGTATAGCCCACCCCCTTTAAAAAAAAAAAAAAAAAAAAAAAAAAAAAAAAAAGTATGTTTAAATTAAGTGGCATCAAAGTGATCATGCTTACTTTTTAAACTTTAAAGAATGAAGAATGTTTGACATTTGTATTAAATAATTATTTTTGGTTACAGATGATGACCTGATCCATGACTTTCTGTGGATGGACTGTTGCTGTAAAATGACTGACAAGGTAAACTGTTTGATTTGGTGAAAGTGACAAAATCTCACTGAAGCTTTTAAGATGCTTACAGTTAACTGACTCTTAACTTTTCTCCCTAATCATCAGTACCTTCTTGCCATGACCTTTGTGTACTTCAAAAGGGCCCACTTCACTATTGCTGAATACACCAGAAAGAATTTTTTCATTGCACTGTAAGTTTCATGGAAAATAAATTCCATTCTACATTTTGTATGTTGTTATTCTCATTCAAAAGTGAACCATGCACCTTTTCTGCCAATGCTGGAAAACCATAACCTTAAATCTGGCTCATGTGCTTCACGTTTAGGTATCTTGCCAACACCATGGAGGAGGATGAGGAAGAGAGTAAGTATGAGATTTTTCCATGGGCGCTGGGCAAGAACTGGAGGAAGCAGTTTCCCCGCTTCCTCAAGCAACGAGACAAGCTGTGGGTTCGCGTCGAGTACAGAGCTGCTGTCAGCAGGCGCTGCTGTGAAGAGGTACACAAGTATAATTGCCTGAGGAGAATGATAAATGGTGTTTCTCTGGGATTCTTTTAAGTGCCTTGTTTTTGCTGCACAGTGCACTTTTTATGGCTTTGTTTAATGCCAGAAGTTCAGTTTTTTTTTTTTTTCTTGCAGTGTTTTTTTTCTGATGGAGCTGTATTTATGTATTCATTAGACTGTGGGTTCTCATCTCTGTCCCCCAGGTGATGGCCATTGTGTCCTCTCACTTCGTGTGGCAGCGAGAGCGGTCAGAACACCACAGCGGCGCCCAGCGGCAGTATGGGTACCACACTCGTATCCCCCGTGGGCCCTCGGCCTCCCCGGTCTCCTGTGCCCTCTGTAAACGTGGCACCGGGTTGGATCAGAACCAAGGCACATCTTCTCCCTCCAGAGGTTTTTCTGTGCAGACCCCAAACCATGCCTTTTCACACCCATTCACCTCTGCACTGAGTTTGGAGATCACCCCACCCAGAGCTGCAGTCTCTCACAGGAAGGCGGTGGAGACTAAAAGCCAGGCACAACATTCCTTCTGCTGCTGTGCTGAGGAGGTTGCCAGTAGGTATCATGTTTCCCAAAAGCAAAAGGCTAAGATGATCATTGTATTCATCTCAGGAAGCTTCTCAAACTTGGGTGTTGCCCAAAAGCATTGTAACTTAAAAATAGAAATGATGGCACATGAACAGATACCTCCTACCCACTTGTACTGTAGAGGCTATCTTAAGAGGCTCTGGTAACCTGCAGCAGCCACAAAGTTGTTTTTGTTTGATCTTTTTTTTTAAATTATTTATAGTGCATATGTTTGCGTTAGTTAGTGATGTCCAAATGAAACTGGAAAAAAAAGGGTTGAAAGCCCACTGAATTGCCATTCCTTGAGCCTTTTTCTTTAAAGCTACATTGTGTAAGAATTTCTCCCATCTAGCTGTGAAATTGTACATGACAACCAACTGATTATTACTTTCTAGCCCCTCCCATTCCGATCGCGTTTTAACTCCTACGGTTGCCGAACCCGAAATTAGCTCTTAGCATCTCCATCGTTTGCATGCAGCTGTTCTAGCCACTCCGATATTAACTTTGGTCTTGTTGCTTTGCCTGTCGCGTTGTCGTTTTAATTCTCTTTTTCACGTCCCTGGCGAGTAATCTCCCCCTGCATTTCGTCACGGTGCGGGGTGCCACTGAGTGTAAAAAGGCGAAAGGCGGAGGTATGTCCCTCTTTGGCTAATGTATTTTAAAGATGGAGGCGCAACATGGCTGCCGTCATTCAAACGACTCGCCCAGCTAATGTCTCCTGTAGTCAGGTGTGTTTAGCATTCTGCGATGCAGCAGAGCAGCAAACTGTAGCAGCTTGTAGCGTTTCGATTACAGAAATAGACTGCGGTCAAGCTTGCCGTCCTTCACTCGCATCTCCATGGTCAAACCAGCTGCCGCTAAAATTGGAGACAGACGCCGGCAGAGCAGAGCGTAGTCTCGGTGACCAGAGCAGACGTAGTAACCTCTCTCGCGAAACAATGTCTGATCATTTTAATGAAATGAGCTGGTTTGACCATGGAGATGCAAGAAATATGCACTAGTCCAGAACACAGGACCTTCTTCTTGTATTTACTTTCTTGCTCCCGCCCCCAGACACATCCAACCAATAAGAGGAGTGGACGTTCTTGCGTGATTTGTAATCGCGTATTTTGGTACGCTTGGATTTTTCCAGGTGTGAAACCAAACCAAACCGAGGGCAAATCGCTCCAAGTTTACAAACTCACCAACTGATTCGGACCAACGCAAACAAACTACAGGTGTGAAAACATAACATCTGCCTAGAGCAGCAGCTATATTAATCAAAGCTCACTTTGTTAAACTTACTTACTTAGTGTCTGGATTGTGTGTAGATGTGATTTAGCTGGATTACACCTGGTAGGTATTTCACAAAAGCAGGATTAGAAAGTAAAAAATAAGAGATGGTGCATATTAAATGTATGTGTATATATAACCTGTGTTTCTGACTTCAATTTAAAAAGCTTGAATATTTGATTTAGGAATAGGATTCATTCTAGCACATTGGCTCCTAATATAACTTCAGAAAATATTTCAAGTTGCATTAAACTACATTTTTTCTATCCTCCCTCTTTGTTAGGGGATGAGTCTTGCTGTGGGTCCACATATGACACCTCCATGGACTGGATCAGTGAGGAGTAGAGCGTCACAGCACCTCAGCAGACCCAGCTGTTCTGTGTATTGCTCTCTCTCCTCTTTAATACCACTTTTACTCTGAAGTAAAGGTCTGAATCACAAGTGTAACGCAATGTGAACCTGGTACAGATTTAACGTAACTGGTCAAAACAAATTTAACCATTTAGGTGACTAAGAATGAGCTAATGTCATTCCATACATCATTTTGTGATGGCAACATGCAGTAAGACTGATGTGGCACACCAAAGAGTAATGTAAAGATGTTTAACCTGCACTGAGTTCTTTGTATTTATTTATATATTTATTTATTTATCTGCTAAAGCCCTTTAGGATTTTTTGACGACCACTTATTTATACACGGATGTTAAATGAAATTGACAAAAACACTTTGTTTGACTGAATCAAAGTTTAGCCACTGTCGCATATTGGTGGGTGTGTTTTTAGTATTGTTACCAGTAGTATTGTGCCTGTTTAATGATCCAACACTGCTTCTTAAGTTTGGAATAAAGACTTGAACTTAAAGTTGTCTTTTTTGAGTCTTTATTACAAACTTTTTTTGTTGCACTACTTCATTTAACTACAGGAATGGAGAAGATAAACCTGCGTGTCTCAGTCAGCCTTTGTTTTGGCAAATGTATTGCTCTTTAGATGCAGGCAATTACTGTATACACACAATTGTATGGTGCATTAAATTGATTTCTCTCACAGAGTCAATTTCACCTTTACGTTTACTGTTTAAGATTCAAAATCCTTTAATCCCACAATGGGGAAAAGTCACACTGTTAAATATTTTGTCTAGGATTTTAAACTTGTCATTTGCAAGATACTTTTCACTGAAATACACTTCACACAGTGAAAACAGTGACCTGATCATTTTTATTTACAGTAATTTGGTGGATATGCAACAATCTTTTTTTTTTTTTTGCAAGATTCCTAACAGGCAGTAAAGCTACTGCACAAACTTCCTCAGTTTCACCAGGAATGCTGAAAATGAAAAAGTAGACAATGAGCATTTATTTACAACATAAAACCAACGCTGTTAGACCTGACCAGAAATGTGGTAATATCTACCTGTGTGGCTCATTTGTTCCGGATGAGGTCTGGCAATGTAAGGAATACTCCCGAAGGCTGGGCGTTTCTCTTTGGTCGTCTCTTCTGAAATATAACAGTAAAACATTGACTAAAGGAAATGATTGAACATATGATCATATATGACAAATAGACACAAACACAGCGGTCTGCAGTGTCACTTTAAATCACCTGTGTCAGCCTCAACAGATGTCTCATCCTCCCTCTGGTCTTCATCCAGGATCGGCGCTTTTCTGGCGCAGTAGCTCCCGTCCTTCTGGAGGGCCGGAGCCACCACCCAATCTCGGATTGGAACCTCAATGATGCGTTCACACAGCAAAGGGAGTGCCAAACATCGGAGCCCTTCCAGTAGGTCAATGACCTGTGTTATACTGTGTTACAGAGAGGGACAGTCTGAGTGTAAAGTGAAACTGGTGAACACCATGAATGCTTCACGATGTGTCCAAGTCGAGCATGACAAATATCTTCATCTTTAGTTTTCTGTACTGTTTGATTTTGCCTTACATTTGCAGTATTTAGAATGTATTACTGTATTGTATATATTTCTTATCTTTTATATTATACTTGTTGTATGTGTCCTTATTGCACCGTGGGTTGGAGAGAAACTTATTTTCAATTGCTCTGTATGTCTGGCACATATTGCAGAATTGACAAAGCTGACTTGACGAGCTAGTTTCGTGTCATGACACTAATTATCATGCATGCTATTTTGTTTTTGTTCTGCCTTCATCTTTTTTTTTTTTTTACTTAGTATTATGCACTCAAGGCATTCCAAATTTCACATTTTCACACAGACTGTTGGAAACAGCTAGCCTGGCTCTATTTGAAGGTCGAAAAATAACTTACCCACACCCCTAAAAGCTCACCAATTAACATGTAGCCTGTTTAATTTGTAGTGTTTTGTAGTTTAAAGTGTGTTACTGAGGGTTATGTCCCAGACAATTCCTGGGCGTTGATGCTAGAAAATTGTGTGACAGAAGGTGAGGACGCTTCACAGTGTGCGACCCAACAGTCTTCCAGTTGTTTTAACTGTGTCCATTTATTGTTTTATCGGGTCTTTAAAGTGTGTGTGTGTGTGTGTGTGTGTGTGTGTGTGTGTGTGTGTGTGTGTGTGTGTGTGTGTGTGTACCGATAGTGATGGTGTTTATTCTTGTCTGCTTATGTGTGACTGGTTGACTGCAAAATTGAATTGACAATATGGAATGAATAAAGTTGTTTGAATTGAATCTCATGCCTAAACCTAACCAACCGGTCAACCAATCAGAGGTCAAGCCTTCACATGTCCTTCCAGACCATCCATTCTAGCATCAACCATTCCTTGGCAGGGAGCAGTAACTTCCTCGACTGGACAGTGTAGACCACAACTTGTCATTTTTAAACGGAAATGAGATATTTGTTAGTTAGTGAATCTTATAGGTGCTGGTAAGCAGGCTTTGTTTCCCTTTGGACAGACTCGGGCTAGCTGTTTCCCCGTTTTCAGTCTTTGTGCTAAGCTAACCTTCTGCTGGCTGTAGCTTCAGATTGAGTGAACACGAGAGTGGTATCATCTAACTCGAGAAGAAAGCCATTAGGCGTATTTCCCTAAATGTCACACTATTCCTTCACAGTATAAAGCCACCGCGCTTTTTCAGTGCTCAATGTATGCAACCTCATTCACTGGAGCCCCTTGTCTTAGGTCTGATTTGAAAGGTGACCGTGAAACACTGGAGATACGCACTTGGCGAGGTAGACAGCACATACAGCTCCGGGGTGCAGATGTGGAATCACAGTGGGTAAAACCAGGTGAGGGTTGATCAGGTCAAGAGCAACCTGCAACAGACAGAATCCATGCGCTGAATGATATAATCAGGTGTTGTTCTATCTCATCTGTCTCCGTTTACAAATCGGTCTGTTAAAACCAGACACCGACCGCGTGGAATCCCTGAGCAGCGAGGAGCGAGGAAGCCGTGCAGAGGTCAGAGTTGTGAAACTGGACGTTGTCGGGCCACTCCTCCCCTCGCCGCAGACTCCATGATGTCCTCCAGCGCTTGTAGTTCAGCACAGCTCTCCGGTGGTGGTCCTCCCTGACCTCCACACTCAGCACGCTGCCCTTAGAGCCAACTGGTAAAAAAATAAATAAATAACATACTGTGAAATGTCACTTCTGTTAACTTCCTCGGACATTTCATTATAGCATGCAGGAATACACTACATACAGCATTCCATAAGGGGAAAAAAAAAAGTCATCCAGTTGACCATGCACTTGTCCTTCTGGGTAAAAATTTAGTTTTTTTTTAGATTTTTGACACATTTTCTGATGTTTTTGTCCCATTTTTAAAGCACTTTTTTCAATGTTTTTGTCACTTTTTTTTAATGTTTTCGATACTATTTTTCACCTACACCAACTTATTACCACTAGCTTTACACTTATTTTTGGAGTACACCAACTTATTACCACTAGCTTTACACTTATTTTGGAATACATGGTCAATACATTTAATTTATAGGAAATTATGAATTATTTTGACTAATTTTAGAGGAACCTATGTTGATGGCTAATCACAGACATGTATCTCAAAGTTTAGTCAGGTTTTAAATCCATTTCAATTTTTTCAAACGATATAAAATTGAATACCCGAAATTCAATGAAAGTAGTGATCAAGTATTTGCAATTGTACTCTGACGTTTTGGGTAATTTGGTTAAAAAGAAACCCATATTTCTCTAATAGAAGTTTTTCAGAATGGGTCAAATTTGACCGGAGGACAACACAAGCTCTTTTTGTGACATTTTAGTCACCTCAGCCACTTTCCCTCATCACATGAATAACTGCAATATGTCCTAACTGATGAAACTAAACAAGTAAGCTGGTGTTATGTAGTGGATCTAGGGCTGGGCGATATGAAGAAAATCAAATATCACAATATTTTTGACCAAATGCCTCGATATCGATATTGTGGCGATATTATAGGGTTGACATTTGGTGCTTTCACAAAATATTTTTACAATTAGATTTTTTTATATGTAATCATCAGTAACGTGGATTTAATGACTAAGTGGGTAAAGGCAAATAATAGAACAGCTAGAACAGTCTGGTAAGTTCACAAACTGACTTCATTTTACTGTAATGCAGCTTATAAAACCAGGAGAGACTAAAAATCTAAGACGATACAGTGCCTTGCGAAAGTATTCGGCCCCCTTGAACTTTGACCTTTTGCCACATTTCAGGCTTCAAACATAAAGATATAAAAGCTCGAGCTCAGTGAGGTTGGATGGAGAGAGTTTGTGAACAGCAGTTTTCAGTTCTTTCCACAGATTCTCGATTGGATTCAGGTCTGGACTTTGACTTGGCCATTCTAACACCTGGATATGTTTATTTGTGAACCATTCCATTGTAGATTTTGCTTTATGTTTTGGATCATTGTCTTGTTGGAAGACAAATCTCCGTCCCAGTCTCAGGTCTTTTGCAGACTCCATCAGGTTTTCTTCCAGAATGGTCCTGTATTTGGCTCCATCCATCTTCCCATCAATTTTAACCATCTTCCCTGTCCCTGCTGAAGAAAAGCAGGCCCAAACCATGATACTGCCACCACCATGTTTGACAGTGGGGATGGTGTGTTCAGGGTGATGAGCTGTGTTGCTTTTACGCCAAACAACGTTTTGCATTGTTGCCAAAAAGTTCGATTTTGGTTTCATCTGACCAGAGCACCTTTTCCACATGTTTGGTGTGTCTCCCAGGTGGCTTGTGGCAAACTTTAAATGACACTTTTTATGGATATCTTTAAGAAATGGCTTTCTTCTTGCCACTCTTCCATAAAGGCCAGATTAGTGCAGTATACGACTGATTGTTGTCCTATGGACAGAGTCTCCCACCTCAGCTGTAGATCTCTGCAGTTCATCCAGAGTGATCATGGGCCTCTTGGCTGCATCTCTGATCAGTCTTCTCCTTGTATGAGCTGAAAGTTTAGAGGGACGGCCGGGTCTTCGTAGATTTGCAGTGGTCTGATACTCCTCCCATTTCAATATTATCGCTTGCACAGTGCTCCTTGGGATGTTTAAAGCTTGGGAAATCTTTTTGTATCCAAATCCGGCTTTAAACTTCTCCACAACAGTATCTCGGACCTGCCTGGTGTGTTCCTTGTTCTTCATGATGCTCTCTGCTCTTTAAACGGACCTCTGAGACTATCACAGAGCAGGTGCATTTATACGGAGACTTGATTACACACAGGTGGATTCTATTTTTCATCATTAGTCATTTAGGTCAACATTGGATCATTCAGAGATCCTCACTGAACTTCTGGAGAGAGTTTGCTGCACTGAAAGTAAAGGGGCTGAATAATTTTGAACGCCCAATTTTTCAGTTTTTTATCTGTTAAAAAAGTTTGAAATATCCAATAAATTTCGTTCCACTTTATGATTGTGTCCCACTTGTTGTTGATTCTTCACAAAAAATTACAGTTTTATATCTTTATGTTTGAAGCCTTAAATGTGGCAAAAAGTCGAAAAGTTCAAGGGGGCCAAATACTTTCGCAAGGCACTGTATCTAGTCTCATATCACGATATCGATATATTGCCCAGCCCTAGACGATATCTAGTCTTATATATCGATGTCAATATTGATATATTGCCCAGCCCTAAGTAGAGGTGTGAATCTTTACTAATCTCCCGATTCGATTACGATTATCATGTCAGCGATTCGATATCTCGATGCATCACGATGCGTCAAATACATTTTTCTATTAAAGCCATATAGGATATTTAATTAATAGCTTTTCAAGCTTCAAAAACAAAACATTCTGCATTGCTCTAATAATAAATTAATTGGATACATAAAACTACAGCACTGAGCACATGGCACTTCCTGAATGTGCAAAACATAACAGAATATGTAAACAGAAAGGTCGTTAGGCATACATTAAAATGTAAACAGAAATAATCGATTATGGCCCGGCTGATTATCGATGCAGCATGTCCACGATTCGATGCATCGATTATATATCATATATAACACCTCTAGCCCTAAGTGGATCTAAACTCGGACACTCTTGCTTCCATTTCAATCTTAAAGGAAGACAGTCAAAGTGAGACAGTGACAGTATGATAGGTGCAGACCTGCTCTGGACAGGAACAGAGACATGGCCCCGGACCCAGAGCCCGACTCCAACACGCAGTCTCCCTCTGTGACATCCATCATCATCAGCATAGTACCTGCATCCTGGGGAAAAGAGAAAGAGACCAAACACAATATCTGTAAGAACAACAAATGATCAGTACCCCCTTTGAGACATTCTGAAACAGGAATGCATGCGGGCCTACCACACACAAACAAATACTGTACCTTAGGGTAGGCGATGGCTGGCCCTCTCTTCATATACAGCACATAATCCTCCAGACTGGCCCGACGTATGAGAAGGAGAACCCCCCTGCTTGTCTTCAGGAAGCAACCTGCAGGCAGCCCGGCTATGTCATCGTGCAGGATAACCCCCCAGCTGCTCTGCAGACGTGTCCCTGTCTGAAGCTCGAACATCTTCCTGAACTCCACTCGCCCCTTCTTACGATACTCAGCGACAAGCAACTCCCCGAACGCAAGTAGGCTCTCCTGAGGAAGAGTGGGTGAAGTCAAACTTTTTTCCTCATTAAATGCTTCGTTCAACTGGGTGTCTGAAGTGTTTGTCTCCTTGGCTACATCTGATGCGTGACGGGTCTCTGAATCAACCTCTTCAGGAATTGTTTTGTGTCCACTTTCGTCTTGCGTGCCCAGTACCTGGGTGTTTGGGACTTCTTCAGGGTCTTGCCGGTTCTGCTCCCTCAGTTGCATCACCTCGGGGCTCAGGGCATCCTGGGGCAGCAGGCTACTGAGCCTCTCCAGGGGGGACAGGGGTCGCCTCCCTCTGGACAGCAGTGCTCGCCTGAAGGTCAGCTTGGTGGCCGCGGGCGGGGAGTCTGAGTTGTCTCCCTTATTCTCATTACATTTCACAGAAGCAGTTGAAAAAGTTCTTGTCTCCCTCTCACATTTCAGGAGAATGTCCCTGCTACTGAGATGTCTTTGACTGGATGTGCTAATTCTCACCAGTCTGTGCACAAACAGGAGTCCAGTAGAGGGCATTTGCACAGCCATTACTTCAAAATTATAGCATAATATATAAACTAAAAGTAAAGCCTATTTCCTGAGATCCCATCCAAAGAATTCAAAGCAGATGACAAATAAAAGAATGACAGCTGTAGTTGTTAAATATAATATGAATCCCTACGAAATAAGCAACTCAAAGTGAATATAGCAGTAAACGTGGAGGAAAAGTACACTTACTCCATTTACAGTGTAACAACTAATAATTCGCTCGTCTTCATTTCTTCAAAGCGCGGCTGTATTTACAGACCAAGGAGGTCACCATCATGGGAAAAACACACGTGAGGGACGTCATAACTGAGCGACAGATGTAGTAATTCACGTTTACCAGCAGAGGGCGATATTATAACTATTAATTTTCTTTTGATATGTATGCATCATGGATTTATTAAGAGAACGTATACATACATCCATGATGTATGCCTCATCCAAGCTCGAATAGGAATTGCAATGTGGAATTCAGCTTAACACTCCCACTGCTTAGGTTATTTCGTTTTCTGTCCTATAACTGGCAATACATGGCCCACTATTTGAAATAATGGAGCCACAGAACAACAACGTCGGATTATTCGGTCAAATGTGTGACACACTTTATGAAACTGCCTAGTTTTAGAGAATCTATGTAATAATAGCTAACGTTACATTGCACACTACCATTTTCAAAGTCTAAAACAACCTGAAACGGCGTCGACTAATATTTTTTTAAATGGAAATGGTGTCTTTCTTTTGAAGAAATTCGATTTACGACTTCGTGAATTGTATGCACATTCATTATACTTACATTACCTTATTTGCTTGGGTTATGTGAAATGCAAATATGAAGAGAATATGTCATCAAAGACTACAAAAGTAGTTCGGTTAACATATTCTTCTGATTATTCTACACAGGGAACTTCATTTGTTGTTGATGCCTTCAGGTGCTGTGCTCAAGAATTCGTAATTATGGCCAATGGGATATCCAACAAAGTGATGCAAAGATAATAAAAAAAAAAAAAAAAACAACAACGTATTATTGTATTTTGTATTGGTATACTTGACAAATTGGAATACTTGAGTTAATAGTAAATATTTCCACATCATCACAGAAGACAGGGGAGGGAGATGGGTATTTGAAAAGGCTAACTGGAAAGTGATATTCCTAAATCAGATTGATTATAACATGGACATTTGAGAAACATTTGATTATATAATAAGATAAGACATAATATCAGCTGCATTCGAGTACATTCCTAAAAGTAGAGGCAAAAAAAGAGATAAAGCAGTTAAACTAAAGAACAAATTATGTTCAGCATATGATTATAATGGAGGACAGTAAAGACAGGCAAAGGGACATATTGGAGAAAGTAGCCTACTTTGACTAAATTGGGAAAGCAACTCAGGTTATTGTTATTTGTAAATACTACTAGTGCTACTTGTTACAGTACACAGTTTCAATACTTTGTCAAGGGAGGGGTGAAGAGGCAGAGCAAGGGAGAATCAAAATTGCACTAACTGGGAGGACTGCACTGGTAAAAGATGAAATAGGCTATGTCATAGGCCTATCATGCTAAAACATTTAAGTAGCTAGGTAGGGACTGAATAAGTGGTTGGGAAGAATTAAGAATAATAATATATAGTTATATTGAGGCAGTAACGTTGAGGATGTCAACTGCCGTACACGAGGAAGAAGCTGCTATGGCTGTTACGAGGAGACTTGAGGGCAGCGAGTCAAACCTGCTCGTGGCAGCAGCCAATGGGAGGGCAGTGCTCCTGACGTGCTAACGCGCATGTCCTCAGAGGTCCGCACGTGGTTGGTTTGTGTAAACCACGGACGCAGACGCAAGCAGCGGCTCAGAAATGGCGGCCGATGCTGGGAGCTCTACGTTGCAGCTACCCTGCGTTTTTTCACCAAAATCACGACAGTACTTAGCATTGTGTGCCCAGGACGGCAGACTTCGCATTTGGAACACAGATAGTAAAACACTTCAACAAGAATATGTGCCTTCAGCCCATTTGAGTGCCACCTGTATCTGCATAGCATGGGGACCATGTCGGACAGTCAAGGTACGTGAGGTTGCTTTAGAATACCCTGCTGTTAGCTTCAGTAGCTAGTGAGGCCCGAACAAGCTCTCTGTGATGTTTCCAACAGAAACAGAAAAGTGTCAGTTTTTTTTAAAAGGAAATGACAAAGAAGGCTTTGAAATCTTTAGGCTGTGTGTTAATGCTGACGCTTTCATGTATCCGACACAGGCTTGGTTAGAAGGGAAGCCACGTTAGCAGCTAGCTAGCTTTCAACAGCTGCGCAGGACGCACATGTTAGTACCACATGGTAGTATAGAAAACTTGGACAATGTCTTAATTTGGTATTTCAGGGAAAACTAACTTTAGAGAATGCATATCGCAGCCACATTGACCCGACCGATAATTTCTCACACTATTTAGAAAGTTAGTTACGCAAATAAACACGTTATTTAAGTTAGCATTAGCCCACCAAAGCTTTAGAAGCGTGTGCCACCATTACACCTCTGGGTGGAGAAGTTATAAAAGTTTTACCTTAGTGTATCTAACGTTACTGGCAATTTGTTTGCAAAACTTTTGGCAATAGTCGAGGTGTTTAGTTTGTGACAAATTTTAAACATTGAATCGTAATTTGGCTTTTTTTAAGAAATGTGTTTGTAAATTATATTTTATATTAGAAGTGTCCACTAATTAATAGTAGGTTGTTGAGCAAGCTAATTTTTAAAATATCAATTAGTGGCAGTTTGCCTTATTAGCTGTCAATGTGCTGGTGTATAATGGCAAACTGGTTAGTGATGTAATAGACTGAGGTTTTATAAAGGTAGTATTACTCTGATACTAATAAAGAGAGCCTCCCAACTGAACTAAGCATGTATCATACTTGTATTATTATGCATAATGTTTAGATAGGTTTACATAAGCAATGTGCTGTGTTTCAGGAGGGGCCTCAGAGGAAGAAGAGGAAATCGGAGGCAGGGCAGGTGGAGGAGAAGGCAGACCTGTTGGCGATGGGCACAGCGGCAGGCAGTGTGCTCATCTACAGTACAGCAAAGGGAGCACTGCACTGTACCCTGGTGAGTCTGAGACTTTACACACTCACATCCTGGCTTGTATACTACATCATATAAAAGGGAAATAAAATGCAAGATGTAACCCACACATTTTTTAGACTCGGAAAGGTTATTTCATACAGTTCCCAAAATGATGTTTTGGCATGTGCAAAACCTGTAACCTGGAAATGAATTTGTGTAAAAAAAAAAAAAAAAAAAAAAAAATTAGTATTGTGTTAATCAGTTTTCAATAACTGCATAATTTGTTTACCACTGTTAACTATCATTTTCTGTCTCTGCCAGGATGGAGGCCATAGTGGAGGAGTGAATTGTGTCCAGTGGCACCCTGAAGACAGTTTATTATACAGCGGCTCAGATGATACAAACATTATAGAGTGGGACCTGCAGACAGGCAAGGCACGAAGGTCAGTATCTAGTTTTCAAAAACAATGTTAAAATAATGTGGGAGTGCCTCCTGATTGGGGAAGGAGACGTCTGTCCAGAACTGACTAAACCAAAACACATTTGATATATTGAGTCACATTGTTGAGGTTTAAATCTAAATGGGATTTTATATTTATGAAGATGAATGGCATATTGCATCCAGAGAAAGCTGCAGTCTGTAGTACAGTGCTGAAGGCAAATTAGTGGTGTGTTTTCAGTTTATCACACTTTAAATCACTGTTAGTGTCTCAGACTGAGGATGTTCTCTGATGGTCTTCAGAAGAATATTGGGCCTCATGCATGAATGGTGCATACATACAGATTTGATCATACCCACAATTTTGGGGCAACTATCAGAACTTGTGTACTTCCAACTTGTTCTTAGGTAAGATCAAAATGTAAGCGCTCTGGAGCACAAATAAGACAGTACGCACCAAAGCCAATTTGCATTTTGTGCTGTGAAATATTAATATAAAACAAGAAGCAATTTACTTAATGAAAACACAAAAGAAAAATGTTCTTTAGGTATTTATCTATTTAATAATTTAAAAAAGTTTACACAAGCTGATTAGGTGGAAGTCTAAATGACATGCACATACATTCCACCTGAGGGATATTTGTAAACTGAGATCTGTAGTTTCTACTTCTCAACCAGAGATGCTCATCTTTGCTTCTCTGCACTCATTATGACTGCCCTTGATCACCTTCAGTCCATCCAAAACGGTCTTTGGTGGGTTTTTTTGCCCCCAATGTCTCCTCCCAGGCAGCGTGGCAATGGTTTTATTTGGGGTTAGGGTTAGCTGTCCGGAAGGCACGTTGGAGGCAAAAAAAAAACACATTAGCTACCCGTCAAATATAGGATTCAGTTTAAGATTCTCACTCTCACATACAGATTATTGCACGGTCAGTGAACTGCATATGTGGCTGACCTACTGCAACCCTATTTATCAGCACGCCCCCTAAGGTCCAATATGTCCAGTCTCCTGACTGTTCCTCGCACCCGGCTTAGGACTCGTGGAGACCGTTCTTTTGAGTCCATAGCACAGAGACTCTGGAACATGGACATGCACTCACTCAGTAGTGGAGTGTCCTATCGATATACTGAAAGGCCAATGGCAGAATGTTTTACACACCTGAAAAAGTGTGCAATATAACCATGGCCTGCTGTGTTCTGCACAATATTGCAATGCACCATGATTTAGACTATGTGGGACCTCACCGTAGAAGCGGCATTAAAACTCGACAGACTTATTTCACTTTAACATATAACCCTCTTTACTTTGTGAAACGACCTCGGTCCATTCTCATGGCAGATAAAAAGTTAATTGTATTTATTTGATAAAGAGTTTCATGTATTCCTTGTGAGTCATTAATTTGTAAAATGAAAAAAACGTTTTATTTTGAAGAGCCCTTTGTTTTTAACAACCTAATTAGGTAAAGTTTCTTTCTCTGCAGAATACATTTTTCTTTCTTATGTCTGAGTTTAGGGTTACTTGTCAAATGTCAGTGCTTTCCACACGTCATATCAGTCTGCTTCTCTTATATGGCTTTATTGGTGTATTTTGTCTCTGCTAATTCCAAATTGCCTGGCAATTTAAGATCCAATGCAATTCATCAACATACTCAGGTGGGTACGTACAGACTAGGCTCTTAGCGCACATTTTATTAAGCACACCTAGGATTTTCTTATTTTCCTCTTGTTGCTTTGTGCAAGAACAAATGTATAACAGAAAAATAGATTTTCCAGGAACAGATGTCTGCCTCTTTTACATTTTAATTGTAATTTTCTGTAGAGCAGAGTTTATCCTCTGTTGGTCTTGTTAAACTACAAAAACACACAGTCCAATCATGACTGCTCTGGGGTTAAGGAGCGCGTCTTTTTAATCACGAATGATCTTTGACAAATACAGACATTGGCCTGCAGAGGCATATCAACCAGACAACAGCCAGGTTCCCTTTTGGCTGTTTATGGAATTAACATCAATTAGCGACCGATGGCATGACCTGCTGCCGGTGACATTTGTCATTGTAACTACGAAAACAAAAGTCGGGGCCAGGTAAAACTCGTACTACTGCCTCTCATCCTGTGATCCATGTAGTTAATGGCATAACGGTCTCCTCACTCCTTAAATGTGTGGCTTTTTTTTGCTCTACTTGTTTTCCTCAAAACTAATATTTCATAATTTTCTCAAGACATTAGTGGAGGCGCTCTTCATATTAGCCAAGGCGAACTCCCTCACTATAATGGTGGAGAAACCTTTCTGAACTACTCTACCAATCACAGACACCTGTGTATATCTGAGAGAGAGATGTTTGGCTGGAGCTGTTTTTGAAAGTTTTCAGAACAGGAAGTGGTAGACCTCTGTTCATCCCTAGTCTAAGTGCAGTTCTCAGTCAATAGCAGGACTTTGGAAGACAAAACAGCCTTATTTCAGGTTTTGTGTAGTTCTGTATGGGACAGTGGGTGAAAATCATTCCAAGAAAATAACTGACTGGCTGTGAAAGGCATTTTCATTAAGTAACTTCTGCAGAATTTAGTTCCATATGTTATTTATTGAGTTAACCTATTCTTTCTCACAGGGATATCTGGTTTGACAAAAAAAAACATACGTTTCATGAGTATTTATGACTTTGAATAACTACCAACTTTTCTACTGATGCTCCATCTGTTTTCATTCACCGTATTGCTGTAAACCTTCAGCTACTTCCATGCTGTCAAATCATCGCCTCTCAAACAAATAGTTTGTAGTTGGCCCAAAAAGAGTACCTCTCTCAAATGTAGTACAAATGTTACTTTTAAAGGGGTGATAGAATGCAAAACTGATTTTTTTTTTTTTTCCTTGTCATAGTTGAATAACGACAGTTTGGAGGGTAAATAGGACATTGGCGTCCCTTTCCTCTGCAAATCTCACAATTTGAAACTGCCTCTGAAAATGGGCGAATCTCAACAAAGCTAATAGTTGACGTCAACTATGTGGCTGTACCTTATTTGGTTCTGGTCTCTATCTTTGTCACGCCCCAACATTTACATAGGCTACACCACTGACCTGAGATCAGGTAGTCTTCTGAATAGGTCGTGCAGATCTCAGAAATTGTATACATTGTTCATCTGCTATTTTATCACTAAATTCACTTCTGAGACTTTTTTTATGCCAGAAATCAACTATGTAGAGGTCAAATATGGGCTGTTTTACGAAAATTGATGGCTAATTGCAAATTTTGTCCGACTGTGTGTCGGAATTCAGTGGCCGGTGCTGCCTGGGTTGCTGCCTTGCCACCCGGCCTGTCTTCCTTCACAAACCCCGGCCCGCTGTGAGCTAGATGGAGCTCGGTCATGGCCGGCAGCCCACGGTGCTCAATACCTGCGAAGTCGCGGTTACTGGACTACCAAACGCCGCTACCCTGACAGAGCTCCAGGGCCTGCAGCTCCACTCTTCCTGCTAAGTGGCCGGTGTGTGTGAGTGAGAGCACGGTCAGCGAGCTTGTTACGCCCACAATCTCTTACCACAGGTTCCAGTTAATCTTTTATAATGGATATGTGTGAGTTATTTAAACAATCAGGGAAATAAACGCCTCTTGTCCGCGAGTGAGCTGGATGGAGCTCTATCAATGAGAGCTAGCTTGCCTCCTTCTAACGAGACTATGAAATTCACAAAAATGCATTAAATTGAAATCTGACAAAAGTGTTAGCTAAGCTTTGTAAGACCTTAGGGTAGCTGTGATATACATGCCGTGACGAAATTCAAACTGTAAATATACGATAGTTATGCCGGCCAGCCCCGGTAGTCCAGTAACCCAGAAACGGTGACTTTCCCCTGTGTATGGAGCCCAGCAGGCTGCCGCTTTCTCGTCAGACGGTGTGAAGCTCCTGAAGTTTGACACGTCTTACCAAGTTTGCAATTAGCCATCAATTTTCGGACAACGGACCGTATTTGAGCTTTATATAGTTGATTTCTCGTGTTTAAAAAATTCAAGTGAATTTAATAATGAAATGGCAGACAAACGATGTATAACATTGCAGTGTCTGAAATATGAGACCTGCTGTCTCGTCTCCAATGTATGTGGTTCGCTTAACCAATCAGCGTGCAGCTCATCTAAATATTCATGAGCATACCATCCTGAAGAAAAGCTGTTGTTCCAATTAGGGCCATATTCACAGGGTAGTTAAGGGCCCGTAGAATAGCACTCAGGCCATTTTCAGCCCAACCAATGTTGCATACCCTATTAGGAGACCTTAAGGAACATTGTGAAATACCCTATATATGATGAATGATTATCATTCCATATTGCATTTAGCGTCACTGTATTTTATCATAAAAACTTTTTCTACAGTTCAGTAGAGGCTTAGTCAGTGGGTACAATCATGAGTCATGTCACCATTAATCCTCACTTGATGCTCTCCAAAGCCCATTTCTGGTCCACAAAATGGTTTGGTGAGTGTTGTACATTTCTTACTGCTATCAGGTGGAGTGCATTAGTAAATAGAATGCTGTTGAATGTAGCTGTGAATTGTCAGGCTCTTCACTTAAATGTAAAAAAGAGAGAAGCTGTGATGGAAAATGCAATAGACAAAGCGCTACTTGGATCAGACAATGGAGAGCAAAGCCGGTGTTTCTCATGCTCCTGATCCTGTTGAATGTCAGCAATAGAAGAAACTGTATCCGATGCGGTAAGGACAAGGTAAGAAGGTAAACCTTCCCCAAAATGCATAAACGCATGCACCAACAGTTGTCATTGTCTCTTTCTCTCTTTAGTAAGTGGAAGGCGGACCGTGCAGCTGTGACCAGTTTGTGTGTGAGCCCTGATGGCAAACTGCTGCTCTCAGCTGGTCAGATAATCAAGATGTGGGACCTGGACACCAAGGAAGTTTACAGGGTAAGTATCTTGTTTAAACAGCGGATTTATATTCATATTTGTTGATTTATTAGGCCAGGGTAAACTTGTTTGGGTATTCATGTAAATATGCTAAAAACCACACTCTTACAGAATATATGCAAGTGAAAATGTCTGATCCCAGTTTAGTTGAAGAAAAACAATGAGGGTTATGAACCAGTCAAACATGGGTCTTACGTTTTCAGCAGACATGATTCAACTGTCCTCTTTGTCATTACTCCCTCTGCAGAAGTTCACAGGCCATTCCACGGCTGTGACGACCCTGCGCTTTGCCACCACTCGACCTCCTGACAGCAATGGTCTTTATTTCCTGTCTGGTGCTGCACATGAACGACTGCTCAGTGTTTGGTGAGTGCACACGTAAAAACCAGAGCCCTTTTCCGGTTGTTAGTTATGCTGTGTTGTTAGACCTCATTTTCAATATTTGGTTGTTGTCTGGCTTTGATTGCCATGCTTATTTTTATGTAGCTGACATGAAGTTGTCTCACTGCAGGCAAGTACGAGAAGATGGAAAGGACAAGAATTCAGTGGTGTCCTTCACACTGACGGACGAGCCAAAACACATCGACCTTGTCACGTCCAACAGCAAGGAAGAGGTCAGAGTGGACCAAAGTCTGAATAATTTAATTTGGCAGACGTCGTAATGTATACTTGGAGTTTGTTAACCATCACATTTACTTGGAGAGAGCATAAGCCCTGCTGAAGTGTGGAATAATGTTGGAGCTATACGGACATATTGTTTTATGTAACCTATTTACAGTATGCAAATGTTTATTTGTTTTACACAGGCGGTGAGGCTGGCAGTGGTGTGTAAGGATGGGCAGCTGCATCTCTTTGAGCACTTTTTAAATGGGTAAGCCCTTAAAACACTACTATGGCAGTGTAAGATAACTGTTTGAAGCACTTAGGATAAGCAATTACTTTCTCTTGTTTAAAAGACATTTTGGACTCATAGTTCAATTGTTCTCTCTTCTGAGTGTGTCTATACCTAAAACCAAACATTTGATTTTAAGCCTACTACACACCGAGCCAATAATCGGCCATCGGACAGTCTGGTGAGGTCAGTGACTCGAGTCTGTTCGGTGTGTTCCGTCCCGTCGTCAGTCCGAGGGGCCATCGGCCGTCATTTTGCTGATTTTACATCTCTAATTGGCGGGGCGGGCACTGCCGACAGTCAGACTCAAATGACCCATCTGATTGGTAGAGTGCTAACCCCGAAACGGGGAGCGGAGTGAGCGTGTCTAGAGTCTCTAAAAATCTGACAAATCTTTTGAACCGACCTTTGTTGATCTGAAATGAAGACAGATTCAGCAACTGCATGGCCTATTTCTCGCTTAAAATGTTTTCAGAAACGCGTTTCAGTGAACTATTTTAGTAAAATATAAGATCGTATTCTGAACAAGCCGCTATGACAGTCTCTTTGAATTTCTGGAGAAACCAGACCCACGTGATGCGTTTGTCCAATCAGCTGCTGGTTTTCATTTTTGGGCAACAATACAGATTAGCGCCGCCTGCTGTTATGGAGACGTATTACGTCTCGTCGCTTTGGTGTGTTCCGAGACACTTTTTTTGACCAACTCGGGTAGACTGATCAGTCAAACTGCCTTTTCTGCCGAGGGTCGGCCGTCTGGTCTGTGTGTCTGGGCCTTTAAACAAAGCCAGCCTTTCAACTTAAAGGGTGGGTTGCTCTGTTGTTACGCTCAATCGCTATGTTAAAACGGGTGTATTTTTAGATGCAGAGTATTCCCATGGAGGCTGAAAGTAATTTTTATGTTTGATTGCTCGTTCATATTTGGCGTGTTTGCCCCCTACTGGCTGATAGGAACTTTGCACTGCCAACAGCTGACATGGATCAAATTTGTGTTGAATAATAAATCTCATCTTACACATTTTAATCAATGTTGTATACTAGCCGTGCTTATGGTCTGTCTAAACATCTGTCCCCACAGGCCCTGTAAGAAGCCGTTTTCACCCTTGTGTACGGTGCAGATGTCAGACACAAAGGACTCCCCAGCACCGATCCCACTGCTGGCTGCTGCCCTCAGAGCTGATACACAGTCTGTGCTGCTGGCCTACGGCAACCACCTACAGCCTGTGATGGAGAAAGTAGTAAGTACACAGGAGACTAGGAAAATGCATGTTTTTTTCACCTAGTGCTGCACGATTATGGAGAAATCATAATCACAATTATTTTGGTAAATATTGAAATCATGATTATTTAACTCGATTACTCATTGACTTTTGGAAAGATATTGCATTTATTGAACTTAACAAAAACAAACGTGAAACAAATCAATCGTGAAAACACCTTGATACTTCTACTGTTGAACTTTTTGAATTCCCCTTCAGAACACAAGACAATAAGAGTTTACTTGCAAAATGTATGTGCGAAATTATGTTTTTGTGATAGATGGTTAGTAACTCAGAATTTGATTAATTGCACAGCTCTAATTTCACCACTTGGATTAGACCAATATAAAGATTTGCTTGAATAGCTGTTTTGTACAGCTTGTATGATAGTGCTTCTTTTCCATATATCCTTTATAGAAGAGTTCAATATCCTGATGTCTGTTCTTATCCTATATAAGCATCAGGACAACAAACATCCTACTTTCCAGGAAGTCAGAAGCATATGATTTTGACTTGTATTCCTCATGTTAGATAATACATCAATACTAGCACACATAATGATACATTTCTAATGTATCACCTCTTGGATCTAGTTTTGACTCTTTTCAGTTTTTAGCCTAAAGACAACACATTTCTGATTCTTGAATTGTTCAATTTGAAGATGTTCATCAGCTGAGATATAATGTTGGCATTATTGTCAGCCTTATAAAAACCTGTTTTCGCCAAACTCTTGATTTATCTGCCATGCTCCTTCCTCGTATCTGTACAGGAGATCAACACAGCAGAGAGACATGTCTGTTTGACCCGGGATGTACAGACCAGCTTGTCCCTTTCCATGGAGACCAGCGTTTCCAAGGTAACCCTCAAGTCTTACTTTGTGTAATATAAGTCAAGAAGCCCGATTTAGCCTGAGCATGTTCTCCAGACTCTATATGGTCTTATTTGCTAGTCCAAGGGGCACTGTAGATACATTTAGGCTATAACTGACTGAAGATGAGAACCTGAGATTTTGTTGTGTTCCAGGTCAAAACCCCTATTGTCAACGCCAAGAGCAGAGTCTTGGTCCCAGGGCTTCCTGGTCACCAAGCCCCAGTCAAGGGAACCTCAAAGGGATCAGAGAAGAGGAAAAAAGACACAGACACCAAAGAGGTGGGTTCAGTGTTCATGATGATGCACCAAACAAGGGCTCACTGCATCTTTGTTTCTCACCTTGATGGAATTGGCTCATACTCCAAAAAACCTAATGAACACAATATGTTTGCACCACAGTGTTGGTGCAGGTATTAGTTGCACAACAATCATAAGTCAGTAGATGTTCTTAGTAGACAGTTGGTCAGAAAGACACTGTAACTGTAATAGCAGTGTGCTTGGTGACAGTATATGTCTGCATCAGTTCACTTGTTTCATTTTGCAGTAGTTGGAGACTTCTTCATTCATTTACTTAATGTATTCATTTATTTGAAAAAACTGTTTATTGTACTGGAGAAAACCTAAATTCCTGAAATGAAATGCACAACACATTCTAAATATTCTAGTTATACAGAATAAAATCTGACTTATTAAAGTATAAGAACATGTTAAGCATAGTGGTATATTGGCATTTGGCATTTCATGCTTTCTGACTAGTTTTCTGTAATGTTGTATTGGTATTAAACCTGGGTAAGATGGACACGTACAGTGTGTGAACAGATATCCGCCAATTCCTGTTTACCTAAACTAACTCTGTTCTCCTGTAGATGTCAATAGCGGAGCGACTAGGTGAAATCAATCTCTCTACAGTTTCCACCGAGAAGGGGGCTCCTAAAGGGACGGCCTCTTTACAAACGGACAATTTTGCAGTTCTGCTGGTGCAGGGCCTGGAGAGCAACGATGCCAACATCCTAAATGTAAGTGTTTCTCCCAGAGTCTTGGCTCTGAAATAAAACATTCAGTTTGATATATGAAAAACCAAAGAAAATTGTCTACATTTGTTTTGCTCAGACATTCAGCTCATTAACCATTCAGAAGGTTATAAAGACGCACTACCAGCCAAAGTTAGATTTATTTGGGCGGTGATTTAAACTCAATCCCCAAGACATCTTTCATAACATGTTGGGGCTTTCATAAGCTTAAACTTGTAAAAAGCTTTTACAATTGCGGAAGTTGACCTGAATGTCGTGGATTTTCAGCTCATCTCACATGAGCTTCTTCTTTAAATTTGTCAAATCTTAATAATTTATTTTTTCCCCCCTTTATCTCCCACAGAAAGTTTTTCAGACTCGTAAAGAGATGGTGATAAAGAAAACGGTTGCTCGGTTACCCCTCCCTGCTGTTTTACCTTTGGTGGAAGAGGTGAGTCAATTTTCTGTGCAGTGTTCAATGCACTGCATATTCCTATGTGACACGTCAAGAGTTTATTCTTTTGTAACCTGCCTAAATAATCTGTCACTGTCAAGGTTTCAAAGTGAAGTTGGTTTAACTCTGTCCTATGATTTACTGCAGCTTTTAATCTGCCCTTTGTCTCCTTTCCCCTAGATCACAAATAGACTCCAGGGGCACCCTTTTACGTAAGTCGACGTTTGACAGATCAACTGCAGGCATTTAGTTGGCTTCAGTTGACATACACATTAGACTAAGTCACTAATGCAGACAGTGATGTATGTGTTGCTGCTTTTTACTTTCCATTATAAACACAATGAGCCCCATCATGTGGAGAGAGAGACATACATACATACATACATACATACATACACAAACAATCATGCAGTTCTGGTTCCCACTTGACAGCATATTTATTTGTTCCTTCCTGCAGGGCAGTTTTAATGGTACGGTGGCTCAAGGCTGTGCTCATGCACCACACATCATACCTGGCATCGGTGAGTCCACTTCACCAACATCACATTCTGCCTGTACTGCTCATATGAAGCCACCACACTCAGTTTGTTGCTGCTTGTTTGACTTGTACTCTAATGCCTTCTGTTCAGACGCACACTTAAGGCTCTCCACGGTCCCCTAAGCACAGCACATGGCAGTTTAAATAACACAAGCATACAAACAAATGCACGGCATCCTTCTGTGCATATTTCCTCCCTTTGTCTACATTCATATTTATCTTATTTAGATCTACAGCCCTTTCTGCCAACACACAGCAGAGATGATGCGATTGCTTCTGATCCTCTGTCCGTTTGTTTGACTACAAGCAAAATATCTTTCTAAACAGCAGCTGGATATCCATTTACTATGCACATTGATGGCAAAATGAGAAAACTTATTGATTTTTGGGGTCCCTGTGACATTTTGTTTTCAAATGACTTATCCCCTGACCTGCAAGGTCATACTAACGGCCCATTTACTGTTCAGGTTGATCTTAACAAAAGAAAACCATAACTGTTATAACTTACAATATATAAATGTGAGTTAAAGTCTACTGGCTAGCCTGATGTATAAATTATGGGAAAGCAATAGTTCATAATGATGGAGGTGAGACCTTGGCAGTGGCCTGCCTCATTGATGACATTAGTGCGATCTTGTTGGTGTGTTTTCTGCTGCTGACATTTTTTTTACCTCCAACTGATTAATCTGTGTATCCCAACAGCTGCCTGACCTGGTTACCCAGCTGGGAGTGCTTTATCACATGATTGAGAGCAGAGTGAAGATGTTCCACAAGCTAACAAAGCTGCATGGAAAACTGTATCTCCTAATGACACAGGTAGGTGACACCATGTACAGAAATAAGCACAGTATCTTTGACTCTAGATGTTTTTTTTGTTTGTTTTTTAAATGACTGGACTCTAATGTTATAGATATGACTTGGGAGGTAGGGATGGCTTAGATCTCCTACGTGATGAGGATGCAGGGTCTAATAGCACCTTCAAAGTGCAAAATGCCCTCTCAGCTCACTGTTTGAATTTGAAACTTGACTGAACCAGTTCCAAAACATCATCCGTGTGCTGAGAGGATTGCTGCATTTGTGGCACTCAAATCAGGACTATCAAAACAATGTTTGCTAGATTGTGATAAAGGCCAACACCTTTCCCCAGTACAGTTATTTTCAGTATACATTCTAGAGTTGTATCAATACCAGTATGAGAATTGCCTCCGATACTGCCTAAAATGCTCGATAACACGTAAATTAGGTATTTAATTTAGAAATCTACTTTAAAGTAGTTAATTTGTTCTTTTTCCGTTAAGACTTAATGTCAAACTAGATAATAGAAGAAAGTTCCGTCGTTCATATTTTATTCAAGTTTTACAATGGGGTTTAACATGAGCCAGGCCATACAACAATAATAGCAAGCTCATCCATACAGGGTTTTTTACGCACTGCTATCGGATCGGTACTCTGTCTGTATCGGGAAGGAAAAGATGGCATTAGAACATTTTTAATATATTCACTAGTACAGTACCTAGTGCAGTGAGTAGTCTTATAATGGGGACAAACGGGAGAGGGGTTTGCAGATTGAGCAGTTCATTTTGTGTTAACATATAACTATAGATCCATTAAACAAACTACTATAATTAACACCGTTTGCCCTGAGGGAATATGTACACAGGGTCGTCTCATGTAATATGTATGATTAACAAACCGGACAATTAACGGTTTATCTCTGGTGCGCGATTTATGTTAATTTAACTTTGAAAAACTGAATACATGTGTCAGTCGACTGGTATTTATATTGAACAGTATGTCCTATAACGACAATTGTCTGTTCCGAAAATGCAAAGTTGATACTTGTGACCTTGTGGCGAAAGTTACCACGTTGTCTTGGATGGAGCGATCTGTTTATGAAAGTGGACAGAGATTCTTCCAAACAGGTTTTAGCTTTGTCCCTGACATCAGCCTCACAATAAATTCAGACAAAGATGCATCTGCAGATTTTGCGAGGTCAAGGATCTACGGGGACAATTATCATTTCCGAAAATGCAAAATTGACAGGTTCTGACCTTGTGGAGAAGGTAGTAGACGAGCGTTCTGCTTGTGAACGGACATGCTTCCCTGTAGGTTCAGACTGGCTGTGTTCTTGATATCATCCACACAGGGATTTCAGGCCCGGATGGATGTTGTCCCAATGCAGTTTCTGAATCCGCATCCTGCTGAATAACGCTACAGCGCTTCGTGAATGTGATGCGTCGTTGTGGCAACAAATTTCCGAATTTTTCATTTGCACCAGTAAAGTCAATGTTGTTGGCATCTCTGGCATGGAAGTGACTTCACAGAATGCACATCTGTGCTTTTGCTCCATTTCTGCTCTTACGCAGCTAATCCAATGAAGGTGTCACATGAACATAGAGCCCCTAATTGGATCAGGTGTGCAGCAACAGGAATGAAGAGAGCCTGTGGGCTTTGAGGACAGGGCTGATGAACAAATGCGTAGGCAGACAAGATCTTGCTGACAAGCATGTAAATACCGCAACATTCAACAATGTGAGATTTTATGGTGGTTTTTGTTAAACAAGACATGGCTCCTTATTGTATCACATGCCCTTGTGTTAAGATGCATTTAATTCAAAAGTGACTTGTGGCTAAAAATAGTACCCATCTTCCCTTTTACCACTAGGTGGCGATAAGTGACAGCAGCAACACAGTTACAGATGTTGACCACACAGCTAAGCTGGTGTATGAAGAAGGTAAGTGTTTGTTCTTGTGTCCCTCTTTATGTTCAGTCTTATGTTTCCCAGCTCCCCTTATTCATTAAAACCTTCTTACTTGGTAGAATCCCAATTTCGTAGGCCCTTCAAATCTCATGTATAATCACAGCCTTGGTCAATCTACCGGTCCCAGTGACGTTTCAGTCTGGTGCGTTGCAGCTGTCTGACATAAAAAGATTCTTATTTGGGTCTCTAACTCATCAGTTGAACATTTCCGTTGCGTGATTGACTGGAGGGACTCCTTAAAGCCACTGCAGTGCAACAGGTCACACTGATGCTCTCTTAAAATCTCTGCCCTGCCAGACTAATGGTTTCTGATTATTTTGACTGGCATTCATTATCTTGTCAATTCACCTTAAGTCATTCCGAACTCTTCATGAAGACTGCACTGAATATGTTAAGATTTATGGAGCCAATGTTGCCCATCATGCAGCTGCTCTTGGCGATGCACCACACGCAAACATGTCTCCTGTTGCCTGGCAACCTGACCGGCAGCGTTCAGATCCTCCCCTTGGAGCGGCACAACAAGGCCCCGTTTTGTTCACTCTCATTTCTCATTACTGTATAAGATGCTTTATTGAACCACGTAGAAAATTGGCTTTCATGAAATAATTAAGCTTTGCTTTGAGTTCCAATACCCCTGTCAGAGGTCCAGGATGTGAAGGTTCAATAAAAAAAAAATTCATAAAGGGAGCTGATAAACAGGAGGCTGTTACTGGACGCTGCTGTGCACTGGACTTATTATGGGTCCACCATGGGAATCTGAGTTTCAGAGTTGTCAGACTAGTTATTGAATCGGTGGGCTCAGGTTGCGTGGACAGCATGTACAGTTGAAATGGGTGTGATTAATTGATGTTTCAGTTGCAAACAATTGTTGTGCTCTCTAATTGTACTGGTTGTTGCCTTTACAGGTAACATTAATTCTACATTAATCAACCATTCTGTAGCATGAGCTGGTGCAATTAGATTAGCTGCAGAAACGTCTGTCAGAACACAGGAATAGATTTACAAGTCAACCAGTGGTGATGCAGATAACTCTGCTGCCAGATAGAAAAATTGTACGTTATAGAAAAACTGCTTTTTCACAACATGCAGCAGGTTTGTTTTTTGCCCCCGACTCCAAATGATGTCACTCATTGAATTGATGGTTACATGTTACAATAAAGGTAATAGGCTCTCAAGTTGACCTGTTTCACCTCTACTCTATGACTGGCACTTATTTTTCAGTGGAAATGTGTGCAAACCTAATAACTATTGTTGGTAAAAATGCCCTTTTACCATAGCGGCCTCGCTATGGTATTGAAATGCAAATATCTGCTGTCTCTCGCATTATATTTATACACAAGTGAAAGGGTGGAAAGCTTTTTCCTTTCACTTTTCCTCAGTTTCCCTCGTATGGGAGGGGTTGTACCAGCATTGATGTAGTGGAAACATTTTTGCAGTATCTGCTAATGGATTTGTTTTCCGTGTGCCCTCAGAATCATCTGATGATGAGGCGTCTGGCGACGAAGGTCTTCCTGATGATGACGACTCTGATGTAAGTTATGAAAAACTGGCCAGTCAGGCAGATCTTGCAAAGTGTCTGCTCAAAGAAGTTAAAACTAACCTTAGAGCAGTTGGAAGAGGTCAACCAGTAATGTTCCCATTGTAAAGTAGTGCATGTTCACAAACTGCAGACATTTTATTAACGCTGTCCATTTTTGTGATGAGCGCTAAAATGTTTTTTTTTGTTTTTTTGTTCTTTTTAGAACTGGGAGGAGGAGGAGGTGATGGAAGAAGACAAGGAGCAACCAGCAGATGATGAAAATGATGATCCAGACAGCAGAACAGATTCCAAAGCAAACGGAGAGGAGGACATGGAGCACGGAAACGAGAGCGAAGAGGAGTGAGAACGAAT
Organism: Zingel zingel; assembly: GCA_023566125.1. Classification (NCBI taxonomy): domain Eukaryota; kingdom Metazoa; phylum Chordata; class Actinopteri; order Perciformes; family Percidae; genus Zingel; species Zingel zingel. Next base: position 10,093,530 of record CM042333.1, read on the forward strand.
GAAGACAAATGCTAATCATACATAAAATGGACCTGAAAGAGTTATATATACTTTCATTTTATTTTCATGCTTTTGATTTTATTTTAAAGTATGGTTTTACAAAATCAAGGGACACATGATGTTGAAATGTGGGCAGCTTGGCCCTCTGCCTCGCCACAACACAGTTCAGCCACAGGGCTGGTGATGTCATGCTCCCTGTCCCCCCCCCCCCCCCCCCCCCCTTGAGGAACAGATGCAGCGTTTTGGGCAGTAAGGAAAAACTTTCTTCCCCTTCTGCTGTCAGTTCAGTCTGCATCCCAGCTCTATAACCTGATGAAAATGACTGAAAATATTATTTGGTGGTGTTCCAGTTTGCCTACACTGCAATCTGCATTCCAAATTTTATGTTATGTAATTAATAGTATTAGAGTATATTGTATTAACATCTTAACAGTAGATGAGACGGCACTCTGTCTGTGATCGGTTTATTCTAAGACAACTCTGTAGGACATCTGAAACGCACCTTGTTCATTGGAGCCCATGGATGCAACCCAGTGCAGGAGTGGAGTTGGGATGCAGCCCCCCCCCCCCCCCCCCCCCCCCCCCCCACAGAATACATAACGGAATACTGCCCGATCCAGAGGTGGGCTTGTCAGGCAAGACCATGCATCATGTCCCCACACAATGTAAATCTGTATGTACAGTGAAGCGTTTGTATGAGCTCTTCCCTCTACAGCTATCCCCCAGAAATGCTTGGGATTAAATGAACTCCTGTAAAGTCTCATGAATGCTGTTTTTTATTGTTTCCAGATTTGTTGCAGCACTCTTGTTTTAACGGTCTTATTTTTGTGTGTTTAGTTTCTGGGCATGCCCTCATGTCCACTGCCTTGAACCCACAGTCACAGGGGCAACTGAGAAAAAGAAAATGTGAATAAATGGGTTTTCAAAATGGCTGGTTGTGTCTGATGGGATTGTGGGTAGGAGAGCGGTGGGTGGGGGTTAGAAGTTAAAAGTCCGTGGAACAATATGGGCTATCTGGACAACGAGAAGCTAATACGTTTGGTTCAACAACTATGGAATTATGATCATATGATGAGCTTGAAATTCTACCCAGATATTACAAGGAGGTATATACATTACTACATAAAAGAATTTTATTACATTCTTTAAAAAACTAAAAAATAACATCGTAATTAGGGTTGGGCATCGAGAACCGATTCCTACTTGGAATTGTTTCAAAAATGACTATTCCAGTGGAATCATTTCTTTGTTGGAATCGTTTGGTTTCAAATCTGATCATGGGTTCCAAATTTAACATGCGCAAGTTTTGGTTTCCGTAGCGGCCAGGCGCTTGTGTTGCAGCCTTGGAGCAAAGTAAGCGGTGCTCTAGTCTGGCTTTATTTTACCTTAAAGCTGCAACCCGCCATTGAAACAAAATAAAACTTTCCTCTTATTTGTGAAATAATCATGTGACCAGTTTCAATGCCACCTCTCAAAGAATCGGAATCGATAAGAACCGGAATTGAAAGGAAGAATCGCAATTGGAATCAGAATCGTTAAAATCCAAACGATGCCCAACCCTAATCGTAATGCATGTTTCGTTCGGTCAGTAACTTCATCAACTCGGCGTTCCTGTTGCTCTGCCACGGCTGGATTCAGACCAGTTTTACCATGAAGTACCAGCGGAGGTATCCGGGATCCAGCCTCAAGGGGCAGTACAGAGCCCATTACGGCTGTGGCTGGGGTTTACAGAAGAACCGATGCCAGAATAAAGACTGGTTTGGTAGATCTGGTTAGCTTCCTCACCTCAGCTGCTTTTCTATGGGAACCATCCAGGACTGTGCTTTTCCTACTTCTGAACTGGTCTATTTTTATTGTTTCTATAATGGACCAAACATGAAATATAGCAAAGCCTTTTAATAATAAGAATTTAAAGTAACAACTATTTCATACAGAGATTTTACAGAAATAAAGGTGTGATTAGTGAAGTGAAAGTAAGTGTTTCAATGTGAGTTTAAAGATGAGATGAACAGGCAGACAAATAAGAGTTTATACTTGTGCCTTGACATTTCAAAACCTTGAAAAATCTTTTTGGTTGTTAGCCTTGTTTTTGCCGTTTGTGTTCATGCTCCTAAATTTATACCTCATTTCTTGTACCTGCATGCCAGCAATCATATACAATATCAGCATTTAATTTGGTAAATGGAGTATATTTATTAATTGGAGGGGAAGAGGATACTTTCCACTGCTGCAGCACCATTTTGTCATTTAGGCTGACAAGATAGGTGTGAGGCTCCGAATACCAAGCAAAGTGCCTCTCTGGTCCTGGTCATTTCTTACAGTATAGGACGACTATCTGTCATGCATTCACCTGGTGATCTTTGTTCTTCTGCGAAGGAGCCTGAGCTGCATACCAAGCATCTCATGTCACGAGTTAGAGAATATGGGGTCATGTCTTGGGTGGGATATAGGTTTGATATCCTGGGGACAGGGAGCTGTCTTAGACATGAGTGAATGACATCTAATGATTTTAATAGCAAATAGGCAGCAGTTACACTGTAGTTCTCATCCAGGCTTTCCATGCTCCCAGTGCACACAGTAACAGCTGAGTGAGAGTCAGCCATGACGGAGGTGATGGAGCATGAGTTCTTGCTCCTCTGGTGGGGGTCCACAGCTATAAGAAGACAAAGAAGTGCTTAACCACTAATTGGTGAGCTCCTCACTTCTAACAAACAATGATAGCAACACAGAGAGCCAGATTACGATTTTCAAGAAATTTAGCTAAATTACCAATTATTAGTTAGACTAACTTCGGCAAGTCTGGTTTATTTTGAGGAAATTCTGTTTCATAAAGAAGGTTTAAAAGTCCCATATTGTAAAAAAGTGAGGTTTCCATGTCTTTTTTTATTTTTTATAAAGCAGGTCAAGGTGCTATATAAATATTGTGAAAGTATGGAAACGCTCAATCCACAGAGAAATGCCCACAGGCTGTGTTCAGAAACTGTGCCTTTAAACGAGCCATCAGGACTTCCGTACAGCATAGTTATGTTACAACTATACAATATATAGGTAGAAATTAACGCTACAGTGCCAGAACAGTCATTCCTCGGCTGACCGGGTGAATACAGGTATATTCAGACAGACAGAATGAGAAAATGTTTGTGTTTTTTTTAATATTAAAGCATGTAAACATGTTCTAGTAGAAACCCAAAATACAACCTGAAAATGAGCATAATATGCCCCCCCATCGCTCCAGACTTCGACCTATTATCCCTACCCACCCCCACTACTCCTACCCACAGGTTTTTGTTTTTTTTAATTCTCAGGTATGATGTATTGTTGTATGTTGTGTCTGAATGTGCCTGGCCACAAATTAAGTTCCCTCACGGGGAAATAAAGTTCTTTTGATTTGATTTGAAGTGTGACCCAAGTTACCATGGAAACACACCCACCTCATCAGCCACACTGCTCACCTGGACACACAGCTGCTCCTAATCTGCAATCAAGTCACTCCTTAAGCCTCCCCAGTTCAGTCACTCATTGCCAGATTTCTCCTGTTGTTCTCCAGTTTCATTCTGTTACTGACGTTGCCCGTTCTTGGTTCTCCTGCCTTGTCTTGTTCCTGGAAACCAGACCTGCCTTCTGTCCGTTCCTGTCTCAGCCGTTCCTGTTTAGCGTGAGTTTCACCTATCTGTCTGACCTTGATTCTGTAAACTCTGGCTCCTTCTCATGTCACTTAAAGTGCTCATGTTATGCTTTTTAGCTTTTCCCCTTTCATGTATTGTGTTATATCTTTGTTGTGCACGTTATAGGTTTACAAAGTGGAAAAAGCCCAAAGTCCACCCCAAAGGGACTTACCATCTCCAACAGAAAACACTGTTCACAAACTGCTCCAAACAGCTCTATTGTAGTCCAGCCTTTACTTCAGAGACGAACATGCGTCACTTTATAACACACGTTATAATGCTCGCCTAGCGGCTAGCGTGGCACGCCCTCGTACTCTGCTTCTGACTGGCTAGTAGTCCTTACCTAGCTACTGCGCATGTGCGACTCCCAACAAAGATGGACCAGAAGAGAGATGCCTCACTCTGTAGCTAAAACAGAGAGCTCAACACACAGGGGAAAAGAGGAGCTGAAGCAATGTGCAGTACAACAAAAAGATGGTGTGTGTGTGGTTTTTGAAAATTTTAAACCACATAAACCTATTCTGGTACAACCTCTAAATACAATTCTGAAAATGAGCATAATATGAGCCAAATGTGTTTTATGCTCTGTCCTCGTGGACGAAAATGAGAGCTTTGAGACGGCCTTCGCCGAGGAGGGGACAAAAACAACATCCGGTTCAGCCGAGGAGCTATCAAATACGAGGGGTGAGAGTCAGCCTCTGTGTGAGCACACCTTCCTTCAAGCCTTGTACCTCACTGTTGCAATTGAAGACCAGCCAAACACAAAATAAAGGTTCGTGGGATCATTATCTAGTGTGTGTGTTCCTCCCTGACAGCTCTTCTGAACTGAACATGAGTTTGCTGCATGTCACATTGATCACACATTGACAGGGGCTGCACTTAGTGTGTACTTCAAATCTGAGCTCAGTATCTACACAGTAATCCCAACCAATAGAGAACTGTAGTGTCTAGAAAATGTTATTTATTCATCTTGTACATTAATTTATGATTACAAGCAGAGCATTGCACAAACTGATGTAACAGAGGAGGGTTGAGTTCATCTCTTGTGTCAAAGTATAAGACCACTGCTGGTCTACAACTTACTGCTTTGTAAATTGCATTGAATGAGATGGCAATACATTCACCTTGGTGCAAAATCACCATGGGTCCTCGTCTGTCAGATTTACAGGGTACTAGCCACATGCTCTATGACCTAGGATATACCCCAAGGGTCTTTCAGATGTGAGAGAGCCGTCCGCTGTATTAATTGAAGGCCCCGACAGATGTCTTCCTGTCATGCTATTTCCCCATCTTGGCCCATAAGAGTGTAGATCAGGAATGTCAAATTCATTTTAGATCATGGGCCACATACCCCTAATTTGATCTCCAGTGGGTCCAGACCAGTAAACGACTCCAGAAAGGTCAGAAACTTTATCTGCCACAGAGTTCTTGATGTTGGTAAAAGCAAGTCGCTTCTGCTACGACAGCGTTCTAAGGCCATAGTAGGAAAACAAATTATAATAAATATTATATTAAGGATGCGGGAGAGAGGGGTAACAATGCGAGGGGAAAAAAAAAAAACCAAAGGTCGTACATTTTACAGAAAAAGAACTTGTATTTTCACTGAGATTAAAGTGGTAAATTTGGAATTGTAATGAATCACTTCTCTGCAATTTTCACACTTTGCAAAGTCATCCAGTGGGCCGGATTGGACACTTTAGCGGGCCAGTTCTGGCCCACGGGCTGTATTTTTGACACACCTGCTGTAGATGATGGAGAGAAGAGATGTTGGCTCATTAACAGAGCTCGTGGATGAGCTGAGGTTAGACGAGTTCAGCCGAGCGAAGAGAGAACCATGTCTCCTTCCAAATGATTGGTGATGACTGGTTACCCGTTGCCACTGGTATCGCTGGTTAACCATTCATGAACTCTTGTATAAAGAAATGTCAGTGTTCCACTAATTGTGGAAATAAACAGCAGACCTTTTTTTGCACATTGAATAATGGATTTGTGAGTGTGCATGAATAATGAAGGGCATGCATTATTCAAGCCACTGCTATAGTTCAAACTTTTTAACAGTGCAACATTTTAAAGCGGGCTGTGTTTTGTCATCACATTTTCTCTGACTGTCTCAGAGCTGACCTGGACCTCTTGCCCTTGTCCAAACGAAGGGGAACAGTATCTGGGTAAGGTACATCTACGAACCTGCTAACAAAGAAACAGCTGAGCGGTGAGTCAAACACTTGAGCTGATACATTGAACGCAGCTATGGAGGGAACGTTGGAGAATGTGGAGGAAAAACGATGATAAATATGGGAAAAAGTAAAAAGGTTTGAGAATATTAAAGGGAACTGAACATCCTAAATGGACAAAGTATTGTTAGTGACTCACTTATTCAGATTGGAAAATGCAGTCCATTTACCATTTAGTTGAGGAACATTGTTTTGGTGAGAAAATGTGTGGCAGAGAGGGTGCCCTATGTCCTTAACAAAAGGACATTTCTGTTATGTAAATAAGACTTTTTTTGAAATGTTTTCTCTTTGAATTTGTGGAACTGTTCATGATAATTTGCCATGTGATCATGTTGGTTGTTGCAGCTGTGAAACGTCTTGTAGGACCTTACAGGCTGTGCACCATTTGGTTCAGGACAGTTAAATCAATCAAAATTCAGATACACCGTAGCATTAAATTATAGTACCGTATTTTCCGCACTATAAGGCGCACCTGATTATAAGACGCACCTTCAATAAATGGCCTATTTTAGAACTGTCTTCATATATAGGGCGCACCGGATTATAAGGCGCATAGAATAGAAGATACTGCAAACGTTTGACTGGGGTTGCATTATGCATCCACTAGATGGAGCTGTGCTAAAAGGAATGTCAACAAAACAGTCGGATAAAGTCAAACTTTAAGCGTTCTGACAACTCCGTTCACTCCCATGGTAATGTTGTTCAAACGTTAATATGCACATTAACAATATCTCCCAGCCTTGTTCACTCTTCTCCCAAATGTGGAGGGGAACTTTTCCCTGATTCAGTAAACACTTAGTAAAAGAAACTGATACCACTAAATCAAACATTAGTGCATTCACAATATAGTAACTCTCGTTTTATACGTAGTGCATTCACAATAACTCAACGTTGTTCAAACGTTAATGTGCATATTCACAATATCTCCCAGCCTTGTTCATTTGTGAACACGTAAAAAAAAAGTCTGATTTCACCGCCTCGGAATTCATCGATGTTCATGTCCCGTGCTAGAGCTGTTTCCTTCATTCGAATAGTGACTGTAGATACTCTTCTACTTGCTGCTCTCTGTTCAACAACCCACTGTTCGAGTTTGTCCTCTAACTGTGGCCATCTCGCTTTGTTCCCTCGGAAACTCTGTTTAGTCTTCTTTACTTGGCGCAGGTCATCTTCTTGCTTCCTCCACTTCCGTACCATTGATTCATTAATGTTGAATTATCTCGCTGCTGCTCTATTCCCATATTCTACTGCGTGACTGATAGCCTTGAGCTTGAACTCTGCGTCGTAAGCGTGTCTCTTGAAAGGTGCCATTTTGGGGTCTTTATACACACACAAGTGGTGTGGGACTGTGAGTAAGCACAGTACCGGTGTTTACTGACTACGGTAACCGTAATGCTGCAAGCGGTGTGGCTTTGTAGTTTACCAGTCATACTGAAACATTTTATTAATAAATTGGTTTTTCATACTGAAACATTTTGACAGAGTGTCGTGTACAACCACTATGGATTAACAAATTGATCCATATATAAGGCGCTCCGGATTATAAGGCGCACTGTTTTTTTTGAGAAAATTAAAGGCTTTTAAGTGCGCCTTATAGTGCGGAAAATACGGTACATTTAAATTCATTTTGCTGATGCTTTTATCCAAAGCGACTTACAATTAGTGCATTCAACCATGAAGATGCCACCCAAAACTTAAATTGCAAGCATCATGTGAGTACAAACAATTCATCAAATAAGTAAAACTGGTTTAAGTGCTACATTTTAGAAACAAGAGCTAGAGAAAGGTAAGTGTTTTGTTTTTTTCCTCCATGGCCCAAGATGCAGATGAGTTTTTAGTCTGCGACGGACAATGTGTTGAGTTTCTGATGTCAGTGGGGAGCATGTTCCATCATTGTGAAGCCAGGACAGCAAACAGTCTGGATTTAGTAGAGCGGTAGTCTCGCATTACCAGACCTTCCTCCACAGCGCTGCAGAGGAGGGTCTGGCTAGTCCACACAGCGTTCCGGGATGGGAGAAAAACGTGCCCTGGTTTATTGGCATTTCTTTAAACCAGTGGTTCCAACCTTTTTTCCTTGGCGCGCGCGCTCCCCCACGAGGAGTAATCAGCACTTATCACTTACCGCCATGTTTCATTGATAAAATAGTGATGCTGTGGCGGCAGGAAAAATGAGGATGATAGCTGTGTGTGTGTGTGTGTGTGTGTGTGTGTGTGTGTGTGTGTTCTCTGGGGTCCCCAGATCCCACGTTGGGAACCACTGCTTTAAACCAATCACAATCGTCTTGGGCGGCAGCAAGCTCCCGACGGCGCCCCGGTGCCGCTGCACGGGAAGGAACTTGTTTTGGTGGAACATGTCTTAGTCGTGCAACACGAAACAAAAGGGTGACATCCGGCGGAATTTCCAGCGGCAAAGGACCGTTCCCAGAAATGGAACGTGGTGGATATAGACTAGTTGAGCGGTAGCTGGGCCCCCTTTGTAGTGAGGGTGTAGCAAGTCGTTTGGCAGTAGCAGAGTGTAGTGGATGGGCTTGGGTGTATGGTTTGACCATATCCTAGATGTACAATGGGCCTGAGCCATCCGCACCGCAGTAGACGATTACCAGTGACTTGAATTGGTTTTCGAGCCGCCACCGGTAGCCAGTGTCATGTATGTCACTTGCTACCGTGCCCCGGGGCAAGCTTTTTTTTTTTTTTTTTTTTTTTAAACTTCATCCAGTCTTGTCTCACTAAAAGTGTTTTTGAGTTCTAATCTCTATACTCAAGGTTGACTGTGTGGGTTTTTTTTATTTTTTAAATGCATGAATACACCCGCCAAGTGGGAAGTAGATTGGTTGGATGTGACAGACACACACTTAGAGAGAGATTCCTTGCTTTACAGTTAGATATATCATTTGGGACCTTGGATTCCTTCAAACGCAAAACAAATTGTTGTACTTCAATTTGAACAGTGACTTTGGCTAGAATCAGTTGTCTAATCCCAAAATGAGCAGCAGCATAATATCTCACTCTCCAGGTGAACTGTGCCATTACAGGCAGTAGAAATGCTTTCAGTAGGTGAACTATGTTTTGTTAAATGTTAACTAAGCAGGGTGGATGTGGAAATAATATGAACCAGATCATGTTATGGGAAAACATATTCAATAATAAAGTAAAAGCATAAATCCATACATATGCTATAATTGATTTCTTCAGCTATCTATGCACCGAATGGAACCATGGAAAAGTCATAACTAGCCTGCTGGCTTCAAATATTATCTTCATGCTTCCATTTCCTGTGTAAATGTATGTAATAAGGTGATCTACCAGTCTCCAGAGGCAATCGCAGTCCCACAATACCTTGGCACATCTGTCAAAAAAAGCAACCTGGATGTGCCTCTGCCGGAGTTACCCATGTGAATTTCTATAAGCCCCTGTGAGCTTTGTCCTATTTCAGCTGAGCAAACCACAAGAGATGAAGGTTGCAGAGGGCAGCGCTAGATGTGCTTCAACTGCCAATGGGAAATGTCAGTCCCTCTCACAGACGAGGAATAACAAATGGCCTCTTGAGTGTCTTGACAAGTGATGGTGGCTGCAGCAGACTTACTTCCGCCGCTGTCCACCGAGAATTATGCATTACATGAGAAGGAACTGCCTCCCGACTACCTGGGAAATTTATCTCATCTAGTGCTTGAAGACATTTTGACAAGAGCTCAGCTGTACTGTTTAGTGCTAATTAAAACATGAATGAATTAATTGTCATTAACATGCTAAACTAAATTCGTAAACAATATACCTGCTAGAAAATAAATTGTCATTGTGTGCATTTTAGCATGCTGACATTAGGGGCACACCCGTCCGGTCTGGGGACAGAGAAGCCAGCCCAAGTTCACACACAATCCTACCCTACTTGGATAGTTAATGGCCAAAAATGCTTGTTTAACAGAAGTTGGTTTAATGTAATGCTAATATTGCAGACAAAGCCATCAGCCAGCTTCTCTAATTGGAAATGCGAACGGATAACACCAAAGGTTTTAAGCAAAACATGAATCTAACGTAAAAGCCTCTGAACACCCATACAGGTGATTTCAGTTATTCTGGCTGATTAGACATCTGCTCAGGTTAAAGGTGGGCCGGAGTTCACATGGCAATTTGTTATGTCACAAGTTTTATCTGCCAAGAAGAATGAGGACGCTGTCATTTGTCCTGCCCTTTTCAGGTGCAACTAAGCTAACAGGAGACTCAGGAAGATGTCAGTCAATCAATCCATACACACCCACATAGTCCTGGGAGAGGTCTAATCAGCCAGAATAACTAAACACACCTGTGTGAGTGTTTTAGGGCCTTTAAAAATCCAGTGCTGTCTGGATAGAATTGTCGTCGTAATGCTACAAGAGCTGGGGTCTCCACAATTGTTAACGAGGGGCAACTGGCAAGGAATGGCTTATATCTGAGTGAGATCGTGGGTAGCATTGAGTTCCTTGTCAAAGCAGCAAGCGCTGGATGCTTCAGAGTCGAGAGGAGGGGCAAGGTGAACTATTTTTGTCTATGATGGGAGCACACACTGAGGAAAGCTGATGCCCTAGCCAAGGTATGCAAACTCATCGGGTGAAAAAGGTGACAAAGATGTGAACCCCCGGGGGCATGGTCTAGACAGTGGAAAGCATGTCATCACGTGTCATTATGACATTGCTATTTGAACAGAAATTCTTGTGTGATGGTTGATTCATGTGAACGGTTCCAACGTGGGTGGACTGTGCATCGGCAGGTCTGCGTTACTTGCGTCTCCTGTATGAAATGTCTGTATCTTATTCTTAACACCTCTCTCGCATCCAGGCGCCGTCTTACCGTCACAAGATAGATAAGTAGAATAACGATGCGCTATTGATTCACCTCACACACAAACAAGTGGTTCTGTCTCACACACATGCAGCGCAAAGCTATATCACAAAGGTGCTACTGCAGTAATTTCATTCATTGCATTGACTTTTTTTTTTTTTTTTTTTTTTTTTGCGAAGTTTATTTTTTTATTTTGTACAGCCTGCTCATCCTTGCTAATATTATCTTAGCAATAAGATAATGGAACCATCAGGGGCTAACGTTAAGTTCGCTGGCACTTTGGCTGAGGAGCTCAATGTTGTAATCATTAACCAAATGTGGAATTTGGAATAACATGGAACAAACGCTAGCTAGACTCCATGGCAATGTTACATCCAAATTATGATCTAGTGTTTGCTAAATCAAAATGACTCAACCTTACCAGGCTTATTACCAGTCCTTGGCTCAACATATGGTCATATAAGCCAGTTAAGGTGATCATAATGCTGCCGTAACAGATTTTACCTTAAAGCGTAACTCCCCCCGAAATGCAACCTAGGGTCTTTTTGTGAATGCACCCGAGTCAAACTTTTGTTTTAAAGGCATATTAAGGACGGAATTGCCCATTTTAAGATTTACCGTATTTTAATTTTTCGGTCAAATGGCCTTTTGAATGGGAGTGCTAGGGGCACTTTTATGCTAGCCTTAAAATCGCTATTTTTAAAATGCTGAGATGGCTCGACACAACATGAAACTTTGCTTGAAGTATCGCCAGGGGCTCTACACCTTAACGAAAGAATTGACAACATTGTTTGTGTACCCAGAGTTTACTAAAAGGTTTTGAACAACTCGCTGTAGCTCTCGTTTCTGGCCGCTACCACCTCGGCAGTCAAAACAAGTAGATATGCGAGTGAACGGACTCCATATGAGGCTCCTTTTTCAACTACGAGGTCAGTATTGTTTTTCAATAACGACAAAACAAGAAATAATCCGTGCATTTATACAGTGCCTTGCGAAAGTATTCAGCCCCCTTGAACTTTTCGACCTTTTGTCACATTTCAGGCTTCAAACATAAAGATATAAAACTGTAATTTTTTGTCAAGAATCAACAAGTGGGACACAATCATGAAGTGGAACAAAATTTATTGGATATTTCAAACTGTTTTAACAAAAAAAAAAAAAAAAAAAAAAAAAAAAAAAAGAAAATTGGGCGTGCAAAATTATTCAGCCCCCTTAAGTTAATACTTTGTAGTGCCACCTTTTGCTGCGATTACAGCTGTAAGTCGCTTGGGGTATGTCTCTATCAGTTTTGCACATCGAGAGACTGACATTTTTGCCCATTCCTCCTTGCAAAACAGCTCGAGGTTGGATGGAGAGCGTTTGTGAACAGCAGTTTTCAGTTCTTTCCACAGATTCTCGATTGGATTCAGGTCTGGACTTTGACTTGGCCATTCTAACACCTGGATATGTTTATTTGTGAACCATTCCATTGTAGATTTTGCTTTATGTTTTGGATCATTGTCTTGTTGGAAGACAAATCTCCGTCCCAGTCTCAGGTCTTTTGCAGACTCCATCAGGTTTTCTTCCAGAATGGTCCTGTATTTGGCTCCATCCATCTTCCCATCAATTTTAACCATCTTCCCTGTCCCTGCTGAAGAAAAGCAGGCCCAAACCATGATACTGCCACCACCATGTTTGACAGTGGGGATGGTGTGTTCAGGGTGATGAGCTGTGTTGCTTTTACGCCAAACATAACGTTTTGCATTGTTGCCAAAAAGTTCGATTTTGGTTTCATCTGACCAGAGCACCTTTTCCACATGTTTGGTGTGTCTCCCAGGTGGCTTGTGGCAAACTTTAAACGACACTTTTTATGGATATCTTTAAGAAATGGCTTTCTTCTTGCCACTCTTCCATAAAGGCCAGATTAGTGCAGTATACGACTGATTGATTGTTGTCCTATGGACAGAGACTCCCACCTCAGCTGTAGATCTCTGCAGTTCATCCAGAGTGATCATGGGCCTCTTGGCTGCATCTCTGATAAGTCTTCTCCTTGTATGAGCTGAAAGTTTAGAGGGACGGCCGGGTCTTCGTAGATTTGCAGTGGTCTGATACTCCTCCCATTTCAATATTATCGCTTGCACAGTGCTCCTTGGGATGTTTAAAGCTTGGGAAATCTTTTTGTATCCAAATCCGGCTTTAAACTTCTCCACAACAGTATCTCGGACCTGCCTGGTGTGTTCCTTGTTCTTCATGATGCTCTCTGCTCTTTAAACGGACCTCTGAGACTATCACAGAGCAGGTGCATTTATACTGAGACTTGATTGGATCATTCAGAGATCCTCACTGAACTTCTGGAGAGTTTGCTGCACTGAAAGTAAAGGGGCTGAATAATTTTGCACACCCAATTTTTCAGTTTTTTTATCTGGTAAAAGTTTGAAATATCCAATAAATTTCGTTCCACTTTATGATTGTGTCCCACTTGTTGTTGATTCTTCACAAAAAATTACAGTTTTATATCTTTATGTTTGAAGCCTTAAATGTGGCAAAAGGTCAAAGTTCAAGGGGGCCGAATACTTTCGCAAGGCACTGTATGGAACAAAGCTTTAGGAGCTTTCCATCTTTTACTCTCTTCCCTGTTATGTTGCATTCGGAAATCGATTTGTTTTTGACTGATATAATGACTGCGGCCGGAAACGAGTTACGATGAGTTGTTCAAAACCTTTATTTTGAGGAAACTCTGGGTACACAATGTTGTCAATGCTTTCGTTAAGGTGTAGAGCCCCTGGTGATACTTGGAGCAAAGTTTCATGTTGTGTCCAGCCTTCTTAGCTATTTAAAAATAGCTATTTTGAGGCTAGCATAAAAGTGCCCCTAGCACTCCCATTCAGGCCATTTGACCGAAAATACGGTTAATCTTAAAAGTGGCGATTCCGTCCTAAATATGCTTTTAAACGAAAGTTGGACTCAGATACATTCACAAAAAGACCCTAGGTTTTCCTATTATGCGTTTTGGCTTTTCCCCTTTCCTTTACTGTTATATCTTTTTTTATGCACGTTATAGGTTTACAAAGTGAAAACCTCTAAATACAATTATTAACCTGAAAATGAGCATAATATGAGCACTTTAAGGCCTGCAGGCAGCCAAAAACGGACCTCATTTTATTCTTCAGCGACTCTTGCCTTAAAGGTTTAAATCAATGAATTTTATGAAAAAAAAAATTTCCCCCTTGCAATTTTTAACATCCCCCTCACGTCATTTTCCAAGATCCAAGATGGCAGCACTGTGTGCGTCCTGTGTTTGACTTTGTTTTGTCTTGTCCGATATGTTAAATGTCTGTTTTTAACTAAATCACTCAAGAACAAAGGTTAACTAGCGCTTTTTCCTTTGATGGAGCTCTTCACAAAAGATGGACTGTTAGCAGCATAAGATGGACTGTTAGCAGTGTAGCCTGTGCATTGTTTGAAGTGGAGCCTACCTGCTGCGTTTCCTGCATTTGCCAAACTTGGGAAATCACATGCTTTGTTGTCATCAATAGCTCATCGCTACTCTCTCCTGGATGCCTGTCTTAGCTTTGCTTATTGAACGGATTCGAGGAGATTGCTGGACGTCTGCTTGTGGAGGGGATAAACATTGTGGTCGGTGGTGCTTTCTCGCCTTTAACCAGCGGTGGGTGCTCCCTTGCTGTTATGGGCTGCTTTCTGCATGCTTGATTCAAGCATCAGGCCAGGCTGTGCCGACGGTAAAAATGCGTGTAACTTTGAACGTTTCCCCTGCATCGTCCATCAAAACACACATGCACGGATCTATCATTTCAAGTGATTCCAATTGCAGTTGAAATGGAACCAAGGGCAAATCTGACTGTCGTTTTTCTTCTCACTCTACAGAATGCATTATGCCCTGCGAAAAAATCATGTCTGGACTTTAAAAATGGACAATTAAATTACAATCTCCCACAAAAAAACTTAAAGCAGCGATGTCTGATAATGTTGATGCTTTTGATGGCTGGTAATATAAATCCAAATCCTGGTCCGGTGGGAAATTGTCTTTCAACCCCGCTGGAATTTTCAGATAGGTCTGGCCTTGGTGTCCTGCATTTAAATGTTCGTAGTTTAATGCCTAAGTTAGACCAAGTAAAAATCTGGGCCAAGATGACCAAAACTCACATTTTGGTCTTGTCTGAGACCTGGCTCAGGAAATCTATTGCAGATAATGATATTGCGATAGAGGGATACAATGTTTTTCGTTCTGATCGGAAAAGTAAGGGAGAAGGTGTTGCAGTTTATGTAAAATCTAAATTTCATGCAACTGTTGAAGTCATTGTCCATACCAAAACAGTTTGAGTTATTAGCCATTGATTTACAATTTGGAAATGATTGTCATCTGAATATTGTTGGCGGTTATAGACCACCCTCAGCTGTTAATGACACTCACCTCACGGTCATCAGTGTTAGCTGAGTTACAAGTAAAAGAACTCTTACTGCTGGGTGATTTAAACGGGGATTGGTTGTCACCAGTGTCAAACCAGTTTAAAGAATATTGTGATTCAGTGAATTTGACTCAAATCATAGACACTCCTACAAGACCTAATCTTAAGAACTTAAGCAAATCCACTCTTATTGATGTTGTTCTAACAAATAAACCACATAAATTCACCCACATAGGAATTTTTCCAGATGACGTCAGTGATCACTGTGCTGTAGCAGCCATAGGAAATTGTAAGATTCCAAAAGTAAAACTTAGAATTATTAAAAAAGGAGTTTTAAGAACTTTGATATTCAAGGTTTTTTGCATGATGTGTCTGCATGTGACTGGGATAAATTGGTTTTAATACCCGATGTGAATTCTGCATGCCAGTATTTCATACAATATTTTTAAAGGTGATAAATAAACCTGCACCAATTAAGAAATTTAGAGTGAAAGGCCGTGATAATCCTTGGTTTACCGAGGAATTGTCTAAACCCTTTCATGAAAGGAATTCAGCCTGGGCGAGAGCTAGAAAAACTGGCAAAGATAAGGACAGGGTGGTTTTCAGAGCCCTGAGAAATAGATGCACAGCCCTAGTTCGCAAGGCGAAATCTGAATTTTATCTTAATGAAACAATACGAAATTTAAATAATCCAACTAAGTTTTGGAAAACCATTAAGTCATTGTCCCCTACTCAATTATCTAGTGGTTTCCCGAACCAATTAACAATAAAAGGCACATAACTGATAGAACTGAGATGGTAAATTGCTTTAACAAGCAATTTGTGTCAGCTGGATCTATATTTAATGGATCTTCTGATCAAAATCTTGTGAATGTATCTTACTCAATGGGAGATTATAGTCCTAGATTCAATTTTACGCCTATTACGAGTCAAGAGGTCTTAATGACCCTGAAAAAATTGGATACTCGTAAATCTGCAGGGCCTGACGAGATTGACGGTATATTTTTAAAATTTTCAGCAGAAATCATTGCTGACCCTTTGACATATTTTAAACTTATCTCTGGAAAAGAATATTGTTCCTGAAGATTGGAAATCTGCTCTGGTTCTACCAATGCTGAAAGGTGGTGACCCTTCTAATTTGGACATTTACCGTCCAATATCTAAATGTCTTTCAATCTGGCTTTAGAAAAAATCATAGTACTGCCACTATGAAAGTACTTAATGATATAATTAGTGCTTTAGATGATCGTAAATCATGTGCTGCATTATTTATTGATTTAACAAAAGCCTTCGATACAGTCAATCATGTTATCTTATTATCACGGTTGGCTTGCATTGGCCTCTCTGATGCTGCTATTGGTTGGGTCAGTAGCTATTTAAATAACAGATGTCAACGTGTACTTCTAAATGACTACATGTCTGTGAAATGTACTGTTAACTCCGGTGTGCCACAGGGCTC